>VZSE01007656.1:64506-84250 GCA_013398275.1 Promerops cafer | reverse complement strand
GGGCGGGCAGCGAGGGGGTCCCGGCCGCGCCTGCAGCGGGGCCGGAGCCTCCCGGGGGAACCGAGCTGCCCCCACCGCCCCTCGGGACCCGGCTGGGTGCCTTCAGCTCCTCTGCATCTTTCCTCCGCCACTTACGTAACTGGTTTGGGTTTGTTAGGGGGTTTTCCCCCTCCTCTCCCTCCTTTTTTCCCCCGGCGCTGCCGTTGGCTGCGGGAATGTTTGGGATACTTTGGTTCTCCAGGTGGATTCCTGGGCTGGAGGCTCAGCTCTGCTCGTGTGGGAGGGATGTTTTGCTGTTGCATTTCCAGCTTTGTGCGTTTCTCGAATTTTACCTTCGCTGCTCCTCTCTGGAGAGGCTGAGGAGGTGCAGATCGGCATTCGGAGCTCTCGATCCCTCCAAGTTGCCCGCTGAGCCCCGCGTGTTCGGGAGCCGAGGCAGCAGCACCGGGGCGGTTTTCCAAGTGAGGCCGGGCAGACTTTTCCAATATAAAGTCGTCTCACCGCCTCACGTTCGCTTCTTGTGAGCGCTCTTGAGGAGCAGCGCAGAGTTGGATGCAGTGCACAGGGTTAAACTAAATAGTTCTGAAGACGGTGCGATGCAGGAGGTTTCGGGAGGGGATTTGTTTGCCGCGAGAGGTTAGTCTGAGTCAAGTGGCTGAAACTTTGTTGTAAGGTAGATAAGCTTGTGCAGGTGCTCCAGGACGAGGGGAGGTGACAGCTGACCCCGACGGGCATCAGCTTCAGTGCCGAGGGATTCATCAGCTAAATGAGCTGTGAGTGGGGGGAGAACGCTCCAGCCTGGTGTGGGAAGCACACACCCCCTTGTCCCAGAAGCTAAGCCAGTACCTGAGGATCATCTTTTCATCTGCCCTGTGCTGCTACCCTGGGGAGCGCAGGAACATGAGGAAGCCATGAGGGGTCCATGTTTATGGGCAGCTGCAGCTCCCGGCTGAGCAATGCTATACCATGGGATTCTCCTTCTGGTTTTGCCCCCACCCCAACAGGACCTGTCATTGTTGCCTTGTCTCCCCTGTGATTTCCATGCTCCAAAGAGTGACCTCGATTGCTCGGAGGAAGCAACACCCGCTGTTACATAAACTGGGGGCAAGCGCTGTGGGAATGGAGACTCCACTGAGCCATCAGCCGGTTCTGATCTGTCCTGGATGGGCAGAGGGGAAGTTGTGGGGTCATCGGGTGATGGCCTTGCAGCTGGTACGGTGTGTGCTCCCTGCTCTCCTGCACACGCGCTCCTCCCTGGTGTCAGAACAACCTGCCAGATGCATGGCCCTGAACTGAGAGGGATTTTCTTGCCACACAGTTTGGGCAGCCCGAGTGCAGTGTGCGAGCACGGGCTGGGACATGCGAACTGCTTCTGCAGGACCCCGTGCCCTCTCCAGGGTATCCTGGCTGGCCAGGATATGGCCTTGATCCTGTTCTGAGCACAGTTGTCTTGCTGAATTACACCTAGCTCCTCACTGGGGCCAGAGAGAGCTCTTGAACTGGTGAAGAAGTGTCTTGGGTCCCAGGGCATTGAGTGTCCCGGGAAGTTTGGACGGCGGGGGTTTATCCTTGCATAGGAGGAGAAGAGTGCGAGGCAGGCTGACCCTTCCTATGGGCTGCAGAGGGCTTTGGCTAAACCTTCCCAGCTCCATCCCTTGTGTGCTGCCACTGGGAAAGGAGAGGGGGAGATGTCGTGTGCCCCAAGCCCTGTGTGCTGCCTTTAGGGAGGACATGGTGTGTGTGGCCCCGGGAGGGCAGGGAAGGAGCTGTGCCCTGTCCCGCTCCGGGGGCAGCACCCTCAGGAGGTTTCCTCCACAGGTTCTTCCTTCTCCATTTAACATAAGGATGAGCCAAGTCTCTCCAGGACTAAATATAGTCAAAGTATTCGTTCTTCAGGACGGCTACAAAAGCTGTCGCGACAGAGCTGGGAGGTAAATGGCCTTTGGGGGCTCACTCTGCTCTTTCCTTCACAGGTCCCGGGCTGCCGTGCTGGGGCTCGGCCGTGCACGGGGCTCCCCAGCGTGCCTGCAGTGCTGTCACCGAGAGGAATGCCGAAATGAAGGGGCTAATGAGCACCAGAGAGGGAGGATCTATAACTTCCAGATGGCAATGAGCCCATAATCCCTTTGGGAAGAATTAGGGACTCGTCAACGCAGCAGAGCCTGCCAAAGGGAGCAAAGCGCGACACCTCTGGCTCCAGGAGTGCTGTGAGAGGCTGAGGGCATCCCAATGCTGCCAGCGCTGGACACCCTGCCCCGAGCTGCCTGGCTATGTCTCACAGAGCTCTGGTGCTGCTGGGAGCCTGTCCCCAAGCACTGAAGTTTTTTTTGTTTTAACTGATTGCATGTTCTCCAACCAAACCCCATCTGGGTCCTGCTCCTCCCAATTCAGAAAGGGACTTCTGCCCTTAACAGAAAGACTTCTTCCTTCTGGTTTTTATGCCCTGTGGGATTGTAAAGTGTCTTTCTTCCTGGATTTCATCTCTCATCAAAGTGTGTTTTGAGGAATTAGGGGCTTATTCCCATGGCTTTATAAACCTCTGGGCTCTGAGGGTTTCTACATTGCCGCTGCTCCCACCTGCCTGCGATGGGGCGTGAGCAGGAGCTGATCCAGGCCGTGAAGAACGGGGACGTACCTGGCGTGCAGAAACTGGTGGCCAAGATCAAGGCATCCAAGAGCAGTGAGTACCTGGGCAGAGAGCCGTAGGCTCCCTCCCCCTGACTGGGCACTCCTGCCAGTCCCGGGGTGTGAGTGCTGGCTCTGACCCCTGGCACATGAGTTATGCTGCGGCCGGAGGTGGGAGTGCAAGTGCAGCCCGTGCAGATGAATGACTTGGCTGTAAGCAATCCTACAGCTGAGCTAGGGTTCCCCTTGGGCTCCGGGCCAGGGGCCCTGGAGTGTGGGCCACTGAGCAGGGATGGGTTTAGGGAAGCAGCCGTGGCAGGGGGAAGTGAACCGCTTTGGGGGGGAAGCTGCTACAAAGGGTCTTTAGCGGTTGCTGCTCACTCCCAGCCATATTTATCTTGTGAAAAATTATCATCCCAGCCAGTCGACTGGAACCAATTGTCAAGCCTTGAATTTGTCTGGTAATGTTTAACCCTTCAGCAGGGCTGTTTTCTTGCCTGTGCTCTCAGAAAGGTCAGCAGCAAGCAGAGCTTGGAGCGAATAGAGGGCTTGGGGGAGTCCCCAAGGGCACCGGGGTCCTGTAGATGCTGCACAGCATCTGGAGGAGATGGGGAGGGTAGAAAGGTGGATGAGATCATGGCTAGTGCCACGGAGCCCTTGTACAGAGCTGAGCTCCTGGTCATTTCTCCTGACAGACCAAGAGAAGGAAACTGGGAAAAGTAAATAAAAGGGCTCTCGATGCGGTGTCTGGCTGCGGGAAGGTGCACCCTGGCTGCCCTGGCTGTGGGAGTGTGGATACCCCTGCCAAGGCTGCTCATCGTGGGGGGTCTCATGATGGGGGTGTGTGGGAAAGCTGAAGGGGAATAAGCTGTCTGGAGGAGGGAGAGAGGAAACTCAGGCAGGAGAAGCTTTAAGGCTTCTTAGGAGCAGCTCAGAGCGGAGAGGCTGGCACAGAGAAACCCGAGTTAGGCTGAGGATTATAAACGTGAAAAGGGGATCAGCTCCCGTGGGTCATCTACTGGAAAGCTTTGACTGGGGCCACAACTTTGCAGATCTCAACTGCTGGGCTTTCAGAAGGGCTGGGAGACACCTCCTCCCCAGAACAGGAGCATCTGGTGCCTCTTTCCTGGGTGAAGGTACTGGGTGCCATTGCCTCTGCTGCTCAAGGGACTGTGCCTGTACAGGGTCCCTGAGTGGAACAAGAGCAGTCTGTCCATATGAATGGGTTGAAGGACACCCTCAAGGCAATAAATAATGTCAGGACATGAGTGTCCTGCTGGCTGACGCAGCCCCGTCCCCTAAACTGGTGTCCCATGGGCAGCAGTGTGTGCAGGCTGGGGTGCCCATGGCTCTCCTTCTCCTGCACACCCAGAGGGGTGAAGTCACTCTTGTTTTCTCCCATACCCTCCAGTAACTCTCTCGCAGTTCAATCCTGTCTGTTTTCTCTTTGGAGTCCTCCCCTCCCTGCAGCCGTGGGGCACCCACGTGAATGTGTGTGTTTAACTCCCCCACTGCAGTGGCATCAGCAGCTCCCTCAGCTTATTTTCATTTTATTCCTTTATAAGGAGGGGCCAAAAAACCCTGACTCCTCCAAGGCCACTGCTGCAAGCCCTCAGTGGGACTCCCATTCTTGACCTTCTGTGGGGCTTGCCTGGTCCTGGAGGCTCATCCCTGGCATGGAGGGCACCACTGCTCCCCATCCCTTATGGTTCCCTCTCCCTCTTCTCACCGATGCCCTGTGAGCCAAGCATTTGCTGCCTTTGCTGCTCATTAAAGTGCCTTTTCCATATGACAGGCTGAGATGCTGATTTTTTTTTTTTAAATTATATATATTTTTAAATCCCTCTAAGAGTCCTTCTGCTGTCTCAGTGGATTGGGAGCTCGATCTCTGTGATCAGCCCTCGGGGGCTTCCTGTGCCTAAAAAAGTCACCGCACGTAAGCAAAATCCGAGCGCCAGTCCCGGCAGCGGGAACTTCAGGGACACGTTTAATATTCTCCGTGCGCAGCCTCCTCCCCGCGCAAGCGCTGCCACACAAGTGGGTCACAGCAAGGTGGTGGGGTGGGCAGGGACAAGATTTTTGGGGGCAGGAGCCAGGAGGGAAAGGGCAGGCGAGGGCAGCTGTCCTGCCCGCGGGAAAGGGATGTCGGCGCGACGCTGTGGTCACTCCTGCAGCCAGGGAGGGAGTTCTGGTCTGGGAGAGCCAGGCTGCTCCTGCCGGGCCAGCCGTGCTTTGCTGAGGTTCCCTGGCAATGGAAACATCCCGCTTTTTATTTTCCTTCTCCCTCTCCCCTCCCCTCCGCCTCGGGAGCTCTGCAGAGTTTAATTGAAATTGTTAAACGACCCATCACGGCTTTGGCCTCTCTCCCCCGCGATCAATCACGTCCCTGGGCTGCTGCCCTTGCCAACAACGCACCAGTTGGCCCGGCCAGGGCCAGCACCGAGGGGCTGGGGCTCCCAGGGGCGGTGGGAGGCAGAGCCCCTCTGGCCAGGGATCTCTGGGGTGACAGCTCCTGGAGCTGGACGGTTCCCGGCAAAGTTTGGGTGTCCCCATCCCTGGATGCAGGATTAAGGGACAGGGGATGGCGGGATGCCAGGGTGATGCTGGGAGAGGGGGTGCCCCTGTGATAGCTGGGGGCTGGAGGAGCTGTGGAAGGCAATGGGAGCTGGACTCACTGTTTGCCTTCCTCAAGGGAGTGGTGAAGGTTTTTGTTTAAACGTATGTAAAGTACAAAGAAAGGGCAGCAGCTGAGCAAACTGGTGTGAAACTCTCAAGGACAGGGAGCAAAGCCTTGCTGGGGTTCAGCTGCTGCCTTGAGGAGGTTCAGTCAGTCACTCGCTCCATTTCACCAGCTATGTTCGTGCTTTTCCGACCTTAGATATTAAGGACTGGGGTGGCCTCGTGGGACATGGCTGTGTTTGGGCCATGACCTAGCAAGTTGTTAGCAAATGTTAGCAAAGCTTGCAGAGGGGTCTTGGCTTTATCTCCATGCCTGTGTTGGAGCCTCTCACCGCTGTGTCCTGGCAGCACAAAGCATGTTAAGGTTTTGTCAAGAGCTGTGCCAGCCCTCAGATGCTGCTGCCGCCATCCAGTTTGGCAGGAGAAGGACCATGCTGCTCCGTGTGCTGCGAGACTGTAGCAGGCAAATGTGGGATAACTCACTCCTCTCCCCCTTGAATTTCCTCCTAATCCCTAGTAGCTGTATCAGCTTAAGCCTCAAAGCATGAGGTTTAATATCTCTCCTGTGATTTGTTAGCCTTTGCCACCGGCGCTCTGTGTCCCTGTCCTCTGCAGAAACAGCCGCCCTCCTTTTATGACCTGCCGGGATTTCTGCTTCTCCCAACAGCAGCAGGTCCGTAGTTGTTTGGGGGAGAAGTTGCTCCTTTTTGCAATCTGGGAGTTATTTTGTAATGGTGTTGGATGTGCCTTTGTGCCAGGCAGCAAGCCCAGTGTGCCATCCCCCCTTACAGAGGAGGACCATCCTCTTCGGTGCTGCTACTGAGCAAGGCTTGTCCCAAACCCTCGGGTACTCCAGGTGCTATTCCTGGTCTGGCTGCATGGCAGAGCCCAGACTGGCCTTGGGCAGGATCCTTACCATGTCAGGCTCTGTTACACCCGATGCCTTTCCCTGGTGGCAGTGGTGCAGGGGTGCCTGGGCAGCTTTCCTGCTCCACTCCTGGCCCGGGCAGTGCAGGCAGCTGGACCCGGCTCTGCCACTGAGCACAAGTGTGGCCCTGGCCACATCCCTTGACGCCCAAGTTTCGAGGACGAGTTCCCAAAGCGTCCTTGGCTGTGTCCTCCCTCCTCTCTCTGCACGCTGTAGGTCTGACGGGCTGGACCGGCTCCGCAGCTGCGCTCCGACTTGGAAAGGCTGTGGGCACGCCTGCGGAGAGACGCTGAGAAACTCTGCCGAAACGGGCAAAACTCCCTCTTCCTCCAGGACTGAGCCAGGAGCGGGGCGAGGCACCATGCCTGGGGAGCCGGGCTGGCGGCGGCCCCGTGCCGGGGACCCCACCACCCCACAGCATGCCCAGACCTGCTCCTGAGCCAGCCTGCGGTGGGTGGGTGGTGGGAGCAGGAGAAAAGAGGCTTCAAAGGCAACAGAGAGTGCAGCAGCCACGGGGCTGGATGGGGCTGCAGCTCCATGGCAAGGTCAATCCTTTCTTCCTCCTCCTGTGGCTCCTGACCTCCCTGGAAAGGAGGTCTCCTTTGGTAGCCTGGTGTTTGCTGGATGGGTTTTCCCATCCACATCCTGGTGTTCCCACCTCTTTAGCTGGGAAGGAAAAGCCCTGCACAGGCAGCAGAAGGAGTGAAGGGACGGTTGGTTTTCAAAGCTGGGCTCCAATTGGTGTTGTGTTTGGAAAGGGGCCCGGCTGCCACCGCAGCGCCCAGAGCCAGGGAAAGAGTTGCTGTGCCAAGTGCAGGAGATAAGGCACGAGTAAACAGCGTCACACAGGGAGATGGAGGAGCCTGTGCTGGGCATCGGCTGGCCCAGCCCCTGCCCCTTTGCACCCCATTTCCCTGTGTTCACAGCTCCGCATCTCCCCCTGTCCCAGGTCTGTATTTCTGTCCCCAGCCTTTGGACACCCATTGGCAGGGCAGCCTGTGGTCCCTGCTGTCAGCCTGGGCCACTGCAGCTTTTTCTTGTCTCTGTAAAAGAGTGGGGGGGAAAACCAGGCTAATTCTGGGGAAGGGGATGAATGTGGGGAGTTTTGAGCCTGCTCCAGGCCATGCTGCCGTCCTCTGGAGATGGCCAGACAGCGGTGGGGTATCCCAGGGAATCTGGGATCTCCTGGAAAGTTGGAGGTCCCTCAGGGCCATGGATGGAGCCAGGCTGGAAGCCATCCCCAATGTCACGGGCAGGAGGCTGAGGTTTGGGACAGGAGGGGAATTTCCATCCCTTGGGCATTTCCTGTGACTCAGCCCAGACCAGGGGGCTCAGCTGCCGTGTCTCAAGGGCTGCAGAGGCCATTTTGGCTGTCTGACCCAGAAACACACGACAGGTCAGATGATAACAGCTTGAAGGCAGACAGGGAGGGCAGCCCTGGGACACCGTGTGCCTGGCTGCCAGCAGCACACAGGCGCAGTAACCAGGACGGTGCTCCCCAGGGCTGCAGAGAAGGGGACGTGGCAAGGACACTGCCAGCACAGGCATTCCGTCCTCTGGCTTGGCTGGTTCCAGGAGGGAGCTGGTGGACCACGACCATGACCAGCATCACTTCTGCCACCTCTCTGTCAGGATTCCAGTGCCGCAGAGAGGTTGTTCTGGGAAGGTGGGAAGTGAATTGGTGGATCCCAGTGGCGATGGACTGCGTGTAAGATGGTTTCCTGCTGGAAATGGATGCTTCCACCAGCATTGCTCCAGCAAGAGTTAAAAGCAGGGTTGGATGCCGTGCGTGTATGTGTGCATGCACGCGCCCTGCTTTGTTTTTAAAAGCGCCTCGGCTGTCCTGGATCCCTGCCAGACCCGGGGCCCGCCGCTGGCAAAAACTCCGGCAAAGGAGTATGAAAGGGGCAAGAAACTAAATAACAATAATAAACCACCTTTTTTTTTCTGGCTGCTCTAGCAAGCAAGAGGGTGGGGAGGAGCTGCGAGCATTCCGGTTCCCCTTAAATCCCATCCTGGCTTCCCTAAAAAAATCATGCCTGGGATGGAGAGGGAGGGATCTGTTTGAACCTTGGGGCTGTAATATCACCCAAGCCTTGCCGAGGTGTCCTGGTGAGTCACAGACCTGTCTGGAGATGCCCAAACTGCTTGGAAATGGCTCTGTCAGTATGATCTCTACCCTCCCAGGGAAGGGCTGGATACTCTGGCCCGTCTCTCGCTCCTGCGGGATGCTGCCTGGGGTAGTTGTGCAGCCACCCTGAGCCGTTTGCAACCCCAGGGAGAAAGGCCGGAGCTGCAAGCGAGCAGGGCTGCGATGGCGAGATAAGGGAGCAGGGAGAGCCTGCGTGAGGCAGGTATGCGGCTCCCGCAGCATCCCAGGCCTGGTGCAACACGTCCGGCTGTGCTTCCGCCAAGCCCTGCCAGCGCCGCTCCCCACGGGCCCCAGCCAAGGCTGCGCAGGGAGCACGTGGCCCCCGGCATTGATGCCATGCCCAGACCCCTGCCCCATCCTCCCCGGTGCCATCCCAGGAGCTGGATCTGGCTCGGCCACCTGAGGGGGGCGGCTGTGCTGGGAGGGGTGAAAACTCCTGGGATTTCATAATGCTGGGCACGGCTGGTTGTGTAAGGCCCTGTCTGCTTGGAAGGGAGTTGGCAAGCATGGCAAAGGCATCTGGTGCCTGTCACCGAGGTGGCCCCAGCAGCGAGGTTGGCTCAGGCTCTGCCACCGACTCTGCAGATGCCTCTTGCCCCCATAGAGCATCTATCCCAGGGGCTGCCTGCCTCACTCTCCCCCTCCAGCAGCCCCTTGTGAGGCATTGCCTTGTTTCTTTGCCAGGACAGGCGTGGATAAGCCTGAAGGGAGTTTCCAGCTGGAGGTGAACTGAGTGCAAATAGCAGTATGGAGACTAGGGATTGGGAGCCCCACTGATCTTCCCCTTCCGTGGGTGTCCTGTCTCCCTGGGTAGGACACCCAACTCACAGCCTGTGCAGCCCCTCATGGACCTGGGATGTGTCCCCACATGAGAATCACTTGCGTCAGTGGCCTCCAAAAGGGGCCAGAGTCCTCTCTGGTGGCTAATCATTGCCTACACAGGGGACACGGGGACACGGTGAGTCTGGCCAGCAGTGTGGGGTCCAGCACAGCCAGGGCCAAGGGATTGCTTTTGGGCTGCTCTGGTTGGTCTGAAGCAGCTCTGGTTTGGTTTTGTGGGGCTGACACAGATGAGAAAGGCTTCATGAACCCTCTTGGCTTCCCTGAACCAGTACCTGCTAATCCTGGCTGGCTTAAAAAGAATAGAGACCCTTCTCCTTAGAGGGAAGGAGGCTTCTGCACAGAGTGAGGTGCTGCCTCTGACCCTGCTGTGTCTCCAAACCCCAAGTGCTACTTAAGCATTGGGAGGGCCCTCCGTTTCCTCTTCATCAGTGTCGAGGCACAGGCAATTCCCTGTCTTGGAGCATCTGTCCCACTGGTTATATTTAGCAGCACATGGATATCCTGGAGCTTCTTCTCTGTTTCCTTCACCCCAAATCTGGTGTGGATGTGCATGTGTCCAGCTCCAAGTCCCTAAAGCCATGGCTCTACTCTGTCCCCCTGCAGCCTGCTCCAAATGCCTGTGGCTCTGTGGGACTGAATTCACACGAGGTGAGTGGTCCTGGATGAACATCTCCTCCCAGGAGCAGTGCAAGTGGATGCCTCTTCTCAGCCCCAGCTGGGCACAGCCCAGACCCTGGGACAGGGACCAGCATGTGGCCATCAGCCCCCTGCGCCCACACGTGTTGCTGGCCATGTTTGCAAAAACAGTACCTTGTTTTCCAGGAAGGGATGAGGCTTCCAGGGCTGGTTGGCTCTCCCAGTGCTTTCCCAGAAGGATTGCCACTGCTCAGAAAGCCGTTCCCTGCCAGGCCTGGGGATGAAGCAACCCGCCATGGTCTCATGGCCAGAGTGGGGGGCATTAGATGCCACAGGAGGGGTAGCACAGAGCAAGAAGCGGTGCCTTTTCCTACAAAAAGGAGCAGATGGAGGCAGGAGGGTCCCATTTTTTCTTGTGCTCCCCCACTTTCTCCCCACATCCACCCCAGGATGCTGCGGGGCAGCAGGTGGGGGTTTCAGGGCTTGCTCCCACGTCCTGCCTGCGCCGCCAAGTCGGGCTTGCCGGGGCCGTTCCCGACACGCACCCGCCGTGCTAGGAAGGCGTAAACAGATCGAGTTCCCGGCAGGGGTCCAGGGAACAGGCAGGCCTTGGCTTGTGTCCCACCACCGCTCCGTCGGGATGGGGTGTGCGGAGCACCCAGGCAGGGCTGGGATGGAGGGGGCTGACCTGGCAGAGGGGTCCCTGCAGGCAGCGGAGTCCCTGTGGGAAGCTGGGCATGACACTGGTTTGACAAGGAACCAAGGATGTTGCCTCTGCCTCTGTTTACCTCTGGTGGGCCTGTTCTTTGTGGGGTGGGAGGTGTTGATTTGCTGCCCCCAAACCCCTTCCTGATCCCTTTATGGGGAGCTGCTGACCAGAGCTCAGCCCATGGACTGGGGGTCTTCAGATCCAGCTCCTTCTTTTCTATTGGAGCTGTATTGTGGTGCCTCAGATCCAGCTCCTTCTTTTCTATTGAAGTTGTGTTGAAGTGATTCCTTTGACCTTGCTGTAACTCAGCCCTTGTCCCTTCCAAGGTATATGGGGGATGGGGCTGCTCCGTGTCGCCTTTGTCCCCAGCTGGTCCCCAAGCAGCTGCTGCCTGACTCTGGCGTCCGGGCTGGGCAATGGAAGGAACCCGCTGCCCTCCCTGCTGGCCCTGGAGCAGCTGGGATGAGGGGAGGGGGTCAGGAACGCAGTGCCCAGAATAACTCAGCAGTCACCAAGGGCCCCGAAGGGATGGGAAGATGGGTGTGGGGTCCTGGGGTGGGTTCCTGCTTCCAGGACAGGGTGATACCTCTCCCCAGGACACAGACTGTCCCTGACTGCTAAGCAATTGCTGCTTCCATGTGGGGACATGGAGGGTGGTGCAGGACATCCTGGTCATGTAGCTGTCATGTCCCTCTCCTGTCCACTGCATATGGAACTCCATTGTAGACCAGGATCCCAGGCAAATCCTTCACTGCCACAGCTGCATAAAAATATCCCAATCCAGCTAAGGCAGTGGGCAAGATTTTGGCGATGGCTTCTCCCACTTTGGCATTGTCCAGCCAGAAACCCAGGCAGGCAGTCAGAAGGTCTGATCCATCTGGGAAAGAGCTCTCACTCTGGGCATGGACAACACCTTTCCCTGTCTTGGGAGGGAAAGGAGAGAGTGGCAATGGGACCACCTCTCACAGGCTGCTTGTCTCAGGCCAGAGAGAGCTTGGCCTGTGCCTGCTGGGATGGACCCTTCCCTCTCCCTTTCCCACTTGCCAGCAGCATGGAGCAGCCAGTCAGTTCTCACATGTTTTGGCAGGTGACCTTTGCACAGGGAATGGGAACAGCAAGGTGCCCTGTGTGCCCTCAGGATCACTGGAGAAGGGATTTGGAGAGGAATCCCTCCCATTCATCATGACTTGGGAGCTGAGCAGCCACTGCTGGGTGAGATCCTTACCTGCTCTTTCCCAATGCAGATGACACAAATGGCTGCAGCACCACGGAATCTGCAGGAGCAGTCACCCATCCAGCATCCCTTGAGACTGGCAGGAACCAGAGGCCACGTTTTGGCTCTGTCCCAGAGGGAAAGAGACATTTTGCTGAAGCTGCTGAAATCCAGGCTGCAGTTCAGAGGGAACTGGACAGTGCAGGCATCGCTTGTTGGAAGGAACTTTAGGAGGCTAAGCCCCTTGTTTCAGTTTGGCAATAGAGAATATAGTCAGCAGTCCCCCAGAAGTGGAAATTCTTGGTTCTTAGGAAAACCCAGTCCCCAGGCAGCAGCTGCCATGTCCCTGCACAGCCCAGGCTGGGACTGTCCCAGAGGCTGGCGGCAGCACCGGCTCGTGGGGTCAGAGTTGAGGAAAGGCATCTGCAAGGTATTTTTAACTGTGTGACTCCAAACTCTGGCTGCTAGCAGCCGTCTGAGGTTAGTCCTGGCCTGCCGACAGTTGATTGCCCATGGGCTGCTGGCTAGAGCGGGGAGTTTTGAGTAAAATTCAGTTCCCAGCCATGTCGCGGCCTTGGGAAGGAGAGGCGGCACTTGAACCATCGACCTTCTGGGTGACCTCGAGCGAACAGCTTCACCTCCCGCTACCTCCCCTCCCATCCTGTGTGTGCCTTGCCCAGATTAGCGCAGCCAGGGTGGGGACAGCCGCTCCGTCCGCCCTGGCAGCGCCTGCTCCAGGTGCACGGCAGCTTCCCTGGGGCCAAAGGAGGAGGATGTCACAGGATTTCCAGCCTCCGCATCGCTGTGTGCTTTGAGTACTGGCTCCACCGGCTGGAGCAGCTCCTGGGTGCCAGGCTGCCATGTGCGGGCACGGGGCTGGCACTGATGGCGACACGGTGCCATAGGGCTGTGGCAGCCCAGTCCTCCAGCCTCATCCTTGCCCTGCTTCCCCTGGGAGCTGCGTGGTTGCTGCAACCTCCAAGCTACAATGTAGGGGCTGGATCCTTGTTTCGCTGCCTTGAGCCCACAGGGTTTTGCTGGCCACTGTTGGCTGCTCTAATTTTTTATCTAGGGCTCATTGTTAGAACGATAAAATAAATAGGTACGTGCTGCTCTGGAGCGTCAAACCCCTCCAGGTGTAGGTGGGTTGCTGGGTTGCTGCGTCCCTGCTCGCCCTCCCTAATTAACTGTTGCTCAGCTAGTCCGGACTTACTGACCTGCCCTAATCTTCCCATGCAAGGCCAGCCCTTCACTGCTGGCTCCTGTCACTCACCTCTCATGTCCCCTGTGAGCCTTTCTCATGTTCACAACCCTGGGTATGTGATGGACGATGGTACCCCAGGAAGCAACAGAATACACAGTGGGAGATGGTACCCTGAGAAGCAGCATCCCCCCATGCAGGGCTGCCGAGGTTGCTTTCCTGACCAGCAGCTCCCTCTGTGCCCACGCTCACACTGCTCCTCTCACCGTCCCCCCACATCCTGCTTCCCCTCTTTCTTCCTCCCATTGACCTGCTGCCGGTTGGATTATTTCTCCCCAGATGCTGCAATCTGCATTTTTCCCAGGTTGAATCTGCCTGGGTTTGTTCTCCTAATCTCTCTAAGTCCTTTTTGTGTTATTTCTGCCCTTGTCAATCTGTAGCACATCCACCAAAGATTATTTTAATGCACCATTTGCTGGGTATGGCATTAATGACAACATTGAGAGTGTCTGTAGGTACAGCCCCTTTGCCAGGGTATCTGGGGTAGCCCTTCCTTGGCTTCCAGGGAACCAATTGGCCATGAGCTAAGGTGCGTTGTTAATGCTGGAGCTGATGCTCTGCTGGTCCCCGTGTCCCATAGCCCAGGGGTGGCCCTTGGCCCCAGGGCATGCCTGCTGCGGGTTCAGGCAGTGCTCGCACTTGGCCATTGGTCCCCACCACTATCGGCCCATCTCTTCCCACTCAGGAGGCGTCCTGTCCTTTCGGAAGGATGGGGGAAATGGAAAAGGCTCCACCTCTTCCCTAGGCAAATACAGCTCCTCTGAGTTCATATCCTGGAGAGCGGAATAGCCAGGTCCCAGCAGGGACCTGACTTCACCTCCCGGTAACGCGTTTCCCCAGCCAGCTGGGAAAGGAGCCCTTGTATCTCTGAAGGAGCTGCCTGGCTTCCCCCACCCGAAGCCCTTCCCAGCTGTTTCCTTCCTGGATGGGGCTGGGGGATGCAATTCCGGCTCTGTGGGGAAGGGGTGTTACTTCTCCTAGCCAGGGGAGCTGGGCTGGGCTGCATCACTTCAGGGTAGGGCAACCACTACAAACCCACAAATTATTGTGGAGAAGGGGAGAAAGCACCATTCATCTCACCCCAGCTGAAATCTTTCTGGGGGCCTGAAACCTAGAGCAGGAGCATGTGTTTGGCTTTTGCAAGGGGTGAATCCAGGCCCAAAGGATTTCTGTGATGCTCTTTTCCCTGCTTGGCGTTTGTCCCCTCTGTCCCCTGTGGCCGTCAAACCTTGGGGTCCAGAGCTGAGAGCTGCACCTTCTTCCCAGCTGTGTGGATGGAGACAGGGTTTCCGATTCTGCTTTTCCTTTCATTGTTCTGGGAGCCTTCACTTTGAACAAACTGCCTGTTTTTTCCTGCTTTGCTTGTGAGGGGAAGCAGCAGGGGGGAATATGGGATTTGGATGGGGGTCCTGGAGTGGCTGGGCTGGGGGTGAGTGATCAATATCTGTGCTGTGTGGGGATGCTGCCCAATGTATCTCACCTGCTGCCAGCCTCTTAAAAAACCTTAGCAGTTTGATTTCCCCTGGAAAAAAATTATTCCCAGACTTTTCCAAAGAAGGAAAAAGGCTCCCAGTTGACTCCATGGTCCTGTTGCCCTATCCCTCTTTGCCTGTGGTGGGCTTCCAGCCCAGCACAAGGTGGAAGGCAGATCCCTGGACCTCTCTAACTCCTCTGCCTTTGCCATCACCTGCCTTCACCATCATCCACCATCGTATCTGAACACGTTGCAGGACAGTATTGCTTAAAGGAGATGAGAAAGGAGGCCAAGCTGCCAGAGGAGACTCAGACATGCCATCAGCAGAGTCAAGTTGGTGACAGGAACAGCTTGGGCTCTGCGTGGCTGTAAGCCCTAAGATTTGGGGCTCCAGCCAGGGGTAGATGGTGACTTGTGTTGAGGTTAGAAATGAACATTAGGTGCAGAGATACAGCACAGGGGTGCTGTGTCCAGCCTCAGGATGCTGTGAAGAGCTGCCCAGAGCTCAGCTCCTGGAAGGCTATTGCATTTGCTGGAGTTATTCCAGGCTGCTGAAACCAGGAGCAGGGCTTGGTGTGACAGCCATCCTGCAGCCTGTGCAGTGTCAGAGCAGGCAGGGCCTGCTCTGTTCTGGTCCAGGGTTTGGTAGGTTTCTCAAGGGGTGAAAATGCCAGTTACTCTTGAGGAGTTGCCAGATGTTGATGTTGGGACAGAAGGGGCTCCCAGCTGCTCTCGTGTCTCTACCATTTGCCCTCTGCTGATGGGAATCTACGTCCTTGATTGAAACCTCTCCATCCCTGCCAGTTAACCCAGTGGCTTTGCCCCAGTCACACCAACCCCACAGTGCCTGGCTTGGCAAGGGGCCTGTTTGTCAGCGTTGGTGGGGAGCCCATCCTCAGTGATGCTGCAGAGCCTCAAAGCCGGCACAGGCTCCTTGTGGGCACAAAGCCACCCCTGGCATTTGGACACCAGTGGCATTTGGACAGCCATGGCATTTGGGTACAGGGATGGGTGCTCAGCTAGGTATCCCAGGCAGCAGCACCTTTGCAGCCAAATTCACTGACCATCACCATGGGGGAATTAGGGGAGCCCCTGTCTGGGGAGCCAGGCACAGCACTCGGCTCAGTGTTTGGGGTGCAGCTGGTGGCTGCAGTAGAGAGCTGGGGTCAGGAGCCCTTGGCTCTCACCCAGCCTCTGTTCTGAGCTGGCTGGGCCTCTTTGGTTGAGTTTCTTAACATCTCTGTGGCTGAACTCCTTCCCTATCGAGGTGGGTGAATCTTCTGAACCTATTGGGAAACTGCTCCTGAAGCAGCCAGTCTGCCGGGAGGCTGCGCCGGGAGGAGCCGCGTGTGGGTGGCTACGGCGGACATGCCTGTGGACAGGGAGGCAACAGAGAAGGGTGATTCCTGTGGAAGAGGGATGGACATCACCTCTTTGAGTCTTGATTTTGGCCAAGACAGTGAGTCTGTCGTGAGCCTTGGCACGAACCCATCAAATGCCGAGGCAGGCCCATCACAGGGCAGGTTGGGTGAAGCTGCCACCTCCTGCCACCTCCGCCTCCAGCTCCAGAGTCTGCCACCACCATCGGAGGCTGGTGGTCTGCGGGATAGCAGCTGATTAGCTCCTCCAGCTGGTTTATTGGCTTAGTGGTGACTGGAGTCCTCAGGTGGATTTCATTTTCCCAAGAGGGTATGTGCATGTTGTATTTGGAGTGTTCAGTGCACACTGTCCCTCTCCCACTGCCCAGGGAAGCAGGATGGTGTTCCTGCAATGCCCTTGCAGGGCTTTCCTGCATGCAGGGTACTTGTAGCAGGCAGTGTAGGGGTGCTCAGGACTGGATGTTCAGGGATGCTAGTGGTACAGGGACACTCAGGGTTGATGTTGTGGCTGGCAGCACAGGGATGTTCATGACACTGGGATGCTCAGACCTGCAGCACAAGGGAGACTCATGGCACAGGGATACTTGCAGACAGCAGTGTGGGGATGTGATTTCTGTGATTTCCCAGGACGAGGGGATGGGATGAGAGCCTGTGACACAGGACCAGCAGAAAGGGGTGTTTTTTCAAGCGTCTCTGGCAAGGAGGTGGATCTCCAGTTACAGATCTGTGTCATCCTGCAGAGCAACAAAGCCTTGCAAGTGGTGGAGCTCTGCTGTGGCTGCCCTGGGTGGACAAAACCGGCGTGGGGGGGCGGGTCACAGAAAAAAAACCTGCCTTCTGGAACCTGACTCCCATGTGAGAGCCAGGGCAGGAGTCTCCAAAGGGCAGGACTCCACGGGATATTTGGGCATTTCCTTCCGCAGCCAAAGCCAGGCGAGCACGTGTCACTGCTTCCCAAGGAGCGCTGCGGAGGGCTTGTGTCCGTGTCCAAGAGCTCGGGGTGAAGCTCACGGGTGTCCCCGCAGGAACGAGCTCTCCGTTGGAGGGCAAGGGGTGACTCAGGGTGCCCGGTGTGCTGGCACAGGGGTGCAGGGCCGGGCGAGGGCACGCCTGGCTCCACGCAGCCGGCACAGCCGGCGCCAGGCGAGTGCCTTGGGGGGGGTAAATACGGGTTTGTGCCGGGCCGGCTGCCAGCGCGGCGGGTGAGGTGCCCGCCCCGGCCGGCCGCTCCTCGGGTGCCCCCCGCACCTCACGAGGAGCCCAGCCCAGCCTGGCATCCCCGCCATGGGAGTGCAGCCCGCGGGGAAACTGCGGCACGGGCGAAGGGGGCTGCTCGGGAATGCGCCGTGCGGGGCTTTGCCGCAGTGGGGATCCAAAGGCCAAGGGCCGGAGCCAGGCCGTGCCAGGGTTGAGGGTCCCGGCCCCATCTGGTACTGGGCGGCCGCGCTGCCTTCGCCACGGCCGGCCGCCGGCCCGACATTTGTAAGCAATTTGCCGGAGCGTTCCGGAGGTGCTTCCCGCTGCCGCTTGGCAGCCAGACGCCGCACAGAAGCTCGCTGGCTCCCTCGAGGCCTCGCTCAGGCCCGGCCCTGCGCTGCGGAGCCCCGTCCTGTCCGGGCAGGCGCCGGGAACGCGGCGGGCCGGGGCAGAGCGGGCTGGGAGCCTGGCGGGACCCCTCGCAGGGGTCGTGCTAGGGAGCAGGGCCGGGCAGGGGGAACCCACGGCTGGAGTTAACCCTTGGGATGCACCAAGCTGCGTTTTCCCTGGAAATAAATTCAGGGTGTCTTGTGTTTTGGCGCCGAGTCCGTGTTCTGGGTTCATTCTCCCGGGATAGGAGTGTGCTCCTGGTGGGGAATGGGAGTGCCCCCACCCCAGTGCAAACCCAGCGGGGGTGATGATGTGGCTGGGAAGGATCTGGCCACACTATCCCAGTGCTGTAGCTGCATTAACCCTGCAGCCCTTTCCCAGCCCAGCTCTGCAGCCCCTTTGCCAAAGCCGAACAGGCCAGTCTGGGAGGGCTGTGGGACTGGGAACAGCTTGGCCCAGCCTCTGCTGAGCTCCAGAACATCTGTGTGCAAAAGGATGGGTAGTCTGGGCACCAACAGGGAGAGAAGGGGCTGAAGAAATGTGGGAAAAACCTGGGGAATTGGTCAAAAGGAGCACATGGATGGAATGAGGAGGGGGGATGCAGGGAGATGTCCCATCAGCTGCCTTGGTGTCACCAGGTCCCTGGAGTTTGAGGCTGTGCAGCAGGATGGCACTGGTGGAGGGGTCCCAGCTGCCTGGCTGTGCTCTGCTTCCCCTCCATTCCTCTTCTTTACTGTGCCTTTATGCTGGGGTACCCAGACACTTTCCCACCCACACTTCATCTTCCAGCCTTGCTGCAAACCCTCCAGCTCTTCAAGCCATATTTACCCAGCTGCAAACCAGGCATGCTTTGCCTCCCTGCCCAAGGTGGACTCAATCATTTAGGAAGACCCCCAAAGGGAATGCTGCTCCTGGCTCTGCTGATTGTGACCTGCGGCTTTCTCAGGCACACGCACCATGTCCGTGTGGTCCTGCCCTGTGTCCTGGCCTGGCTGGGCTGCTGGAGCAGGGAACGAATTTGAGGAATGTTGCTCAGGGAGATGAGGGTGCTGACAGCTGCCTGGGAGCAAGCAGGGACACCCACCATGTCCTGGGACATCCCAGCCCCACTTACTGGACTCCACTGGCCAGCTCAGTCCCCTTGAAGGTGGGGTTAGGGATAGGATTTTGGGGTGAACTCTCTTTTTTTAAATAGGGGGCATTGTTCAACTCCAGGACCAGCTCCCAGGGGCTGTGGAATGTTTCTGCCTCTTTTGGAGGTGCTGGTGCTCATTTGGCATCTCCATCCAGCCCTCTCTTTTCCCAGCATTGCACTCCCAGTGGTCGTCATTGAGGGTCTGCCCCTCCTGCCCTGAGTAAGGACCCCTCTTCCTCCTCTTCTTTCTTCTCCCCTTCCTGACCCTTTTCCAGTGGCAGTTTTCAGCTGCAGATGGTGGGAGCAATCCCAGTGGTTACAGTTCTCCAGGACTCAGATCAGAAGTGGCAAATTTACAAGTGAAATGTTATTTTTTCCTGGCTTTTGAGGTCAAGGGAAGTGACTTGTCCTTGATGAAGACCCCAGATCCTGGGCTCTTGGGACTGGGAGAGGGAAGTGGGAGCTCTGCTGAGTGATGGCTTTGGGAGCCAGCTCCTTTGGGAAGGGCTGTTGGATTGATGGCTGAGGCTCAAAGACAAACAGTCCCTGGAAGAGGTAATTAAGGTGATCCTGTCCTGATCCCCTCAGCTGTAGCGAGGAGTCACGAGTCCTTCACCAGCAGCCACTCCAAGCCCATTTTGTGTTAATTAGGCTGTTTACAAAACACTGTAAATTGCAGTAATGAACACCCCGGTCCTTGGTTTCCTTTAATTATCCATTTGCATGATTAATGAGCCAGCCCCTCTTCAGCTCTTCTTTTCCAGCAGAGGGGTCCCAGAGCCCAGTATGGCTTATGGGATCTGCCATGCAAAGTGGGCAGAGACCTAGGGAGAGAGGGAGAAGAGAAGGGAATTGAGGAGGAGAGGAAGGAAAAGGAGAGGGATCTTCAGCCCCAGAGATCTACCTGGCTGTGAGGAAAGGGGCTCCTTCCCCAAGACCCCACCGCAGTTTAGTGGGGTTTGAGCAGCTGTTTCACCCCAGGCTCAGCCTGACACTCGGGCTTTGATTTTCTGTAGGAAAAAGCACAGAAACCATTCAAAGCATTTAATCCTCCCTGGCTCGGCGATGGGGCTGCCTGGAAAGGCAGAGGAGGAGTAGCGGTATTTCTTGCCCCCCCCCCCCC
>VZSE01007656.1:0-64491 GCA_013398275.1 Promerops cafer | reverse complement strand
CCCCCCCCCCCCCCACATACCTTCCCCTTTCTTTCCCTTTTGACTTGGTGGATGAATTCCAGAGATGTTAATCCGCTCTCAACCCCTCGGTGAAGAATAAAATGTCCCCTCTGTGTGGGAGGAAGGAATCCATTCGAATTAATTGCGGGAAGGAGCAGGGAGCTGGGGGTGCATGTGAGGCTGTGCTGAGCATCCTCTGCTGCCCAGTGGTCACCGAAGGGGAGGGAGGAATGGGCGGGGGGATAGGGATATCCGAGGTGGCACAATCCTTGCATTCACAGCTGAAAGCTTCCGCCTCTGCCCTGGCCATAAAAATGCCAACCACATGGTCTGTGGGCCAGGCCTCAGTGGCAGTGGCGGGCCCAGGGAGCGAGTGGGGGGCAAAATGGCCTCACTCAGCAGTTTTGGTGTGTCAGTGCCTATAAAGGGGAGGGAAGTGCTCACTGCTCTGCCAAGCCAGGGTGGCAGGAGCTGCAGGGTCCAACCCATCCCGGGGGCACACATGGATGGGGCAGGAGAGATGGAGGGAGGAAAGTGCTAAGCTCGAGCTGGGTCAGCCCATTGAGGGTTCGTGGAGGTGAAAGTGGAGGCAGAGGAGAGTAGAGGAGAGACCCCCGGGATGGGCCAGGTGCTGTTCTGCGCACTGGGAGGTGAGTGTGGCTGTGGGATGGGGTTCATCTGGGGGCCTGCAGCCTCTGCCTCCTGCCCTGACCTTCACCTCTTGTCTCTGCAGAGCTCCTGGGATCTGCCAAGCGCCTGAACGTGAACTACCAGGATGCGGACGGGTGAGTGCTCCCCTGGAGGGTGCTGGGTGCTGCTGCCAGCCCGGGGGGCTCCTCTCCCCAGTATCCAGTCAGTCCTGCAGCTCAGGGTATCATACAACTTTCCAGGGGAGCTGGAGAACACATCAACATCCCAGAGCCAGGGCAAGCCCTGCACAGGCAGAACCAATGCCTTCCTGGATCTAAGCTGAGGGCTGTGTTCAATCCCTCCTGAAAATCCTTCATAAAGCCCTTCTCTGTGCCCCTCCGTAGAGATGGGGTTGAATAGGGATGGCAACGTGTCCAGCCAGTGCCCCGTGTTCCCCTGGTTGAAGCCCAGAGGAACACCCGGCCGGCCTCAGTGCCTGCACGTGCTCGTGCCTCTGTTTAATATCCCAAAAGCAAAATCCCATTGTTTTGGGGGGAGTGAGTGAAAGAAAATATGAGGTTGCCAAGTGACCACAGCATATTTGTGTAGCTCATCACTTCCAAAATCCAAGTACTTAATAAGCTGGGTACTGAGAGTTAAAGAAACCACAAAGGCCCATAAAATAAATAAGCACATTATTCTTATTGAATTAACTCTGACCTGTCAGTCATTAGCATTGTTTTTATGTGCTGTTGTTGTACCTAATTTCTACATGTTTTCTTTTGGAGGACTCTGTAGGAAGAGGTGTCCATGATGAGTCCTAACAGGCCAGCGGGGGGTTGGGAACATGCAGGATGGCTCTCTCTTAAAATAATACTGTACAGACAGAGCTTAATAGAAAAAGAATTTAATAATAGAAGCAATGATCTGATTCTGATAGGGCACAGAATTTGTGCTTGGGCAGCTCCAGGAGGGCTGATGGTGGGAACTGGGGTAAAGGGTCTGTTCCCTGCCCGAGGGACACGGGCAGGGTGTTGGGTTTCGCTGGCGCACAGGAAGGTGATTAGTGGAGGTGAGACACGGGCATGGGGGTGGCAGTGTGTGTGTCATGGGAGAGCCATGGTGCTGGTGGTGTCCTTGGCATCACCTTGCTCAGGGCTTGGAGAGGATGGAGTGGGTGAGTGTGGGTTTGTGCAGCCACCCCAGGGCAGAGTAGGACCCCACAGGGTCAGGTCAGGGGGATTTTTTACCCCCCCACATTCACACTTGGAGGCAGAGGTTTTGCTGTGGCTCAGGGACATGGTGGGTGTACTGGAGGAAGGAGCAGCCCTCTTTTCTGGGGTTAGTGTCCCTGCTGCAATGTTGAGAGTTGCACAGGAATTTGGGGATGCAGATCATGAGGAGAGCCGTGCTGGATGAGCTACGTCCCCAGCATTGGGTTTGAACACTGCAGAGCCCATCAGAGCCCCATGCTGGTACTGTCAGGAGCCCCCCATGTCCCTTGGAGCGGCGCACAGGCTAATCCCCAGTGGCACAGGGACCCCGCTCTTGGCTTTGGCCCTCCACGTGACAGCTCAGGGGGAGCGCCAGGCAAACAGGCCCCTTTCACAGCCCCAAGACACTGGGCTCTTTCATTACCGGCGGCCTCCCACACTCTGCCATGGGCTCCTGGCAGCCCTGCTCTCATGGGGAGGGGGCAGCTGGCACAGGGGGCAGGAGTGGCCACGGGGCTGATGTGTTTGCTGGATGCTGTGAGCAGCGTTGAGGCTGCCTGGCTGCTCCATGGAGAGGGGAGGTGCATCTCTCTCCATCCTGCCTGTTTCCCACAACAGAGGGCCTGGAGTGAGGGACTCTTCTCGCTGGGGTTTCCCAAGGTGCAGTGTGCCTGCATCCCTCACTGAGCCCTGGGGCACGGACAGCTTGGAGGGATTTATCAGTGTTTTGCTATGGGGAATCTAAGGCACTGGGAGTGGGGAATCGGGGAGGATGTAGCTATGAACAGCCAGTGACAATCTCAGCCCTCAGCCCATGTCCCTGTGCAGCAGAGGCTGTGGGGACAGCACAGTGGGGCTGGGGGCCGGGCTGAGCCCTACTTTGTGCCACAGGTTCTCAGCACTGCACCACGCAGCCCTGGGCGGCAGCCTGGACCTCATCTCGCTGCTGCTGGAGGCACAGGCCACCGTTGACATCAAGGACAGCAACGGTAAGGGGTGACCCCCAGGCACGGCCCCTGCGGCCGCCAGCTCAGCCCCCTGCGCCAGGCCGGGGGCCGTGCCCGGCCCTGCTGAGCCCCGCTGCCCACAGGGATGCGGCCCCTGCACTACGCGGCGTGGCAGGGCCGCGTGGAGCCCGTGCGGGTGCTGCTCCGCGCCGCCGCCTCCGTCAACATGGCCTCGCTGGACGGGCAGATCCCACTGCATCTCTCGGCACAGTACGGCCACTACGAGGTGGTAAGTGAGAGCCCAGAGCCACCCATGTGCCCTCCCTGGGGCTCTCTGGGGTACTGGGTGGGGGCAAACCCCGCTGTGTCGGGTGGGAGGGAGGCTGCAGGGTGGTGCTGAGCCCCTGCACCATGTTGCTCCCCTGCAGTCGGAGATGCTGCTCCAGCACCAGTCCAACCCGTGCCTCATCAACAAGGCGAAGAAAACCCCGCTGGACTTGGCCTGCGAGTTCGGGCGGCTGCAGTTGGGTACTGTGGACTCTGCCCTGCACCAAGGGCTTCTCCAGGGGCAGCTCTGGAACCCACTGGCTCCTCTGGAAGCAAAGCGTGGGGTCTGGCCACAACTGCTCTCCCTCTACCACGAGACTCAGAGCCTGGCAGACAGCACCTGCCTCCTCCCATGGCCAGACACAGCTGGATCCTGAACCTGGGAGCTGTGGGTTTTGCCCCTGACCTCACAGCAGGGCAGTGTCAGCAGGGAGTGAAGCCAGGAGTTGTTGCTCCCAGTTCTCCACAGCCTTCCCCCACCCACCCCAGCTTTGCTCACGGTTAAGCACAGATAGCCTGAGCTGGCTAATCCCAACAAGCTCTGAGCATCCAGCCCTGCTCTAGGTCCCCAGCAGAGTTCTTGGGGACAGGGCCACACCGTGCTCTGGGAGGCCCTGGCCCAGCCAGCACCACTGGGTCGGGCTGGAGCACGGCCAGCCAGACTGTTCTGTGCCCCACTGGGACGGGACCAGGGGAATATTTCCATTTTTGGAGTATCTATAATGTCTGCAGCTATAAACAGGGCAATAAAAATAACTCCTCTCTGCCTCTGGGTTTCCCTGAGATGCTGACAGTCACTCTGGGCTGGAGAGACTGGAGGTTTTTAGGGCTTGATCTGAAAAGCCCGATTATGGGAAGACTATTTCTGGCTGTTGTGACCTTTTACAGCCCCTCACGACAGTGTGGCCATGCCAAGCACTGTCTAGCTCCAGCCAAGCCTGGGGTTGTGGATGGAAGGGAGTGGCAGGATGGGGAGTGGTGGGCTGGCTCCAAGGATAAGCCCCTCAGTGGGAGGGTGCAGGTGGGGGTACCTGCACCCCCTTGCTTACCAGTGTCTCATGCAGGTGGCTCAGCTGCTGCTGAACAGTCATCTGTGTGTCGCCCTGCTGGAGGGACAATCCAAGGATGCCACTGACCCCAACTACACCACTCCACTGCACCTGGCAGCCAAGAATGGGCACAAGGAGATCATCAGGTAACTCCCTGTCTTATGCTGGAAAAACCCATCATGGCTTCAGTCCCACTTTCTCCCAAACACACCTTCCTCCTGCAGGCTTCAGCCCCTCGTCCCCAAAGCCAGTGCAAGGTGTTGTCCACTTCCCATTGTAAAGCAGCCAAGTGCCTGGCCCTGATGTCCACGTCCTGCTGTTCATGCCTCTCCCTCCTTCCTACCAGGCAGCTGCTGAAGGCTGGGATTGAGATCAACAAGCAGACAAAGACAGGCACAGCCCTGCATGAGGCCGCGCTCTACGGCAAAACAGAGGTGGTGCGGCTCCTGCTGGAGGTGAGCACAATGGGGATGGGGCTGCAGGGGAGACAGCCCCTGGGGGCTCAGGGGGCTCCCCTTCCCCTCAGTCCCTTGCCTCCTTTGAGTCTGGTGGCAGGGAGGGATCTGGCCTTGACCATGTCTCCTCCTGGGCAGGGTGGAGTCGATGTGAACATCAGGAACACCTACAACCAGACAGCACTGGACATTGTCAACCAATTTACCACTTCACATGCCAGCAAGGACATCAAGCAGCTGTTGAGAGGTGAGGTGGGGATGGCACTGAGAGGGGTTTCTTCCCTCTGGGACCTGCCTGGGCTCCCAGTGCTCCTCCTGAACAGCCTAAATCAGTGCCAGCATCCAGTCCCCTCTCACATGTGCCCCCATCCTACATGTGGAGCAGTGTCTGGGGATCGAGTCCTTTCTGCAGTATTAATGTCTTCTTCTCTCCTCTCCTTGCTCTTGCTTTCTCCTTCTGCCCTCCCTGGACTCCTCTCTTTCCTCCCTATGCTCTGGCACCTTCTTTCTTCCTCTGTCCCTTGCCTTCAGAGGCATCAGGAATCCTGAAGGTCCGAGCTTTGAAGGATTTTTGGAACCTCCATGACCCAACTGCTCTCAACATCCGAGCAGGAGATGTCATCACGGTGAGGCTGCTCTCTGCTCCCCATCCCCCTGCCCCACCATGGCCCTGGGTACCAGCCTCATCCCTCTTGTCCCATGGCAGGTTCTGGAGCAGCATTCAGATGGCCGATGGAAGGGGCACATCCACGACGCTCAGAAAGGCACTGACCGGGTCGGGTACTTCCCCCCCTCCATTGCTGAAGTCATCAGCAAGCGGACAGGTCAGTGGCCATCCTGAGCATGCTGGGGACAGTCCCCTGTGTGAAACCTTCCCAGCCTTCCCAGCACCTCCTGTCAGACAGGCTCTGCAGCCCCAGCTAGCTAGGCGGGAAGGGAAGGACCCAGGGGATGTCACCATTGTTGTGATACTACTTTGGGGGTTGTGGCTCAGCTCTTCCCCCCCATCCCTGCCTCCTGCATGAGCTCTGACCACGTGTGTTTTGTCTTTGAATGCAGGCATGGTTGTACCCCGCGTGGCACCCACGCAGCAGCGCCAGGGTCCCCCCGGGGCCCTCCCACACCCCCCTGGGGGGCTGCAGCACCTCCCCGACGAGTGTCCACACCCGGCAGCCCTGAGCCCAGCAGCCTTTGGTCACCTCACCCTAACCCGGATGGCCCCAGGCCCTGACAGTTCAGGTCAGGGGAGTACCTGGGGAGGGAGAGGGGCTGGGGACCTTCCCCTGTTCCCAGCCCTGCCTGAGCAGGGGCACAGGGGGAGATTCTCCTTCCACCTCTCCATGGGGAAGCAGACAGATGAGAGGGAGCAGATGCGGGAAAAAGGAGTTTTGGGGAGCCCTTAGAGCAGCCCCTTCTCTCCCTGTGTCTCAGCCCTCTGTGTGTCCCTTGCCAGCCCAGGTCACCCTGTCTGTGTTGTGCATGCTGGGAGGCGGGAGGGAACTGATGCATTGTCTGTGGCTGGAGGGATCTTGTGGGAGGTCAGTGGCATCAGTGTGTTGGCACACGGGTCCTTGCTGGGGACCTCTGTGCCCTGTGTCATCCCGGAGAGCTGCTGACGGGCTCCCTACTTGCCCCAAGCAGCAGGAGACAGGAACAGCGTGGGCAGTGAGGGCAGCATCGGCAGCATCCGCAGTGCCGGCAGCGGCCAGAGCACCGAGGGCACCAATGGGCAGAGCACCAGCATCCTCATCGAGAATGCCAGGGTAGGCACCAGCCCCTGCTCCCCTGTGCTGCTTCCCTGTGCTGGCTCAGGCTGGAGATGGAGCCCCATCCCCTTCCATGCCCCCTCCTAACAAAGGAGGGGCTGCTGGAGTTGACAATCCTACACCAAAAACCTACTTGCTGCCAGGACTCAGCAGGGAGATGCTCCTGGGGGGACCACAGTTGTTCCCCAGAGCACAGCTGGCCTTTTTGAGTGGAGCTGGAGGCTGTGGTTGGCGTCACACAGCATCTCCATCATGTGCTGTGTCACCTGAGAGGATAATAAAAGGCCCTGAACCAAGTCCTGACGAGATCTTCTGCTGGGGGCCAGCCTGTTGCTGGGTGAAGCTGTGACCAGCAGCCCAGCATGGGGACCCCCGCTCTGCTCCTGGGGGTGTGACAAAGCTGGTCTCCAGAATTGGGTCCTTCCTCCACTCACTCCTCCTCTCCCTCAGCCTCTGCCCTCCACCGGTGACAACCTCCAGCAACACCTTTTGGGATCAGAGCCACACAATGGGACCTCCCCAGCAGGTGAGGGCTGTCCCAGCTCCATGGGGCCTCGGGTACAGCTGTCCCCACAACCGTAGGGGTTGTTCACTTTTCAAGTGCCCCGCTGACAGTTCTCTGCTCTCCTTTCTGCCAGGGCCACAGGGCCTCCAGACCCCAGGCAGCTGCCCCCCTGGCGACAGGGTCTTCTCCCACCAGTTCTTGCGTCCCGAGCAGCTCCTGGAGGGGAAGGTAAGTAGAACAACTGGGGAATGGTGTGCTGGGTGAGAGGGTCATGTTTGGGGCACTCAGCCCAGCTCTTACTGCACCAGGGACACAGGGAACTGGGTCTTCAGGAGACAAGTGGGTCTTTCCCAGGGAGATCCTGTCATCTTGCCTGGAGCAGTCAGGTTCTTCCAGCCCCTGCAGCCACCGTCATGGGCTGTTCTGTGTCCCATCTTCTCCCCAGGATGCAGAAGCCATTTACAACTGGCTGCGCGAGTTCCAGCTGGAGTCGTACACTGCCAACTTCCTCAACGCTGGCTACGACGTCCCCACCATCAGCCGCATGACCCCGGAGGTGAGGCAGGTCCTTCCCCACCCAGAGCTGCCAGCTGTGGGTACACACTGCCCTGAGCTCCCTGAGCCACTGCTGACCATGGCCCCACTCTGCTCCCCTTAGGATCTGACAGCCATCGGCGTGACCAAACCAGGCCACAGGAAAAAGATCTCCACAGAAATTGGGCAGCTCAGCATTGCTGAGTGGCTGCCCAACTACATCCCGGTGAGTCCCTGGCACTGAGGCTTTGGTCACCCTCTTTCTTCAGGTCTTTTCTCAGAGCTCTCTGACCCCAGGTTAGGACAGGAAGGAGTCTGTAAGTGAATAGCTTTTACTGCTGCGTTTAAAGCAGTCAGAGACACTCTAAAAACACAGTCTCCTGGGCAGGGAGGGGATGCTGAAGGTGCCCCCTGTTCCTCAGTGCTCATGGCAGTGGCTCCATGCTCTTTCCAGGCTGACCTGATGGACTGGCTCAGTGCCATTGGGTTGCCCCAGTACCACAAAAAGCTGGTGAACAATGGCTACGATTCCATCACCATCGTGACGGACCTGACATGGGAGGATCTTCAAGAGATTGGCATCAACAAGCTGGGTGAGTCCCTCCTGCTATGCTGGGGTGGCCCAGGGCAGCCAGGTTTCCCACCCAGGTCCCCACACCCCATTCTCCCTTAAGCTGGGAGGTGCAGGCATGAACTGAGCACCCGGAAAGGGCAGTTCCTGGCTGTCCCTAAGAACTCTCCTTGGCCAGCTGGAGCTGGGCCCAGCTAAGTAGATGCCAGCAGTAGTTTGTCTCCTCCCATAGGCAGGGTTTAGATAACCTCGAGGCCTTTGCCCCGGTGTGTGACATAACTACTACTCTTCTTGTCCTGGAAACAGGCCTTGGGGGCTGGAGCTGACCCAATGTCCCTTTCCTTCCTGCAGGCCACCAGAAGAAGATCATGTTGGCTGTCAAGAAGCTCAGAGACCTCCGCAAAAGCATCAACCAAGCAGAAGCAACTCTGGCAAGACGCAAAGTCCCCGGTTCCCTGGACATTGTCACCATTGAGTCGCTGGAAAATGGGGAGTGCCAGTCCCCACACACGCCCAAAATGACAACCTTCCAGGACAGCGAGCTCAGCTACGAGCTCCAGACAGCCATGTCCAACAGCTGCCACGACACACTCGGCATCAAGAGCAGTCAGGGAATGTCACGGAGCCAGGAGAGCATCGGGGTGCGGTCACGGGGCTCAGGGCACTCGCAGGACAACGTGCTGTCCCGGCGCCTCTCCAGCCCCTCGCAGGAGAGCCTGGGCAGTGGCGAGAGCAGCAGCAGCAGTGGGCAGTCCTGTGCACCCCCCCGCAGCAAGGAGAGCCCAGCCAGCCTGCCGGGCCGGCCCAGCCCCGAGCCCTATGGGAAGCTCGTGTCCCCTGAGGGGCTGAATGGCTTTGCCAACGGCGGCAGCGGGGGCAGCCCTCTCAAGGAGAGGAACCTGCCTGAAGGCACGGATCAGTACACCCGGCCCGTGGCTCAGAAAGGAGCCGGGACTCCGGCAGTCACTCCCTGTACTCCTCCCCAGACTCCCAGCAAGGGAACAGCCCCCTATGTCTTCATGTACCCACACGTCTCCCTGAAATCCCCAACGGCCCTGTCTGTCCTGGGAGCAGAGCAGCCCAAGGCCCTGGCATACCCATACCCCTCCATCTCCCCTGGACAGAAGAGCAGCCTGCAGACGTCAGCCCAAAAAGGCTTCTCCTACCTGCACAGCCAGTGTGGCCCCACAGAGCCACCCACCACAGCCCCCGTGGCTGGGGAGCAGCACAGTGGGGTCGAAGGCTTGAAACACAAGAAGCGCTCGCACAGCCTGAACCGCTACGCACTGTCGGACGGGGAGCATGAGGAGGAGGAGGGGGCCCCCAGCAGCACCCTGGGCTCCTATGCCACGCTGACGCGGCGGCCGGGCCGCAGCCAGATGCCGCGGGCCTGTCTGCAGGCAGATGCCAAGGTGACCCGCAGCCAGTCCTTTGCCATCCGGGCCAAGCGCAAGGGCCCTCCGCCACCGCCTCCCAAGCGCCTCAGCTCTGTGTCCAGTGCCCTCGCTGCCGAGGCAGACGTTGAGCAGCCCCCCAGCCCTGAGCGGCAGCCCGCAGGCCCTCAGGATGCAGTTGGCGCAGGTGTCACCCCCAGTGATGCTGGCCGTGGCAGGACAGTGAAGAGTCTGGCAGCTGCGCTGGAGGGAGCACCAGCTGTGAGTCCGTCCAAGCCCCTCCTGGCCCCAAAACCGCTGCACCTGACTCAGGACTGTCTCCCCCAGGCAGATGTGGGTGAGGGGTCTCAGGATGGCAGTGACACCAGCAGTGCCACACTTTCCGATGGCAGCAGGGACCCCTTTGAGAGCGGCAAGCCACGGAGACGGACAGTGAGTGAGCCCAGCGCTCCTATGACAGAGGTGGCTGCACAGGGTGAGCAGGAGGATGCTTGCTCAGACACAGAGGAGGAGGCCAAGCCGGGGGTCTCCTCTTCATCATCCCAGAACAGCTCCAGTGAGTGCATCCCCTTTGCAGAAGAAGGCAATTTAACCATCAAACAGCGGCCAAAGCCCAGTGGGCATTCCAAGGCCGATGCGGCCGTGCTGGACATGGAGCCTGGTTCCCAGCCAGCAGAACCCCAGGGCTTCACTGGGAAGGAGCCTGCGGCCCCCACTGTGACCAAGGAGCCACCCATGCTGGAGTTCAACCTCACTGAGTCGGACACGGTGAAGCGTCGGCCGCGCTTCAGGGAGCGGGAGCCCCTGCAGGCAGTGCTGAAGGCGTTCAGCATGGCGGGGCAGGCAGAGGCGGGGGGCACCCCCACACCACAGTATGCCCAGGCCCAAGCCGTGAGCATCGCGGGCCCCCCTGCCCCAGCACCAGCACCACGGCCCACGCTGGCTGGGGATGCCTTTGATGATGACAGTGTGGAGTTCAGGATTGCTGAGATAGAGAAAAGCATCTTGTCGCTGGAGAAAGGGATGAAGAAGGCCCCAAGCCCCACCAAAGCCCCCAGCCCCACAGAGCTGGTTGGCACAGCTGTGGTGAGGACACCCACTCCAGGTATGGGGGCTTGTGGAGCTGTCTCCATGTTGGTGTGGGAGGTGAGGAGGACCTGTGCCACCACCTACCATGAGTCCTCTTCCTTTGCAGATGTCCCTGCCAAGCACACCTCTGTGGCATCCACCAAGCTCGTCTTCTCTGGACCCAAGACTATCTACCAGCAGGTCCTGCAGCCCTCCCGCCACACTGTTGCTCCCTGGGCGGCCACCGAGGCGGTGCCGGATGTGATCGGGTCCCTGCCCAGTCCCGGCTCACTGACGCTGGAAACAGGCAGCAAGGTATCAGCAAAGCCTTTGGCAGCTGCCCTGGGGGCCACCCTGGCCCAGCAGCGGCTGGAGCAGACCAACTCCAGCCTAGCTGCCACGCTGCAGGCGGCCGAGAAGAAGATCACGGTGGAGGAGGTGGAGAGGTGAGGGAAATGCTGGGGCTGGGCCCCTCGAGGTGGGGTTGGGAAAGTCCCAGGGAGGGCAGGAGAAAGGCTGCACATGGGCACATCATACCTGCACCACACAGATCACACATGCTCAAGCCCAGCTCTGTGCTGAGCTCCTGCTGCTGGGTCAGGTGCAGCCTGGCCAAACCTTCCCCATCAGCAGTTGCAGCCTTTGAGCAGCACTTTGACTCTCTTTCCTCCCCAGCCACCCTGGGACCGTGCACTCGGCCAAGAACATCTTGGAAGACATCAGCAACATGTTCGACGACCTGGCCGACCAGCTGGATGCAATGCTGGACTGACGCTTGCTCCCCCTTCCCCTCCCCACCTCCAGCTGCTCCACCAGTGCCCCTCGTGATGTGGGAAGAGTGGATCCGGCACCAGGCAGTGCCTGCAGGTCTCTCCAGCTGCCTCCCTCCCCACACTTTGCACTGTGGCTGGGAACAAAGCTGCCCTCCTTGCCCACCCTTGGCTCTGTGTCACATGTGACAGCGTGGCCTTGGGCCGGTTTCCGAGGGGGTCAGGCATTTCCCACCAGACTGGCAGCAGGAGGAGCCCCGAGGGGCTGCACATGCAGTCCTGGAGGCCATGGAGAAGCCCTTGCTCCCTTGCACAGAGCTGAGGAGCCTCCACAAGGGACCTTTCTCTTTCCCCACTGCATTGTTGAGTCCTGCCTCTTATTATTTAACCCCTGCCAACAATGTGTCACAGGAGAGACCTCCCCGGGCAGCCGCCACCAGCTGGCGATTCACTGTGCAGCCGCAGCCCCGGCCAGGCCTGACAGCAGCTAAAAGAAGACGGGACTTGTTGCAATTTGGCAGCTTGCAGAGCGAGAAGGAACCTTTCTACTTTATTTGCCGCTTTTCCAAACGTGTCGGCATCAGGCAGTGTGAAATCCAAGTGGATCGAAATCCCTCCAGTGGGACCCACAGACCCCTTGAGATGGGGCTGGCACAGCCTGCAGAGCAGTGGATGCTCCACCACAGCCCTGTCGGACATGGGAGCCTTCCTGCCCCTTCCCAGAGTGATGACGATCGTGATGGCAGTGCCAAAAACCTGGGAATTTGGGCCAGTCTGTCTGGATCATGCTGCTCAATGGAGTTTGCCCTCTGCCAACACAGTGCCTACGGAAACCCCCACCCTGGTCCTTCCAGAGTGCAGCAGCAGCATGATTAATGCTTTTTAATTTTTTTTCTCCCCTCCCTTATCCCTTTTTTGGGGAGAAAACAGTCCCTTTTCCCAGTGCCCCTCCCTGCAGGGAGCTGCTGGCACAAACCCCGCAGTGAGCATTGTTCAACAGTAGCAGCGTTTGGGACGCGATCCTTCCCCAGGGCTCTGCAGCCCGGCGGGGGAGCTGACCCCGGATGCACCGAGGAACTCGGCTCAGGAGCAGCTCCCGCGCGCTGGATGCGGCCACAGCCTGTGCCTGTGGCTGCGGCAGGAGAACGGCAGTGAGAGCTCTCAGCATCCAGGCAGCAGGAGCGGCTGCATTGCTCCAAGACAGATTTCTCTCGCAGGATCTGCTCAGTAGTGCATGGCTAAATATGTCCAAGAGCCCCGAACTTGGCTCGCACTCGGCATGCCAAGCAAATGAAAGCATCAGAGCACCAGAAGGGAACCGAAGATTGTGCTGAAGTGCCATTTGCTACAAAAATTCCAAACAAAGGAAAAGAAAATTCCATGTATTTCCCTTTAAAAAAAAAAAAAAAATCACCAATGTAAGTCCAAACTGGAGAGGGAGAAGGTGGCTGAGAAGGCAGTTGCTTCCCAGTCCTGTTGGGAGTTTGCAGCCGGATTGAACTGTTTGCAGCCCCTTGTGCTGTTGCATGGGAAGGGGAGCAAAGCCCACCTGAACATTCCTGAGGGTCTCTGCTCCTGAGGGCAGCTATGCCATGGGCTGGGCAGGCAAGAGGTGCCAGCCTGGTTTCTGGGCTGAAAAGCAAAGACAAAAAGTCCTGAAAAAACCTAAAATCCCATTTTTGTCTGGGATTTGAGGTCAGTGTGAGGCTGGTAAGACACTTCTTCCCTGGCTCTGATTTCTGTCCCACACTGAGTGTATCCACTGCCAGTGTCTGAGTGCCACATCATGGACATGATGTTTTCAAATAGCTACAACCAGTGGCACTTCATAAAGATGTTCACAGAAACCTTTTAAAACGGATTTTTACTCTCACGAGTCAACCTGGGATCAACCCATTCTTTTTTCTGATGTTGATAAACTGTAAATGTTTTTTTTTTAAGAGGCCAATGTATATATTTTAAATGTGATTTATTCTATATATTTACTAACCAGAACTGTAAGTCTTGGGTCAGGGATAAGAGGACATTGGGGTGGAGCTGCCGCTCTCTGAGCCACCTGAGGGCAGCACAATGCTGCTCTCATTGTCAATAAGGGAACTAAACATTAGATTTTGCAGAAGAATGCCTATTTTTTGAGCTCTAGATCTCTATTTTGAAGCTACTGTATGGTGTGTAAGTTATGTACACTGCAACTGGGACTAACTGACCCCAGCTGCACCTGCTCCGTGCAGTCAGACAGTGAGGGGAAAAAATAGCCCATGTAATCACCAGACTGACAACAGATTTTAAACCATCTGCTCTGTTTGTGTTAATCATGTGTTTTGTTTTCCACTAACATCCATTACGACTAAATTCTATTAAACAGTGGGGCATATTTTACCCTTTTGATAGTTTTGCCTAGTTGTGTCCTTTGTGTCAAATGGGACAAGCTTGTCTCCTACTGCTTCAAGTCCATCGAGGATCAGCTTTATCCTGTCCCTTGAGTGCTCCAGGGTTCCTCAGATTAACCTCCAGTGAGGTTAATGTTCAGTGTGAGTCTCACCACCAGGACAGTAACGTGGTGGCAGTGCTGGTGTCCCAGTGCCCAGCTCTGCCCATGTGACACCTCCACTATTCCCATGTGCCAGGCAGAGCCTTCCTCCCTCCTCCTGCCTGCTTAGAGTGTGCCCACTGGGGTGACCAGTGCCTGCTTTGCTCAGGACAAGTAGCCCAGGCATCCTTATCCCACCACTGCTTGTCTCCAGTGCTCCCAGTGCCTCTTCCAGCTCACCCCAACCTTTCACCCATCCAGAGGGATTCAAACTGTGGCGCCAGCCTCCACTGAAGCAGTGCCTGAGATCCAGTAAACCACCAGCTAAGCAAACTTACTCTGTAGGAAGAGGCTTTCAGATCGACAGATTTGCCCAAAGCTGAGCAGAAACTGGGAAAAAGGCCACAACTGGATCCCAGGAGCATCAAGCTTTCAGGCTGTGTCCCTATAACAGGAAAGTCACACCCTGTGACCCCAGCAGCCACAGATATTTTTGCCTCCTTCCTTTGCTGGGTGCAAACTCGTTTCCCAACTCTTGGGTGTGTTATCCAAGACAATAATTTATTGCCGTTCATATATTGGATGCCTGTGGGTCTGGGTTTGTTTCTGGTTTTTTTCTTTTTTATACAATTTACAAGTTTTAATACAAATGAAATATTTTTACATACATCCAAAAAAATTTAATATAAAATATACAGCATTTAAAAACATCTTGATGTAGGAAATTTCCTTCTGAAGCCGTGCACTCTGACCCTTAGACACTTCAATGGCTGAGGGAAGGGTGGCACTGGCAAGACCATCCTAAAGGCTCCATTCATACTCTTTAGCTCCCTCCAAGTCTAGCTGGGGAAGGCGGATGCAGGAAAATAAACATTTGTGATCACCCAGAGGAGGAAACCTTGAAGGTGCCTCCTCCAGGGGAAGGTGTGGCCAGCAGGAAGCCAGGAATCTGCTGTGGTCAGCAGGAAACCAGGAATCTGCTGCCTTTTAACACCTACAACAGTTCATGGCACAGGGCAGGAGCTGAGGTCTGGGTGGGGGGAAAGCTGGGACAGCAGCAAGCAGCTCTGTGCTGCCTCTGACCCCAGCTCAGCTCAGCCACAGAGATCATATCCCACTTGTGATCCGACCCTGGCATCAGGAAGGAAAGCTGATTTCTCAGGGGCCAGGTGTCAGAGATCTGGAGCTGGCATTTAGTGAATTGAGGCTGAGAAATGTGCAGCTTGTTCTCCCTGAGCCCTGCAGGTTCCAGGGGAGTGAGGGCACAGTCCAGCCTGGCTGGCAAAGGTGGGCAGACACAGCTGTGCTGCAGGGGAGGAGCCCTGTGCTTCCCCAGGGAGCTGCTGGCTCCCTATCCCATGCAATCCTGCCAGCATGGGATCTCCACATCTGCCCCCAGCTGCAGGAACTGGGTCCAGGGCTTGGGACACCCCCAGCTGCCCCCCTCCAGCATCCTCAGTGTGTCTCCAGAGCTCAGGGGTTGGCTGTACCCAGCTCTGCTCCTCTACCAGCCCCACAGCAGGGTGAGGGTATTGCTTAGAGACACTCAGCTGTGTCCATGCTCTCTGGTTACGCTGAAAAGTGAGGAAGACGAGGTGGAGCAGCAGGGCAGAACTTGGCGGTTCCAGCGAGCTCCCTGCCTGCCCAGGAGGGACCAGCTGCCACTTGTTAATCTCAGGTACCAAAGAGGAAGTAACAGCTAAATATTGTAGTGTTAATGTTGGGACCAAAACCAGGGCCAGGATTTACCAGCTTTAGTCGGTATTTAGAACTACATCTCCATGAGCTGCAAATATTCTGGCAGCCAAGCCTGTGTGCTCCTGTGTGGCCCTTGGCTGTCAGCCCACAACAGGACCAGTGCTCCCAGTATAGATGGGGTCTGGTCAGAGGTCAGGAGCTTGTGTGCCCCACTGGGGCAGATCATTGCAGCAGCCCTCAGGGGAGGGTCCCCCCCAGCAAAGAAGGAGACGTCCAGAAGAACACTGAGCAGATGTTGCCCAGGGAGGCTGTGGCTGCCTCATCCCTGGAATTGTTAAAGGTCAGGCTGGACAGGGCTTGGAGCACCCTGGGAAATAGGAAGGTGTCCTGCCCATAGCAGGGTGTCCATGGCAGGGGGTGGAACAAGTTAAGCTTTAAGGCCCTTTCCAACCCAAACCATTCTGTGGTTCTGTGTGAAGGCATTAGCACAGAGTGGAGAGACTTCCCAGCACTATCACAGACAGACATGATTGGGTGGGGTTCCCTGTGCCTTGGGGAGCAAGAACTGGATGCAGAACAATCCTGGGATTGGGAAAGGAGCCATTCACCAGCTCTGTATTAGTCACAACTGCAAGTTGCAGATATCCTGCCTGGAAAGACATCCCCTCCCTCTAAGGCAGGATAGTCAGGGCTCAGGCTTTATCTCGAGCTGTGGTTTTCTCAAGCAGGCACATTACTGAATCAGAACAGCAGTTCAGATCACAAACAGGAGAACAGCTACAAAACCTCTCTGGGGCTTGTTAAAGAACATAAAAGCTGGTTCAACAGGGCTGCAGGAAGCTGAGCCATGCTGGCTCGCTGCAGGCAGGCAGAGCTGCCATCCCTCTGCACTAGAACAGAGGATCACAGGCAGCTTTTCAAAAAGCTCTGTCTCATCCCTCTTCTGACACAGCCAGCACATGGCTGTGACAACGACACTAGAGGGCAGGGCTGGCCCAGCCCGGCTGTCCAGACACCCTTCCACTGTCCTCTCGGGAATGTGAGCTCCCAGCACTCTTGGGACTGCAAGAGGGATGGCTCCTTTGCCCCGGGACACAGGGCAGGGAGGTGGGGAGGGCATGCACAGGCATGCACACACGGAGAGTGGGCAGAGATGGAAAACCAAAACGGGTTTCAATAGAGATCTCCTCCTTCAGCAGCCCTACTGGTCCCAGATTCTCCTGCCAGGCCCAGGAAACCCATCTGCTCACAAAGAGGAAAGGAGCCGCTTCATTTTAGCATCACCATGATACTAAAAAACACCTCCAGTAATAAATAAATAAAGGAAGAGCAGCCTGGAAACAGGCACCAGAGCTTGCAGGTTCCTGTGAGGGTACCTGGCAGGCTGGGAAGGGGCTGCATACCTGTGGGGGATCCCTGCCTGAGGCCCTGGGAAGGTGCAGATGTGGTTTTGTGAGGAGGCTGTCTGGTTTGCATGTGTGATGGAAAATTCCCTGAGCCTTTGGTGCAGCCACTCTCCCAGTGGGTGTTTGGCCCTGGCTCCAGGGAACTTGAGCTGGGTGCTTTTAAAATGGCGAATTCATCCCCAACTTTGTTTCAAACTGCAACTTCTGCCTCTTTTGGTAACGGACACGGACCCTGGAGAAGAAGAAAGAAAAGAGTCAGTATGCAGAGGGCTAAAAGGTAAGACTGTTCCACTGCTATTCCTGAGCTGCTAGCCCCAAGAAGCAGGGAAGCCCCCGGCCTGGGCCCTGTGGTAGCTTGGGAGGGGAATCAAATACAGAGAGCAACCCACGGTCTCAGTCCTACTCCATCCACCCAAATCCCATCTCCAGGGACACCAGACACAGCACAGAAAGGTCCAGAAACCCTTCGTAGGAACTGAGATGGTGTCTCTATCCCCATCAGAGTTCCCTGTAATCCCCGCTTTTCCTCCCCAGCCCATTTCCTGAATCAATGTTCATTAGTGTTGACTCTCAGCTCTGGCTGCTCCCTGTGCTGGGAAGAACAGCCAGTCACTTTGCCTGCTGCTCGTTCTTGGCTTCAGCCACTTCCCGTGAAAACGAGTCCCACAGTTCAGGCTCTGTATGAAGGCACATTTCCTCTGCTGTGATTCAATGCCTCTCTGTCCTCATGGGACAAGATGGAGAGAACAGCCCTCCCCAATTCCATACTGGTGTTGCATAGAACTTGGCTGTCTCCCTCCCTTTGGTTTGAGATACAGAAATTTTGTTCTCCCTTCCTGCTCCCAATCACTGCCACTGCCCTTCTCTGACCCTCCTTCCTCCCCTGCGCTTCCTCCCTGGGAGGTGGAACGTGGGCCTGCACACAATAGCCAGGTGATTTACACAATGCAATCAGCTTTTCCTTTTTGTTCCCCACCCTGTTCCCTGGGCATCATTATTTTTTGCAGCTCAAGGCCAGGCTGGAGGGAGGCTTCAGCCCTTCTCCCCATCCTCCCCACAACCCCCATACCTGATTTCATGCAGCTTGACAATCTCATTGATGATAACCACAAGGACCAAGGAAAGAAAACCCAGGAGCCATGCGACCGGAGAGATGGAGACATGGTTAAAGGTCAAAGAGGAGTTGAGGTTTTCCCAGAGTTTCAAGTCCAGCACAGTCTGTGCCACTTGCCCCAGCACTCTATGATTAAAAACAGACACAGCAAATCTCAGCAGACCTGACAAGCTTCCCAGGATCTGCAGATCAGAGTTCAGGTCCAGATGAAACACTCACAACAGAGACCCTTCACCAATTCAGCAGTGGAGATCAAGTGCCATGATTGCTCAGGACCAGCAATCTGGTGCTGGAGTGGGCCTGGGGCCCTCCATGCTCCAGCATCCTGGAACACCTTCCCAGGGCCTGTGGGTACTCACACAACAGCCACAGTGAGGGTCCACCAGCGGTTGGAGAGGGGGCTCTTCTTCCACAGGGGCTTGGTGCGATGGACGTGGGTGATGGATATGAACACTGCAGGGAAAAGGGGATTACTTAGCATCACATACAGATACAGCACTTTACAAGGTACATCAACCCCTGTTACTCCTAATGGATACAGGGTTCATGTCCCTGGAACCAGCCTACCATTCAGCACTCTTTCAGACCAGGCTCCTCACAGCAATTCCAAGTCCCTGGAATGCAGGTGGGGGCAGTGCAGTGGTTGTACTGCACACAATTATTCACTGTGAGGTTTGTTCACAGCCTGGGAGCTAAGACAGAGCAGGCAAAGGCCCAGGTCTGGGTAGTGGGACAGGGGTGGGTGTGCCCTTGTTCCAGGGCTGCAACAGAGGAAAGCTCCAGCCCAGAGAGAGGTTTAGCCAGAGACCCATGGCTGTCTGTACAGGACCAAGCATTTGCTCAGCTTTCACTTGGGCTCTTCCAAATAGCTGCCAGGCAAAGCACCCCTGCCTTGCCTTGGTGGTCTGAGGGACATAAAAGTCCTGCAACCCACTCTCTCTAAATATGGAGATCAAATCAGGAAGCATTTCTGTTGGACTGGACACCTGCACATCTCAACACCCAGTGCTCTGCCCAGCACCGTGGGATGTAAGGGACAGGCAGCTGAGACCCTTCAGCATTGTCAGGGAGCAGCTGGATCTACTCTGCCAGGCAATGGGTGCAGGTGATGAGGGTCAGCCAGGAGCTGGCTCCACACCCCTTCAGAGGGTTTAAAAAGGCTTCCAGCTCTCAAGCAGTCACAGCTGCACCAGCGCCCTTTGTGGGAAGGCAATGGGGTACTTCACAGAATAGCAGAAGAGATATAAACACTTTTGAAGCAGGGAATATTTTTGGAGAGCTTCAGGTGCTGCTACTAACTTTCAAGATGGCAAGACGGATTTGGCTCTTCTGGTGAGACTGGACAGAACCAGCACTTCACCAGGCTGGTAGGAAGCAGAATGAGTTATGAGGGTGTTGCCTTTAATCTGCCAGGGTAATATTTAGTGAGACAGGGGGATTTGTGCCTGTGCTGTGAGGCCACTGCAGTGTCTGCTTCTATCAGATACACTGGCATAGGGGGCAAAGAAAGAGACAGAGGATGCAAGTTTTCCCCCAGAGCAGAGAATGGGGTTCTGGGAACAGGGACTTACCTGTGTGTAAAACAATCAGGCCAGCTGTGAGCTTCTGGGCTACCAGGAGAGCATTGGAAAACGTCCCAAACCAGTCAGGAGCACCATAAGCATTGCTAGTGAATGAGAGGACACAGGAAAGTCAACTGTGGGCACTTAACTGTCTGACGTGTTCCCACCAGGGCCATGTCCTCTAACAGCTGAGGAATCTGTGAGCTCAGGCTGTCCTGGTCCCAGGAGGTGACAGTGGGCAATGACATAGCTGTCAAGGCGACAGCCCTGGTGGGTCATGGGAGAGGCTGAAGCTTGTCAGAAGATTTGAATCAGTCCTCCTTGGAAAGGGCAGGAGCAGTAGGGATGTGTGTGTCAGGCCCAGTTCCTCACCTGTGCAGCATGATGGAAGAGCAGGTTGTGAGGTTGAGGCTGGTGGTGTTCACCCCTTTGCAGGACTCATGCAGAGTGAACCCAAAGCAGATGAGGCAGGAGCAGATGGTCAGGCTGAATTTCAGCAGGAAGCAGAGCAGGAAGTAGTGCTGAGTCTGTGAATAAGAGAAAGGAAGGAGGATGACATGGGCATGTCATTGGTACAACCTCCTCCCCATGGAGCATCAAAGAATCAGTGGCTGCAAAAGACAAGCTGTAGTATAGATGAGATGCTGCACTGAGGATCTGCTCTCTGGGCATGCTGGAACAGGGGATTCCCTCCCTGGCTCATGCCAGGGATCAATTTACTGATCGAGCTAGGAAGGCACAGGGTCTCAGCTATGCATCAACACTGGGAAAAAACTGAAGAGAAAAATGTGTGAGAGAAAAATTTAAATCTGAGGGGCCACCTACCTTCTTGGGAATGGAAGTCAGGTTTTTTCCTGTTGCCATGGTCATGATGGAGCTGTGGGGAGGCTTGCCCAGGAGCGAGATACTGGAGAAAGGTAAGTTAAGTGTCTCAGTAATGTGTTCAGGCACCAGAGCTATTGTGCTTTTATCTAACATTTGAACCCAAATAACCTACCCAGACTGCTTGAAGCATTGGCACTTATCTTTACATATGTTGTAAAAGGTGTTATTCATGGCAGGTGCAGACAGAAAGAGAAGTGACTTCCAAATGTATTAAGGGAGAAAAAAAACACCTGTGGTACCTTGGCCTCCATCTGACACCCCAGACTTTCCATCACACAAGGCAGGGGTTAACACAGCAGCACACAAATGCTCCTGTCACTGTTTCCAAGCACCTTGTCAAAGCAGATGCTTGGAATAATCCTTGCAGCCTTCTTAGCATGCTGTGGGTGAAGTCAGCTTTCTTTCAGCATGGACACAGTGAGGCTGAGGGAGTGCTCTGTGCATCCTGTGGGGGTGGGAGGAGATTCCACCCTGACAGACTCACCTGAGCAGTGGGTAGCAGAAACAGGAGAGCCACACGATGTCTGTGGTACTGAGGATGGGGGGCAGCTGCACCAGGCAGGAGAGGAACTGGACAGAAATAACCCAGAGTGAAGAGCATGAGCAGTGCTAGGACAGACTACCCAAAATGTTACTGTCTTCCCTGAAACACTGGGATAACTGGTAACTGGGCTGCCACTGCACAGCCCCTCCATATGTTCCTGTGGCAGGAGCTGCAGGGGATGCTTTTCTCCAGGGAAAAAGGGTTTGAAGGTAAATGTATGAGGATCAGGGAGAAGGGGCCACGCAGGGTGAGATCACAAAGTCTCCATCTGTAACTTCCCCAAACACTGTGTAAACCTGACTGAAGGTCATGTTCCTCTCTCGAGGCTGCCCCACTGCAGCCACCCATATCCATGTGAGCCCTCATGTCCTCTGAGCTAAACACTGTCCCCAGCCAGGCCAGGACTCACCTGAATGACAACCAAGGTCAGCTGGCACTGCAGCAGGAAGAGGAAACACTTGCGGATCCCATACGTTGCATGCCTGGCCTGGAAGGAAGCACAAGCCCTCAGAGCCCTGCTGGGAGCAGCTGCCAGCCAAGAGCAGTTACTGGCAGGCAGGGGCAGAACATGTGGCCTTCCCCAGGGGAAGTGGGAGGGGAGAGGATCTGGACACACTGAAAGTAAAAAGGAAAGGTCTCTTGTCTACATGGAGAGGCTCTGAAGGAAAGGCAGGATTTAGCCAAGGGGTAAGTTTGCTTAAACTCCTGGCTTTTCTGGGGTTACGCTTCTCCTTAACACTGCATTGTTGTCTGGCTAGGGATCTCTGCAAGATCATACTGCATCCAGATGAACAATATTCATGTTCTGTTGCCAGAAGGCAACATTTCCAAACCATTCCCTAAACCTTGGACCAGGAGGGCCAGGCAGGAAGATTCTCCTTCTTGTGCTTCCTGGACAAAGGCCAGGAGACACAAGCAAAGCTCCTGCTGGCAGCATTTTGGGCACCTCAAGCAAAATGCTCTTGTGAGCTCCTGGCTCTGCTCCTTGCAGAGGGGAGAGGGGATTGCTTGGCTCACCTGCTCTATGAGCCTGATGATGCTGGTGCTCTCTTCTTGGCGGAAGGACATGGAGCAGGGCAGGCTGTTGAGCTGCCCTGAGAGCTGCAGCGGGGTGAGCTCCTCAGAGCCATTGGTCAGGGTGGTGCTGGTGGCGTAGCCAAAGGTCTCCCAGGAGCAGCGGGATGGGTAGAGAGGGTCCAGGGCTATACTGTAAGGACAACACAGGGTTGTTGGTGAAAGGCCTCATCCCAGAAAGGAAACTGTCTCACTGCAGTCCAGCTTGGAAAGTCACTCTGTGCTGTGCCATGCTCTCTATACCTTGCTCAGGTAGAGAAGCCTGAGCTATAACATCAAATTAGGATCAATCTCCCTAGACTTTCAGTTATTCACAGAGAAATAATGAACATATTTGGGTTTGTGGCACAAGGTCAACGAATTGGCTGATCCATGGGGTACTTCCACTCTTTCACCCAATAGGAAGCATCTGTAATGGCAGTTGGGGCACAGCAGTCCAGCATGTAGGAGAGTATCTTCCTTTCAGACATGGAAATACCTCTGTATGTCAAGGGCCTTAAACAGACATCCCCATCCAATCCCCCCAAATCTCCCTCTTGTAGATAAATGCAGCTAAAAATGGACAGAGCAATTGTGAGCACCTCCCTGTACAATCCACAAGTGTGGTGTGACCCACGGCTGGGTACTTGCTAATATGAAGGCAAAGGCAGCTGGAGGAGGAATAGACCCTGCCCCACCTGATGTCACTCTGCAGGAAGAGGCAGCTGTTCCGAAGGTTGGCAGAGCTTCCCAGACAGCAGGTCACCTCCCCGTACTCCTGCATGATCTTGATCATCTCACACATGGCTGCAGAGGGACAGAAGGAGCACTAGTGTGTTATGTCATTATGCACACAAAAATGCAGTGTTTCACACCCTTTCCAATCTGGATAACAAACAGATCCTTTAAAACTGTCCCATCTGATACTCACCACTTGTGTACATTGAAATCCACAGTCAAAGCACACAATTAGATAATTAACTGCAGACCAGGTGCTCTACATACCTGCCACTGCAGGAATTGATCTATGGTTCACAGAACTATGACCCAGAGATTTGCATCTCCAGCACACCTCTTTCAGACCAGAGCTGTAGGTATAGCCTGGGTGCATAAAACAGCTTCAGCATCAAACAGTCTTGTTAGAAAACAGCACAAATTAAATAAACCTAAATAATTCAAACTGAAAATAAATACAGTGTTTCAAACTCAGCAGCACATCACCAGTGTTGTTGCAAGTCTAAAGGAAGGGAGGGAATGTAGCAAACCACTCCAAAAGCAGTGCCACATTTAGCCATACTCAGAGCCAGCCCCTGTTCCTGCACTCCCTCCCACCAGCACCGCTACTCTTTATCAATATGTTTATTGCCATCCCCGGCGCCTCTAAGTCAAAGCTGCTGTTTGATCTGATTTTAGTTCTGTAGCTCCATGCACAGTGCTCTGTGTATACACGGATTTTCAAGAATGCTTCAGGCAAAAAACCCCAAGCCTCCCCTCTGCAGATTCCCTAGTAAACACCTTCACTAAATGCCTGGTGCACAAAGACCTGCAACACAGTGAGGGGTTGGGTCAAGTGGGGAGCTGCCACTTCTGTCAGAGGGAGGAAATTTGGGCACTAGGTGTGAAGGCAGACTGGATTGTAATTGACACACTGGGAACTGTGACCAGAGGTACTAAGATGGCAAATCATAATGATGCTCCACACTTACTGGAGATTTGGCAGTATTTGCCAGCTGAGCACTCAGCCCCTTTCTTTAAGCAATACCTCAGAGTGAGAGGAATTTTGTCCTTTCTGTTTCCTGCAATCAAAAACTGCAAAGCAGCAGAAGGTGTTAACAGCAACTGCCAGGGGAAAATTCTTCTGGGAAGTGAGTTCCGAGTTGTGAGCAGAGATCAAGGTCTCCTGGTACACTGATAACACGTATTTAATGAAAGGCAGTAGCATTTTCAATGTTTGCTTTTATGTCTCTTATAAATGCAAATTGAAAGGAGTTGTTCTCAGCCCAATTCAGTGGCTGGGCAACAGCTGCACTAAAATTCGGTTAACACCTGGCCCCCCACAGGGAGCTACAGAGGGTAATTAGTATCAATATGTCCTTCTAGATTTCTGAAATGTATCCCCTTCCCTTCACCCATGTCCTCACTTGGATGAGCCAGACCAAGGAGCTGGGGAAGGCATTCATGGACAGGAGTAGGAAAGGCCACTTACTCTCTGGGGTGCAGTCTGTGAACAGGGGCACCAGCAAAGGCACGTTGTCAATGTTCTGCAGGTGAGGTCTCACCTGGTGGATCCCCCGGGGGAGTTTGGCCTGAAAAAGAGAAAGGACAGATTAAGCAAGGAGTGTGAGAGAGAGGCACTGCAGAGGGAACTGCTAAAATGAGAATGATTCCTACAATTACGCAACTTCAAGATCAAATACAAATTCGTGTTCCTGCAGATAGAACTGGCTTTCCCAAGCCACTGTCAAAAGTTTTCTGATAAAGTTCTACACTGACCTGCCAAGCTGCCTCAGGGTTTGTAAAGTCAGCGTGAAAAATCTGTGCTCAAGGATTTCTAAGGACTTTTTGCCTGTGTAAAGAATCTAGTCAGACACATCTGCTGTCTTCTAGCAACTGGATCTATTTCAATTGCAGCCACATCAACCTGCAGCAAGGCAAGAAGGGTTCTTGCCTGGTCTAAAAGATTTTTTTAAATCTGTATCTCTGATATTCCTGTAATCTCTGCTGAGCACCTGTGAGGTCTTTATGAAGTAGGAAGGGCTTGTCTCACACTCTGACCACTGGGCAGCACCAGTCTGTGGCTCACAGCTGGAGGAGAGAGTGTTTCTTCTGTCTGCATGGAAAGTGGGGATGTTCCCACTCCCTGCCCAGCCCATGGGACCCAGAGGAACTGAGATGCAGCTCTCAAGGGTATTCTTTGCTCGGTAACCTCCATTCTGAAACTCCAAAGCAAAGAGCTGTTCAGCAAAAGTAACTAACAGAAAATCCCAAATTTCCCAGGGTGGAAGAGAGTGAGAGAAATCAGGGGTCCCAATGGAAACCAATCTCCTTCGAAGAGGAATTTCCTCTGGGAGTAATGAGGTGACTCTCCTGACCATGACAACAGTAGAAGGTGTACAGGGAAAGGGGCCCTCACCCTGTTACAGTCCTCCAGGAAGCTGGGGATATCGCTGTCTGTTGGCTGAAAGCTGATGAGATCCGAGTGCCCTTCCTCTTCCATCAGCAGAAGCCCCTCCACATCATCTCGAGAAACTGGAGCAGAGAGAAGCAGCATAAACAACAATCACAAACCTGCCTCTGCCACCCCTGTGCCACCCACGTGGGACACGCACGTGGCACTGCAGAAGCCAGGAAACGTGAGGCCTGATTTTCTGGGTTAGCAACACTGAGATCTCCCACTCAGTCATATAAAATGCAGTATTTTTAGATGACTAATCTGTTAAGAGACAGATATGTGAGCCTAGTCTCTGCTCTTTTGAGACATGATACTTTATCTGTTCTGCTGTCCTTCTAGGGGAAGAGAATAAAGAAAGCCCAGCTGAAGTAAGAAAAAAAAGAGTAATGAGCAGGCAAGGGACCTTCAGTGGCTTGACCAGGGCCCCAGCAAGAACCAGAAGCACTCATGAGCACATAAATTCATGGCAGCTGGTGCACAGAAGGATGTCTGTTTCCAAAAACTTGGTACTGGCTGGCTAGAAAGGCTATAAATGTAAAGTGATGTCGCTTACAAAGACACACAGACAGACAGACAGACAGACACACACACACACACACACACACATGCACCTGAGTGCACCTGAGGCCCATCCAGTTTTGTGCTCAAAGCTCTGACAGATCAAGGGTCTAGTGTGGACACTGGAACCTATGAATGGGTTTAAAAGAACCACCCAGGAAACACATGGCATTCAGAGTGGCCAAGGCACAGTTCTTACCTTGATGGAGGTCATCATGCAGGGAGCCAGCATGGCTGGGGCTGGATGGGGGGATCTCTGAGCCAGGCACATCACCATTGGGTGTTAAGGATATGTGGCAATTCCAGCCAGTCTCCAGGCCCATTTTCTCAGCAAATACCTGCGGGTGAGCAGACAAAGGGTTTTAGAGTGGCTGCCCAAGCCAGAGCACTGCAGACTGATGCCATACTGGAGCACGGGTACCTTCTGGACTCATTAGTGGGCTGAATTGGATTAACCTTAGATTGCACTGGAGCTAAACTCCAGTCAGACAACCAGGGGCCATGCAAGGTCAGGGGGCTCAGCAAAGACAAGCTTACCTTGCTTTTGAGCTCATCTTCCAGGGAGAAGTAGACAAAACGAATGCAGGCATTGACCAATCCATCAATGAGGCGGACAATGTCAAGACGGGCCTGATACTGAGATGAGACCATTCCCATGAAGATCTGTCCACTCAGAGCCTGGATACAGTCTTCCTTCTCCATCACTTCCCCAATCCCTTCTTCAGGCATGCAAACAACACGCAATCCCATTGAGACATGAGGGGCCACGTGTGCACCAGACAAAGGACATGTGGTGGGGAGGCCACCAAGGTGACACCCAAGGACACGGTATCCAGACACAGAAATGTGCAGGAATACAAACACAGGAGGAAAGATGAAGAGATATCCATTTGTCCCAGCATACCCAGTCACAGAAGTGGTTTCAGGACATCCCCACACAGTAGACCAAGAACACAAGTGGGAAACAGCAAGCGTGAAAAGGAAAAAGATAAAACAGAAGGCAGGGATCAGTCACAAGGAATTTGGGTAGAAAGGTCAAGGATGTGTGCTTCATAATGTTCATGTGTGCATTTTAAACACATCCTACTGTGCCTAAACAACATGGTAAGTCTAGCTGAGGCACAGTGGCATCAGAGCATGAGGGGCTGATGCAAAGGAACTGAATCATGCTCCCTCGCAAACAGTTCCAAAAAGCCTGCAAAGGCTCTTTGACAGGGTTCCTTCACCATCACCACATCAGCCTGTGGTGAATGTGGGCTGGATGCAGCATGAGGAACAAAATAATAAAACGCTTCACACAGTTGCAAGGCTTGCCACAGGTGGGACTCAAAAGTGTTCTGAAAACAGTCACAACTGTTCCTAGCTGTCGGAAACCCCACTAGTCGCATTTTACAGAATGGGAGACCAAGGCAGAAAGAAACTAAGACTGGTTTTCCAAAAGAGCCTCCTGGATTTCTGTAATGGAATGTGCTTCTTTCTCAGTTTCCGTTGCTGTTCTGAAGGACATGTACAGCTCATCTAGTGGGAATCAGTTCCTTTAGTACAGCAACAAAATCTATCAAGGGATAATAGTTGCATAGCACTATACATTTCAATCCTTTGAAAAGCTCATCACATGTGATTTCCATAAAATCAGACAAATAGCAAACCAAGTACTGAAATACCAAGAAGTCTTGACTCTCCGTAGCCTGCTTTAGAAACAGACTTCCCACATGGAGAAGAATTTCTCTGTAAGCTTCAATAACTTAACTAGAAATACCCCTACCAGCTGCCACATCATTACTTCCTCTGAAAACGCATCTACTTCAGATATGCTTCCTTCCAAATTTCCATCTGCTACTCTGAATAACAATGTTCTTACGGCTCTAGACTGATCAGATCCAGCCCCTGGGCCAGCAGCAGACCTGGTTGCAGCCAGGACTGCAGACACACATACCATCTGAGCTCCAGCTATTCCTCCGGCTGCTCTGTTTGATGGGAGTGGTGCCGGGGAGGTCGCAGCACGTGAAGATCGCGCTCTGCCCCGGCAGCTGCACCAGCTCTATGCACTTGCCATTGAGCTGGGAGGACAAGGCACAGTGCATCGGCTTGTATGCAAAGGCAGAGCAGTATCCTGACAGGCAGGCTCGCTGGTAGAAATCCAGCACCTTCTTCCTACGTGGAAGAGGGAAAAAACAGGCAAAGTTAGCAAAAATGTGCCACATTTCTGACAATGTAGAAATGCTGTAGTTCCATATATTTGGAAAAATGTCTTCCATAAGGGTGGTTAGAAAGTCTGAAGAAGCCTTTCCCTACTGCTTCTGCGTTCTCCAAGGCACTGCAGGGCAACACGAACACATATTCCAACAGAGGCAGTGGTGAATGTTTCTGTTTGCTCATCAGATTGATGGGTATGAAAACAGAGCTCTTCAAATACACTTATTAATATAATGTGCTCTATACAGCTGCCAGATGACTCCAAGGAAGTCCACTGCATGACAGCAGAAGCTTAATTCATCAGACATAATTTATCTGTCAGGGAGATATACACCAAAGACAGAACTGACAACTCTGACAACAGGATCTATGGCAGAGATAGTTGCAGGAGAAGACTTTTCTCCTATCCCCTTTCAGAGTCTAGGTCCCAGGAGGTGTATTTAGTCAATACTCAGTCACTGAAATAAGGTAAAGTTCCTTCTCTAAGCTGAATTCACAAAGGTAACAAATTAGACTATACATCAGATTTTAAATTTGCTTGTAACATGATCAGTATACCAAAAAGGATCAGTGGCAGTTTTTTCACACCTGAGGATAAGCAGATCTAGAAGAACAATGTGAAAAGTCAGTGAAACTAAACATTACTGGTCTGCTGTGCCAACAGGAACAGCAATTCAGCCTGTAGATGAAAATACAGCACACACAGTCAGATATTGCAGCAGGACTCCAAGGGCATGATGCATTGGGTGGACTGGTTCAGGCACAATTGATCATTTTGCATTGCATGTACGACAACACATTGTTCTTGAAAAGCAACAAAAAATTCTCTGCCACCAGCATGACCTGATTATAATTCAGTCCTACTACACAGTAGTCAGAATCAACTTACAAGAGGACAATACCCTAACAGATACAGTAAGAAGTGGCTTGCTCTTCCAGTCCAACTGAATGCTTGCTGCTATGATAACAATTAATTACACGCAGAGATGGCTCATGTTCATAACCTACTTAAAGCTCTTAAAAAGCTTAAGCATCACAAAAAGAATTTTAACAGAGTGACCAGGTTCCCTCTGCATTTTATCTGCAGCTCCTGAATGCCCCAAATGAGAAAGCTGCCCACCTGTCAGAGCCAGAGAGGGGGTAGATATCGGTACCATCCCAAAAGTCAGTGCAGGCCTCAAGGATGATGTCAGCTGTCCCATGAGAAAACATCTGCTCGGTGCCTGAAGTGCAGGAGAACAATGAGTCAGCATCACATATACAACTCCCAGGAAAGGGATATCACACCAACTGCTCCCTTATTTGTTAAAACATGAGTGTTCCCACAATTCTTTGATGCATTCCAGATATCCCCTTTTCCTCTGCTGAAAGTCTTCAGTCTCCATCAAGAAATTGTTCAGGATTGATGATGCACCCTCAACTGCCTTTTGTCTAATTGTGGGTTCAAACAAGGCTGTGATAAAATATGGGCTATGTAGTCCCTTCCTATTCTCCCCTTACCCTGTGTATCAGTCCTGCTCCTATAAAGGTGGGATAATATCTTGCTCCTGCATCCCACAGAGCAGAAGAGAAATTCCTTTGTGCCTCTTGTCATGAAAGTACAAGCAGCAGTGATGAGCCTACGGGGATCAAAGTCTGCCTACGCTGCAAAGTGCATTCATTTTTAGGCCAGACGTGGAACTAAAGGGTAAGAGCTATGCTTGAATACTTTTCATTCAAGTAGCAGAAGATAAATTGACAGTGTGACCTGCCAGATAACAGTCTGTTTCACATTTTCACCCTGAAAATGTATCCAATCAGGATGGGTTAAAAGTTCAACCTAAGAGACTCTAAAAAAGTAACTCATGCTGTCTTTAGGGAAGAACTGAAAATCAATGGACACCACAGCTTGTCCTGTTTTTCTATCTCCCCCTATTTTAGTTTTTAATACAGACTCAAAATCTCTTATTCCCTCCTGTAGTCAGAGGTGTCAAAAAGTTTTTCTCAGAAGTGTGTGACATCCCTGATGCAGGTCCCAAGCACAGGACACAAGTTCAGGGATGTGGGGCTGTCTCCCCTCCACACCTCCTGCTCCCTCTCATTTGTATCGACCCATTAACATTTCCTGCACGTAGAGTCTCCCTTCCCTCTTCCAGCTGCTCTGTGACTTTGTCCCCAATAGCTTCAAAGCTGAGCAAATGAAAAAAAAAAAAAAAACACCAAAAAAACCCCACTGCCAAGAAAAGTGAGCCCAAAGGCTTCTTGCAGGCATTGTTACTGACTGCTAATGCTCACACTGGCTGGTGAAATCCAGAGCCAAGAATATCCCCTCAACACAAACCAGGCAGGGACCTTCAGGAACACCGGAGGATTTTCCAAAACATAGCAGCTCTCTGCTTTTGCTATAAATAGTCATCACAAGCCAAGTTTATCAGCATAACAAACCTCCAAGACGAATAAGAGCTGCATGTGAAAGAAGGAGCCTGTCTCAGGGACACAAAGGAGCACTTGTGCAGAGCTCTGGTTAATTTTATTGTATAAACACCTAATTCTTCCCACCTTGCCCCTAAGGTCAGATAGTCCTTGCTCAGAAAGAGGGAACAAGAGATGTTTATCCATGCCAAACCTACGTCCTGGACACAAAGCAAGAGCTTGCAATGACCACATGCACAGACGTACCCACGTTCGTGCCCGACAGCAACTGCAATCCATTTCCCATTCATTCCCACGAGAATCCCACACCACAGCTCTGCTAAGGGGAAAGTGGCAGTGACTGCAGACACTATAAACTGCAAGGAGTTCACTGAGCTGTCCTTGCCAGTAAAATGAGCTCAGCCTTTTCCCTTCCCAAATCATGAACGCTCAGGCCAGGATTTCTCTGGCAAAAGGGGAAAAAACTAATTAATAGGGCAGGGGGTATGACCAGCCATTCCTGGCTGCTGGGACTCATTGGGAAGAACCAAACTGCTCCAGCTGAGCCAATGAGACAGATCAAAAGGAATGGAGCACTGCAGCTCCAGCAAAGGAAGACAGAGATGGTATCGAGCCGTTTTACTCGGCAGAAGATGCCAGTGAGCACCTCATTTCCATTTGGTTACTATGGATCTGGGATGAACACTGCCAGATGGTGCAACATGTATTTCAATAGAATAGTAAGGGAACATATAGATAAGCTGCCTCCTATTTCTGCTACAGCTGTATAATTTATGTATCTTGCTTTGACTGCAGCATGTCATGGGAGTGGGTGGATTCAAAGATTTATTCACAAATAATGCGTGGAGAGAGGTAAGTTATGATCATCTGGTCTGACTTCTGCATAAACAGAGCCATCTGACTTCACCCAGTGTTATCTGCACAATCCAGTATTTCTGGTTCTAAAATGGCAGTATTTTAGGAAATTTCAAGGGACAAGACTATTGTGTGAGAGGTGTTCCAACGGTTAACTAAACCCAACTGGCAAAATTCCTCTTAGAATTTACTCTAGACAGCATAATCCAGGTCACACCTATTCGTCTGAGCTCCAGGCTCTAACCTAAACCGTTTAAAATTGAGGATAAGGAGTTGAAATGAGGCAACATTAAAGGCTTTTTTTCTCTACACTAAAAATCTCAGCATAAAAATAATTCCTACTTCGAAGGCAAGATAGCAGCAATCAGAACAAATGAAAAAGCTCCTTCCCAGATAAAGATAAAAATTTAAGAAGAAGTGGGTGAGAGAAGACAGTTAACCTGGTAAAACTCTGGCCAGCACAATGATCATATTTCAAATTCAATATTGAACATATGTCAACTATAGAGAGCCAAATTCAGTCAATTTAAGGAATTACAAAGAGACTAAGAGCTCTGACAAGCAAGCTGTTAAATCTTTCTGAGGTGCTTTAAGACCTCAACCAGCTGTACATCCTTTCCATCCTACCCCATTCCTATGAGAGTAGGAAGGTGTAGAAAGAGTGGAGAAGTCTGCATGACTTCAGGTTTATATCCATGGTCACTGGGAGTTTGCACGGGAGTTTTGTGATTTCTTATTAGGATGCAATACGGGAGTGTGTAATGTAATACACTAGACAACTCACAAAGATATTGATTTATGATTTATCAGAAGGATAAGCATTATTAACTAAAACCCAGAGTGATACTCAACCCCGTGCAGTATTAGTTTCACTACCATCATGAAGTCTATTAAAAGCGCAATAAACCATACCATGCTCTGCACTGCCATTTGTTCACAGAAAACAGGTCTACTATGTGCTATCTAAGGTATTTTAAAAAAATTATTTATGATTCCGGAGTGAGTCAAGGCTGGGAAGAATTTCCCCCTCTCAGAATACCACAGATGATCACTGAGGTTTGTTAATCATATCTGTACTGGCCATGGGAGAGTGGGGGCATCACCCCACAGGGACTCCAGGCTCTTCCAGCCTGACATTTTCGGGGCTCTCTGAGAAAAAGCTCCCCCTGTGCCAAGTGGATGCCCAGATAAAGAGGCAGCCTTACTGGTAGTGGTGTCCTTCACAAACAGGTTAATCATGTGGCTCAGGGGGGGTCTCCTCTTGGTGATGGATGAAAGCTTCCCCAGGACAGTTTCCTTAACCATCTCATCACTTGGCAAGCGGTACAAAGCCAAATAGTTCTCCTGCTTGAAAAGATCTTTAGCACCTGGTGTGAAACCTGAAACATGAACACAAGGAGGAGGAAAATCAGGCTCTAATCAATGCAAAAGAGAAGTCCCTTCCCCTGCTTCTGTGCCACCCACTTTGCCTGTGCTCATTCTGACACCTCCCCAGCAATTGGTAGGTGAGCTGTGCTCACTGTGCATCTATGTAAATACGGCTCAAGATCTAGGATGAAAAACACTCAAAAGGACTAGATTAGTAATTACAGTGTTCATGTTCTTGTTTACTGACGAGAGTAACTCTGACATCACAGGACAGGCATGGAAGTGAGTTCCAGTTTCCAGGTTTTAATCACAGTGTTACCTCTAACTTACTGCCTCTATGCCTCCATTTTCCCATCTGTAAAATGAGCTGAGGTATATCATTTATCCCCAAACTCCCTGTAAAGCCCTACTGTAAAGACAGGCCAGAGATCTGTTCATTAGCAGGTATTCTTTGTCTCCTGATGAGACTGGCAGACTCAGACCAGGAGAATATGAAGCCTAGCCAGGGCTGGCTGGCACTATCCTTGATGACATTTGTTCCTTGGATAGCACTGACAATGTCAGAACTTGCCAAAAGCCATCTCTTTAATAAACTCTTTTGGCAACCAAACAACAAGAGAGTCAGCTCTGTATTTCCACCTCCTCAGCAAACAGGACCGGGGCAATATTCTCATGCTCTCTAAGGATTAAGTGTCTATTGACAGCTCTGATTTCTCCGCGTCTCTTCATCCAGTTCCTCCTCACCTATCAGCCTGGCAAGCTCACAGAGGCCCCAGGGCACATGGACAGGCAGCACAGCATTGTGAGTCTCCTGCAGGGCGATGTTGCAGAGGTGGTCGGAGAAGCGGCACAGCCGCTCAGTCACACCGGCGTTGCACAGGTTCAGCAGCACGTTCAGGCCCAGAGGCTTGAGGGAATTCAGGTGCATGTGCCAGTTGGAGTCATCAAACTGGATGCAGGAGGGGTTCTGCTGGTCTTGGGACAGGCTGAGCATCTCCAGGTGGTAGTCACACACGAAGTCTTCAGCCTCACAAGCCAACACCTCGCTGTCCCCAACAACCTGGTCCAACAGGAAGAAAAACTGTAGTTTGTTACAATGAATACAGCCTGAGCCTAGAATCCTGCAGGGAATTCCCAGTTAAATTCCCCAACAGTGGGGACTCTATGAGTTTGAGTTTGTGTTACAGCTCCACAAAAGCCTACTTGTGTGCCCCTCCAGTAAGTCTTACCTGAGTATGCTCCTCCTCTCCACCCTCCGTGTCCTTGCTAAAGCTCACGTTGGATCCAGAGGGATGCTTGCTTCTGCTGTTTGGCTTTCGGTGGGCAGAGGCTTCAGGAGCCTTTGGAGCGTCACCAGACCAGTTGTTCCTCTCTTGTTCATTGGCCATGTGCACTGTGTCTGCCAGGGGGCCAGAGAGCAAAGCATCTCTTTCATGGGGCTGTGGGAGACCAACAGAGTGAAGGGTGGTGATTCAGTGGTTGAACACAAAGCACTGCTGATTCACCTGCTGCTTCAGGACTCCTGTAGAAAAGGATCCTCACTTGCTTCTTCATCTTTAAGGAAAGAATTATGGCACAGGACTTCTCTACAAGACCCCTCTATAATATCACATCGTCAGTCAAACTATGATTGCAGCCAACACACTACTTTCTGGACTAAGGATCACTCACCTCATCTTCCATCTCAGGATGGCAGAAGGACCTTGTGGAAAGCTCATCAGTCAGGTCTTCGTGGCTGTCATGAGGTGGTTCCACCTTCCCACTGAAGAACAGAACAGTCTCTGGGCTGGGATTTGGCCAGGAAAGAATCCCCTGCTTGTCTACACAGCAGAGCACCTAGAACACCCCACAACACCCCCAAGAAAGCAAAATCTTAGTGAAAACATCTCAGTGTTCATGCACAGTTGTAAATATCATGACTTTAATAAACACATGGGAAGACAGACAAGCCTCTCCTTCAACAACTTTCTCTCTTAAGAAATTGCACCTAATAACACTCCAAGAAATCCAAGAATTCCTTGCTCTAACAAGACTGAGGGTTGTTTAACACCAATTTTACTTCAGCATATTAAAAAACTAGGCATGAATACCAAGGGAAGAAAGCAACTATTCAACCTATTTCACTAGCTAGTACCTTACCAGGACCCAAACCAGCTGGTTCTTGCACAGGAATCAAGAGGGTAATTTGACCAGAACCAGAGCTAGAAAATACAGACATCCTGTCAGATGTCACAGAGTATCTCAAACCATTGTTTTAGCCTGTAAATGTGCTTGGACATGACAAGACAGTTATAAACTCTTCTACAAAGACAAGTGCCTGAAGGGTTTCTAATTCCAGCACAGTGAATTGATTGCAGTCTGTGCTCAGGGAAGGATGACATGAATGATGCAAAGGAAGCATCCTCACAGGGCTCCTCTTTCTGACAAGCCAGCAATACTTACAGTGACAGATCCCAGACTGTGGAGCAAGCTGGAAGTGAAGCTCAGAGTTGGGGATTTGCCTTTTAAAACACAGAGGAAGTGGCTCCAGATACAGCGTATCATTTCCTGAGGAGGGAAGCAGAGGACATCAGCCAGTTAGAGACTCATTCAGTGGAAGATGAAGGGTGAGAAGGAAAAAAGCGAGTGTGATGTTACCTGCTTTCACTTCCAACACAGGGATACACTGTAAGATAGACATCAGTCTCTATGGGAACCTGTTACCTGATATAGTGCTGGTGTTCTCCAGGGAAAAGCATTTCTTCCCCTTTCCACTGATTGCTAACAGTCAGTCTGATTGTTGAATTGAGAATTCATTGAAACTACCTCTCGTCTACCCAAAAACACAGAAATGAATTCTGAAGTGAGTTCATTTCAAGTGAATCAGTTGTCACGTCTTGGTGTTTTTATCCTGAAGTAACTCAACCCCTTGGATTGTGGAGTTTGAGGCCTTTGGGTTCCCTCCACCATGCTGCAAATCAGGTAAAGAATGGGGTCTCTGTGGTGAGGTGACTTGCCCAAGGTTACTTACTGAGGCAATGATAACATCAGAAACAAAGCCAAGGTGGCCTGACTACTCCATCCTTACAAAGGAATTGTAAAGGAACGGAAAGAAGGGGATATTTTGCAAAATTAAAATGTCCACTTGGCACCCTTCATTTTCTACACAAACATGTTTCAGAGGGAGTCTGGACAGCAGCAACCAATCCAAGCACCAGAGCTGTGTGTTTTCCTCTGGCAATCCTAAAGCCAGCAAAACCAGGATTGAATTACTGTGTTATTTTACTGCTTTTTAGCTCTTATTCTGGAATACTGTGACTGCAGAGCACTTCCCCCAAAGCTCCTCAAATCATGTTCCCTGGATCCTAATGGTTAGTACAGCAGTAAGCTCAAATGCAACACAATCCGGAGCTATCACCAAGAAAAAAAAAAGCTCTTATTTAAACCAGTTTCTTCTAAGCAAAAATGTTACAAAAGGAAAGAAACAGATCTCTTCAACAAGGTAGGTCAGCTAAAATCACTCCCATTTAATATCTGAAAAACATCTCAGCTAAATGATGAACTGGCACAGAAAGGCAACAAAATCTTCAACAAAGGAAACACATATGTGTGCACCTATGGGCATTCCTCTGAGTGACTGGGAGCAAGGAGACAGGAGTTGATTCTTATCATATCGAGAGATTTTTAATCACTCCTGGAGTCCATCTGCCTCCTTACGGAAAGGGGAATCTTAACACCAGATAGAGAAGTATCTTTCCTCTACCCACTTGTTTAATCTGGATGATGCAATTTATGGAGTGGCCAGAGTAGTTCCTACCCCAGAAAAAGGGCTCCTTAATGTTTAATTGCCCCACAGCTTTGGAAGCACCAGTAATGTGCCTAAGCCTGGTCTTACCAGGTTCTTAACCCTATGGAGCAAGATCAGGCTTTTTAAAAGCCTGAACATCCCATGGTCCCTCTGCAGTTTGGTCTGGGTGCTGACCACCATTCCCTCTGGGTTTAATTTTGGCTTGATCAAGGTTTTTCTGGTACAAGCAAAATACTTCCCTTCTTTCAGACACACACCATACAAAGTTTATTTTACTTCTGGAACAGGACTTGAAAGAGGTACTGTCTCCAGGACAGAAAACATTGATTTCAAACCATTTGCAATATTCAGAAAAGCACAACTGAACTCAGTATTGAGGTCACCTCAAACTCTGGTCAGCACAGCAATATTTACATGGGGAGGCGGAGGGGAAAGACATGCAACCTGCATGCACAGCAAATTAAAGCAACAAATGAGTGACAATGGACAACTGACACAAGTAAAAAGGGTCTAGCAACAAGCAGGAGATCAGAGAGGAAGGGAAAGGATATCATGAAGTTCTGCAGTGAAGATGGAGGAAAACAATTCATAATAATAGTACCTGAGAAGATACCATCTCTGTGTAGCTGCTGAGAGTGTCCTCTGAAAACTTAGCAAGCTGCAGCAAGAGAAGAGACCAGTTACTATAATTGTGCTCAGAAATGTGCCATGAGGAACATCCTTCCTGCAGGATGTGCCTTCAGGGAGGAGAAAGCAGGAGTCCTGTTCCGTGGGAATTGCTGTACCAAGGCAGACCGATAACTCATCAAAGCAATTAAGTCTTTAATGGACTCTGTTTTTATCTACTTGTGAAGCACAGGCAAAGTGCTTGGTGCTGTACATCACAGAGGAACACACAGTCATTACCTAAATGTCTACAGGGCAAATAACAGCAATTAGACCCAGAGGAGGATCTTTCTGGGTGGTTATTTTTAGTTAGAAAGCCAGGATTGAGTGATCTGATTTTAACTTATGTGGGTCAGTTACAGGAAGGGAGCTGGAAGAAGGGGTTGGAAAAGCAGGTGCCTGGAACACAACGGACACAGAGGAATGAGGTGATATGAATGGGATGTGGAGAGGAAATGAAAAGAAACTATAGCAGGGCACCACCACGGCGCTCTTGGAATTACACTCAGAAATTCACTAACTCAGAGTTTTTGCATCCAGCACAAAGGTATTGATGTATTTTGAAAAAGTTTAAATTTAAGTCTATTCATAACCATAAGTAACATGGCAATTACCTTTATATGTAAATAAAACTATAGCCCAAATAATAATGCATATATCTGGCACTTGAAAAAGGATCAGTTTAACAAAGCCGAAAAAAGCCAAGAGAAATCTGTCAGAAATAATTTAAACTGAAAACTACGAAGAATAATTAGGAACTGTTTAAGAATATTTTGTTACCATTTTAAAAAGCAGCAATCCCATAGTAAAAATATGAGACCAGTTTTGAGTGAAAGTGAAAATCGAAGTAAGAATTAACATAAAAAATAAGGAAAAATATATCAGTTGGTAATTAAAACCAGACCACTGCTTGTTAAAGACAGTAAAATTGCAAATGACATTGTAGGCAAGGCAGACGTGTTGAATAAATATTGCTATTCCTTATTCAGTGATACAATCATACCATATGATAACTTTGAAATATTTTCCATTCCAACACCAGCTGCAGAAAGTAAATATGTTTAAATTAGCAGGTCTGGACAATGCCTGTTACTGCTGATTTTGCACAAGGCTTGAACTATGGATTAAGTCCCAGTTCAATGGAAGTGGTGCCAATGCCCAAAAAGGGAAGGAGAACCATCCGAGTTACCACAGGACCCCAGACAGACTTTGATTTCAGACAGAATAAAAGAGCAGCTAATACTAAAAGAAGTGCAATCAGTGCCAAACACCACAACTATATGAGTAGCAAATCTCCTCAAACTATTGTCATATCTTTTTTGACAAAATTACAAATTTGTCTGATAAAAGTACTGCTTTTGACATAGACCATTTGGTAATTTGACTTGATTCTAAATGCTTGACTAGCTTTCTAATGAAAATACCAAAGTAATAGGGCCCATGTTAGATATATTAGAAACAGACTATCTCTAAATGGAACAGAAATTATTTGGAATAATGTGTTACTAGCTCAAGCAGGGACAAATCTGGGTATTTTGTTAATAACCTGAGAGAAAACTAAAAACAACATTATTACTGATAGAGACTGTAAAGGATACAAAGTTTAGGGCACGGTGCAATGTAAAGAGGACAGACCACTGTCACAGAACAATATGGATTGCTTGGGCAATATGCAAAAGCATGTATCCCAACAGGCACAAAACTAAGGCTGTGTATTTAGGTGCAAAAATGAAGGCTGGACTTACAGGATGAGGATTTTCAGAAAGCAGTAACTGCAGCTGAACAAAGCCTGGCCTTTTAAAGCAGTGGCTGAAAGATCTAATGGGATCCTTTGTTGTACAAACAAGGGAATACAGAAGAGAAAGTCCAAATCATTCTGAAATTTATCAAAAGCACAGCTATTACTGGAATATTTTGTGGGGTTTGAGATTCATAACCCTACAGTGATCCTGAAACAGTGGAGAAAGCTAAGAGGAACGCCAAGAGAAAGATTAGAGGTTTGGAAAATATGCTTATAGTGCCTCAAGGTGCTTGAACTGTTTACTTAACCAGAGATGGTAAAAAGGAATGTGAGTAGTTACAACAGACCAGAATTTTGATTGACATGCTCCTTGCTTTTAAATCTAGGAGACAAAAGATGTAAATTTTCCAAGGGCTGGAAATCAGATACTGCAGAAATTCCCACTAACACAGAATGAGAATTTTTAGCAGTGAAGATAAATAATTAATGACACAACCTATCAAAGGCAGTACAAATGTTTTCAAACCAACAGCAAATTCCTTTCTAAAAGGAATGTTGCTGCAGTCCAACTGTAGTAATGAAACTTGAGGCAGGGGCTTGTTTAGGGGGGCACTCATTTGTGTCCTTTCAACCAGTCACAAAGGTCACCTCTGGCCTTGAAAAATTGGGAATCAAACAGCTTGAACATGATAGGAAGGGGAAGAAGGTGGAGAATTCTCCAAGTTGCCACCAAGTCGGCCAAGTGACTGGAGAGGAGAAGGGTCTTACCTGCTACATTTTGAACAGAGAAGAGGGAAGGAAGGAGGGAAATAGGGAGGCCAAGTGACTGCCCTGGTCAGGGGGTGAGTGACCAAGGCACGTCACAGCAGCTGTTCTGCAGCAGCAAGGATGGAGGATCACGTCTGAGATGCCACAGAAAGATCTGGCTGGACAGACAGAGTTGCCTGGACAAGAAAAAGGAGAAGACAGGAAAGAAAAAAAGGAAGGTGCAAGTGTGAGTGACGGGGCAAATGGGAACGTTGACAAGGATGAAGCAAGGAAGCCAAGGAGCTCTGGCTTTTCCCAGCTGAATTGTGAAGGGAAAGAGGGAGGTTTCAAAAGTACAAACCAAGTGATGCTGATAATGAGTAGGAATGGTAAAGTGGTGAAAACACTGAGAAGAGATTCTAAAGGTGCAAATGCTACTAAGGGATGTAATGTGTCCTTCCTCCCAGGACAAGGGCAGCTTAGTCATGTTCAGCTAGAGAGAAAATAATAGAAAACACAGGCCCAGGGCCACAGAGGCCAAGGAAGGACAAGAAGGAGAGAGAAACTCTGCCCAAGTAACAGAAATCAGCACAGAAGACAAACACAGCTCAGTGCATCTCACCAGCACTGCCACCAGGACAAAAGAAGGGACATGCAACAGCACATCCAACTCAGGATCACATCCCATTAGACCACCAAACTCCACTCCCCAAACAAGCACAACCACCAGAAACTGCTCTTACTCCCTGACCTACTCAAAGGCCATGCCTGCAAACAAAGCCCCAGAGCCTCAGGAAAGGACTGTTCAGCCCACAGGGCACAGAGGATATGATGTATCTCATTCCTTCTCAGCAGCTACACATTGCCCAGTTACAGCTACCACAGGGCATTTATCTCCATGTTGACCCCTCTGACAAACTGTATTTATCTGACAGAAAACACATGCCTTGAAGAGTTTTATGGAATCACCAGAGCTTCCTATCACCTTGGGATATCTGTAGAGAGGTTGAAAAAATTAAAGCATCTGTTCAAGAAGTAATATTGTACTCCAGGGAGAGGGCACAGCTGGGATAACCAAAGGTTCTACAATTATGTGGACACATCTGCTGAATTCAGTGTGCTCACTTCACAGAGTGAAGCACTCCTGCCCGTGTCTCTGCAATGGTTTGATGTGGAGAGAAACCTACCAGTGAGGTGGATGAGGCCTTGCTCATCTGGGCCAACACTCTGGCTTCTCCAAAGGCTGTAGCAAGAATCCACAAGACAGGAAAGAGCAACGGAAGGATGGGTAAGACACCATTCACCTGAAGAAAACAACCCATGATCACCAACAAGCACAAGAGACAACAAGAAGTCAGAACCTCTAACATGACATCTTTTCCACCACAGTGAGAGGATAAAAGGCCAGAAGGAAGGGGACTGGAAGCAGTGCCAAACAGTGCACACCTTAGGGGGGTTTAATGAAGGAGGCCATAAACCAATCACACCAACTTGCAGCTGTTTTTCCTGCTGAATTTGGTGTAAACGCTAATGAGTTTAAAGGCAAAGGCTACCATATCTATACATATAGATAAACACACACATGGCAAATGAGAGAGCAAAACATTTCAAGGTAAGTCTGTAAGGAACGGCCAGAGAAGTTCTGTTGCCCCCTCCACTGAATGCTCCTGGATCCAGCATGCTTCCAGATCCAGGAAGCACAGGATGCTGTCATAGGATGAATTAAGTCACTGACAGAGGGAATCCATCTCGGTGGTGAGGAGGAGGTGTAGTGAAGTTCAGAGCTCTCCTTTACCTGCAGCTGAAGAAGAGTGTACTGCCAGGAAGCAATTCCAGGAGCTTGGAAAATGAAGCGCATGGCATTGGTGATCAGGAATCCAGCCTGCAATTCAGAGATGACACTGTCACCTAAATACTGGCACTTGCAGGGAAGGTGTTTTCAGTGCCTTGTAACATTCTCAGCCCTGGGGAAAGTATGAAAAATATATTTTTGATCTGCTGCTGCAGTTCCTCCCTTCACTCTCATGGTTACGTGGCTCAGCAGCTCTGAAGTGCTCAAGGTACACATAGAGTCAGCTGCAGGAGTGAGCCTGGCCACAACTTCCTGTTGATGGCTGCAAATTCTTCAGATTTATTGACACAACATGGTTATTCTCAAGGACAAAGGCTTGGAATGAGACCTACCAGCACGATAGGGACAGCATATTTCAGCATCACTGACTGTACAGTGAACCTCTCATTATCCAGGGCTGTCACAGGCCGTGACAGAGCCATTTCCAGACACCACCTAGAAAACAGAAAACAGCTTGAAATTTCAGCAACTGAGACCCTAACCCTTCACTTTCCTTGGATATAAACCTACTAGCAGGCCTGATTAGAACACTGTGCTCAGCCTATGCTGTGATGGAGGGCTGTCAAAAGAGAAGCCAACATCTACAATAAGAATGTGGCACTTGCCAGGGTAAATTTGCAGCGTTGCCAAGCAAACTCCTCAGGTCTCCTCACCTGCTTAGCAGGAAGGCAGCAACAAGGACACAGACAGCTGGGTAGGCACTGTGCCCTGCATTTAACCCACCTGACATTATCAATTATTGGGGTCTTCAACACACGGAAGAGACGATAGAGCTGAGGATTCTGAGGTCCCTTCTTCACTTCTCCCCTTGGGGAGGGTGGGGGTGAGAAGGGTGGAAATAGATCTCCAGGCTCCAGAACTATGTGCTCATCATCCTAGAAGAAAGGTCAGAGAGCCCAAAGGCTTGTGTTCAAGCCCATCTGGTGATTTCATGAGAAGTGGCATTTGGAGTGAAAGTTGTAATTAAAACCACCAAAGGTAAATTTCAAGCTTTAAACTTTTTCCAACGTTCTTCAAGCAGTAAAATCTTTGTACAGATCTTGTGAGTAGTTAATTTACTTCTACACCAGGTATTTTATATTACCTTCCTTTATAATAAATCAGTAGTAAGGAGAAGGTCAAAGCAGACAAACTTTATTTCTGCACATAAAAAGCAGGATAAAGGACGAGGTTTGTACGTCATATTATCCTACTGGATAGATTCATTGCACTTATATTTAGCAGCACATTACATTTTCCCCTTGACCTGAGAGAGAAGGAAATATGGTGCTTTTGTATAACATTAGTGTCTCCTGTCCAGTGCATTTGGGAGTTCATGGAAAAGATGCAGCCTGACTAACTATGCGCTGTCCTTGACTGAACTGGAATTTCAAGCTATTTTCAAGGTCAGAAGAAACCAAACACTCCAATAATCTGTACCCTGGGAATTAAGAGTATTAACACGAAAAACCTGGGAAATACATTGTTACAGGCCAGGGAAACTAGACAAGCAAGTTACCTTAATCCCTCTCAGAGAAGCAAATGACTCCTGGCCTGGCCTCAAAGCCACAACATCTCCTTCTACCAAGAGGCTCACGGGCAGGTTGACAAGATGCCCATCCCTGTAGGCCCAGTGAAGGGACCAGGATGGGGCATAAGGCATGTGAAGGTCAGGGTACATGGAGTCTGGCCATTTCACCTCTTTGCCAAGTGTATCTGAAAGCACAAAGTGCAAAAGAATGAAGCGGTAGCAATTCTGGATTTACATCCTGTAGTGGTTTTAAGTCCCCCAATGCTAAGCTCAGCCCATTCCCATGATCTTTTATCATCTCTCTCTTCCTCCTTGATGGCTTTTCCCTTCTCTCTCCACTCAGTATTAACAACTAAATAGTAATTTAAAAGCCTGTACAACAGAAAAGTTAAAGGCTGTCCTTAAAACTGCCCCACTGAAATGAACTGCCCCTCAGGTCCCAAAGCCCCCGTTGAGATGATGCTCATGCACAGCAATTTATTTCCTTCTGCTCCGTGTTGTGGTACAACCCCATGTGTTCTCCCCTCATCATCTGCTGCAAGACAGATATTTTTATGAGGATATGAGGATTTGAATTACTCCAAAGCACAGCCATAACAGACACCCACCTAACACACAGCTTGGAAGCACATGGCCACATGACTGCTCAAAATAACTATTTTACTGGACAGGCATGAGGAGAACAGACTTTGCACAGCCTGTTTCTGTGCAACACAGGGGAAGGTTAGCAAGCTTAATTAGGGAAGCATGTGATCAGGTTTGGGGAAGATTATATGGGAGGAAAAAACAAGTGCAAATGGGACAGATGAAGGAGACCTCACCGTTTATCTTATCAATGATGGTCTGAAGCCTCCTCTCCACCTCTCTGCACTTCAGCATCTCTTGACGCCCGATCATGAGGAGATCCAAGAGGAGCAGGAGGAAGAGTGCCAGTGCATTGACTATCTCAGCACCTTGGCTTCACACAGCAAAACAGGAGGAAGCAGAATGCAGATGAGGTTTGAGTAAACAACAGAACACACTGCCAGACACCCACAGAGATAAACACACAACTGCCTGGCTGTTTATTCCCACATCTCACAGATTTATGGCTCAAAAAGAAATGCATGATCACACTTCTTCTTTAGGGTAAAGACACCAGCGAGGTCTGAAAGGACCCATCTCAATTAAAAAACACTTTACAAATATGGTCAAGGCATGTATAGCATACTAACTTCTCCCGTGAGCCACTAATTTCCCTAGTTTCAAAATACTTCCTAACTATGATAACGCCTTAGGAGTCTTAAAGATTTAGGAATGCTGTAGGAAAAAAAACCCTCAGTCTCTCCATAGGACACTTTCTGGGCCTATTAGAAGTAGAATTAAGTTGGCTGAAGTTCTGTGAAAGGGATTGATAGGAAATTACCACTGTGAGTATGCTGATATCTAGATATCTAGACAGAATGAGGGACAACACTTATGTCAACCACAGACAGTACTAAGATGATATAAAACCACCACCTTGCTTCAGTTAAGCAGCACAGGAAGCTTTGCTCACCTCCCTTGTGGCTGGCTCCCATAGCAGCACAGCAGCAGCAGCACTGCCAGCAGCATCAGAGACGCACCAGGCCAGTGGAAGCAGGAGCAGCGGTTACCATGGTACAGGAAACTGCTCCTCCACACCTCCTGCAAAGGAGACCAGCAGACAGTCAGCACTCATGGGACACAGAGCCAGACGTTTGGAAAAGCAGAGTGAGAAAGGGTGAAGACAGCAGCTGGTGCTCCAGGGAGAACAGAATTTTGCAAAACCTCTGAACATGACACAGAGCATCCCAGATCCATTGTGTGAATCCTTCAGCACCAATGGATATTCAGCTGGTGAGCCTGGGTGAACACTCTCTGCTTTTCTCTTGACTGGAAGAATGAAAAGGCTTCTGTGCCAGGCTGTCCCATTGTCACTGACCAACCAAGGAACACTTTCAAGCACTGTGCATAAACACTGGCACTTTGTATTCAACACACATCCCAGGCAAACATGGTGGACAAGGGGAGACCCTTGAGCTTCACAGCTCTTTATCTCCACCTGAGATGGACCCTCTAAGTTCATTGCCCTTACTGGCTCTTGAAGTCCTGAGATCCTTCACAGGGCAAGAGGCATCTTCCCACAGAACTCTGGCATCCACGAGAGAAGTGCTCACAGAAATTCACCCTTAGGTAGATTCCTCACTTTGTTCCCAAGGACTTTTAGCAGTTCTACACCTGGACACTCTGGCGGGGAAGGCAGCCAACTTCTGTTTAGTCCTCATCTTTACTTTGAGAAGGGGAGACCAAGCGCCCAACTTGTGCTGTTTGGTGCCTCACCTTCCATGAAGTCCCTTTTTTCCGTTCCTTCTGATGCCCCTCCAGCAGTGCTGACAACTGGTCTCTCAGGATCGTGAGGGCTTTCTTTGTGGTAAGGCCCAAACTTGAGGTCATCTCATCCTGAGGTGCCAGAAAAATAAACTGGTTAGTGCTTTTCTATTTTCCTTTTAGGCTTTTTCCTGGTGGCTGTCAGAGCATGTGACCGTGAATGCCCTGCACTCATCATCACCAGCCTGATTCTCCATTTTCCTGAAATCATCTTCCCTCCTGTGAACTTTAGACTGCTGGCTGGAATTAGAGCACTTAGATAGTATCAGGTAAACAAACCGGTCCTGACTGTGATGATAAATACTTTATCAAAGCACAATACCAAGTCATTTCTGTGAAACAAGATCTAATCAGCAGAGGCTGAGGACAAAACAACAGAGGTTATTCAGGCTTGGACTGGTATCAGCTTGTAGAGACAACAGAACAAACACAGTTATGGTAGAATTTTAATGATACAGGATAAATTTTGCTAACAATAGTGAAAACTAAGTAGTAGAATATCTGAAATTCAAAACAAGAGTGGTCCAATTTCCAAAACTGCTTGCTACAGATTTTTGTTTGTGAGTCCTGCCTCTGTGGCTACTTTGATGCAGAAACTCCCAGATTTAAATGCTAGGCCGTAGATCAGTTCAGGACCAGACATGATCATCAACTCCTCCTTTTACAAGAGCAAACACTGGAGTTTTAAGTGTTGAACTTCAAGGGAGACATTTGGACTTGCAGGAAGCCCAGAGTTCACAGCACTGCTCCCTCAGTGCTCAGCAGAGGCAGCAGTCCCAAAGGACACATCCCAGGAGTGTGCCATATGGAAAACGCTGCCATAAGATGCTGGTAACAATGAAGTGGGGTAAACACTTGCATTTCTGGGCCAGGAGCATGAGCACTTTCCTTTCTTTCAAATCACAGATTGCAGTGAGGTACTGTGGGCACTGGATCACTGACAGCAAATCAACAAGGAAGAGCAGGCAGGTGTCCGTGAGAGGGCTACAGCAGGGAACTGCTAAATAAAAGTTCTCATGGGTATTTCATGTTTTAATACAAACACATTGAACATGTACAGCACATAGGATATCCTGCATGTTGGAGATGTTCACGTGTGTCATACTGTGCCCAGAGTACAGAACTGCTGAACACAAACAGGCAGGAAGTTTGTCCCTCCTATCCCCAACAGTGTGACACAGCCTGGGGCTCAGGCAGGAGCTGCAGCTCTTCCTGCTCTCGTAGCTCTTCCCAGCCCTGCCAAACCCACCATGGTCTCAAACTGCAGCAGTTCTGCTCCTCAGGAGCTGCTTGCACACACCCAGCTCTGCAAGTGCAGCTTGGCTCTGATCTGTTCTTCCTGTTCCTTAACTGCATGGTTTCATGATGAACATTTACTGGAAACTAATCTTGGACTCCAGACTCATTTGCATTGATGGTCCAATCCAAAACTGTAATGCAGTGCTGAGGAACAGAACATAAATTCTCTTTCAAATACTATCTACCACACATATACACCCTCCCCACCTATCAGGAACAACCTGAAACAGCAAATTCTGTCCAGGCAGAGTCCAGCAATGCTGCTTTAGCTGCACTTTCACAGAACTAAAAATAATCCTGCTGCAGTTTTCGTTCTCTGTGTCAGTTTTAGGAGTAGAGGAAGCAGTTCTGTGTTGTTCTTGGAAGCAGACCAGGTAACATCAGCACAGAACTAAACATAGGAGTATCTCAAAGACTCCCAGAGGAGAAGATGGCAGCAGAGCTGGCACCAGCCGTGCTGCTGCACCACAGAGTGCTGCAAACAGGAGTGTCTGAGAACAACACCGAGCAAGGGACAATCAAGCTTCTCTCTCTTGTCTGACTCCTGCCTGTCCAGGGCAGAGCAAGGCACCCACAGAAATATAAATCCTCTCCAACATGGGGAAAGCAGACAGATAAATAAAACACGCAGAACGGAAGGCAGTAAAAATAATAGGGACTTGAACTGAAAAGCAAAGTCTGCTTACACACCGAGCTGGTTCCAATGGACACATCAGGAGCTACAGAAGAAATGAGAGGAAAGCTGCACTTAATGCCAACATCTACTACAGTCACATTGTGCCTCCAAAGAGAAACTGCCACTGCACAGCAGGCAGTAAGCACAAAAAGGGAGCAAATCCAGAGGTAATCAAAAAAGGTTCCTGAAACACTTGCACACCTGCTCCAGACTTTACACAGAAGTTACCAGTTTGGCATAGTGTCAGTCAAGGTAAGGGCAGCCACAAAGGAACGTGGCTGTAGCAGGTGACAAAGGACAAGTGCAGTGTGGCAGGGCTGGGGAAGAGGAAGGGCAGGAAGGGCAGGGATTGTTAAACACCCATCCTGACACTTAGAAAAGAGAGTATTTGGCAAAGGAGGCAGAGCCAGTCTGGTAAACAAACACTGTAATATTGTGAGTGAGGGCTGCTGGGGGTACTCGGGTAACCTGCTGTGGGTGAGCATCAAGGGAAAGAGCCTGGGACCCAAATGAAAAGGACAGGCAAGAAGAGCCACCATGAGCTCCTGGCAAGGGGCAGCTCCAGGTTTTCACAACAAAAGCTGCCCTGCTAAGTTATCAACTGCTAATGAGGCATTTTTCAAATGCCCTTAAGTAAACCTTTGGCAAACCCAGGCACTCTGAAGCTGTCTCAGAGGGATCTTTCCAGCCTTTCATCAGCTGCAAGTGCTCTTCCTGCCACAAACCAGGAAGTGAGCACCCCAGGGTGAAGAAGCAGTTCACAGGAGGTGTCAGTTCATTAATTAAAAATCTCAACATTCACATCTTTGCTTTGGAAAGTTACACTCAAAGAGAAAGCTGCTAATTTTCCGGTCCAAATAGAAACAGCAAGACACCTTCCCACCCAGCTGCCTCAGCATAGGGTTTCCTCTGAAGAACAACAAAGAAAGAGCAGACAGTAAATTCCAGGTTACAGTGAAGGGAAACCCATGATGGGTATCAGGAGGCATTTTAAAAGGCTGTACTTTCCTTCTGCCTGTGCCTAAAGGCAAAAAGTCCTAAGGACAAAATGAGCAGTTGCTTCCTCCTTTGACCTGGAGAGAACAGGAGCCTCTAAGTGAACTTAGGGCTCCTCTGGAGCTGACCCCTGCCCTGGCCATCCCAGCCTCAGTGAGAGGCACAGATGGAGGCAGGTAAAAAGGGGATGATTGCATCCTTCTGCTTTGGGATGATATCAGGGCTCTCAAGAGTTGTGATCTATGGGATGGATGTTAGGGGAAAAACAGCGCAGGACATTTCCTTTGTGCATGTGATTTTATTTTCTAGAGACAATGAACGTGCTGAGGTGTGGACTGGTTGGGAACATGAAAAGATGTGTGAATTTCTCCGTTGGTAGTAAATATTCTACATGTTAAATTACTGCTTAGATTGCCTGAAAACATTAGGAAAAGGGAACCTGAGATAGATCTTGCAAATGTCCAGGGTTACGAGCTCGTTTGGCTCTTTAGGAAGGAAACAAGAATCAGCTCAGAGGCAGGAGATGAGGAATCACAGAATCTATAGACTTTTCTTTGCCTTGTCCTTTCAGTTGACCCTCCATAGTTTGACAGGGGTAAATAAGTTGTCAAATACCCAGGAGCTTGTTTAAATCCATAGCCTTGCCTGGCTCATGGCAAATAGGTTCTCTTTGCCTTCCTCAGAGGTTGCAGGAGCATTTTCAGGCTGATAGGTAGGAAAAGTGTGGTTATCTTCTGATTTTTCCTCCCACAACGTGAAGTTGTTCCCGAGCAACACCACCTACCCATGTCTGCTTCCTGCAGCCCACCTTCATCCTCACACAAATTCACCACTGAGCTCTCTTCCTAAAATTCCGATCTTCTTGTTTTACACATAGAACCATTTAAAATTACCTTAAAAGTTTATCAGCCATCTCACGCTCTCTGCTACTTGATGAAAGATAAAGGTCTTGCAGCTTCCTTCCAGAAGAACAAAAAAGTAGAGCCCAGAATGTGTACAGAGAAATGGACACAAAATATTAGTATATTTAAGTCCTCTTATATTTTCTCACAGCCGTTACACATCCATAGTAGCATATTTATTTGTTGTACCAGTAAATGTTGATATAATATGTGCCAAATATTTTTTTTAATAATACAGGAACACAAATATATTCCTTGCTTTCCAGAGCAAAGTGCGTTGAATCATCCTCCATCCTCTGCGGATTCAGTCTCTTACAGAATAAGGGATTCTCACCAAGACTGCTGTACACTTGAGTGCAACTGCCTTTACAAAGACTGTTTAAGCAAATAAGTGAATAGCATACAAAATATTTGCTACAAGTTTCAATTCTCATAGACTGCGGATCCACCCCTCTGATTCAAAGTGGTAGAAAACCCCTGCAAGGCAGTTGTCAGACTGTTTCCCTCTTTCCAAGCTGCACTCAGTAGACTCCTTTTATAACACCTCTACTCAATTGCTTTTCAGATCTGAACAGTTGGAGGTGGGAAACTGGGCAGCAGAATGTTCTTCCTTTTCCTGAGAGCTATTTTACATTCCTTAGCAGAAAAAAGTGGCAGTTTTTAATTTAACAATGACACTTTGCAGGTGATTAATCTACTTCAGGGATTGCACCTCCTGAAATGGAAACATTATTCATAGGTTCAAAAACACACAATAAGGAGTAACTCTACCAAATATATTTGCATTTATTACTGTAAGTCGGATTCTTGTTTAGGATAAGCCACAATATGGCACAAAGTGGGGTTTTGGGTCTGATCAGAGAGGATGACAGACATCAAATACATGACAGCACACAATTTCTTGGGGTAGCATTTCATACAGCAGCCTAGTGTTAGAGAGGGATTTATTCTTGTTCAAAAGCAAATCACCCATCAGGATGCCACAGCTCCTGTACACTTGCAGCTGCTGATTTAGTGCTCGGACTGCCTGAAATGGCTCATCCCTGCTACAGAGTGACACAGATCAAACCAGCAGGGCCACCCATCAGTCAGTCTGTGCAGAAACTTCCCTTTATTACCCCATCCTTGGTCCCAGTCCTGCCTTCTGTCTTTCTTGGTGCTCTCCTGGCTACTCTTCCTAAGAGATCAGACTTCCTGAGTTCAGGCAAGAATGTTTCTCTAGTGACCCAGGCTGCATCAGTCATCCCCCCATGACATATTCCTATTCCATGGGATGAACTTTTGATTAAGAGTCTGGACTGTCAGGACAGCTAGATTCTCTAATTCCTTCTGCCACTGGTTTCTGCATGACAGTGGGAAAATTGGATACTCCTCTGTGCCTTAGTTTCTCATTCTATGACGGGGCTACCAACTCCCCACCAACTGTTGTAATTGTGAAGATTATAACATTCACCAGCCCACCTGAACACTACTGGAAAGCTCAGGAAAAAGAAATGTATGTTGGTATCTGCACAATTCAGGCAGCTCCACCAAGCAGAGCACAGCTCTGTGGGAACCACTGCCTTTAAACCTGGACATGCTGGGAAAAGCATCAGAAGGCATGAGGAACATAGCTATTAAACTTGGTTTGAATGCACCTGACCTGAGCTTGGCAGCCTCAGCTTAGCTGTTGGTGGTCTCAAATCAAGTGAAACAAGCAGTCTTCAGCACAGCAGTGCCCAAGTTAATGGAGAGAGCAATAGACAGCAACTGTCTCCTCTCCCCCATGCAGCCCAGGATGAAAGGCAGCCCAGACCTCCCGCTGCCCCTGGACAAAAGAACCCCCCCAGTCGGGTAACTGGGTGCCTGCAGGGGCTCCAGTGTGGCTCACTAACAGGGCCTGCAGATTCCCCCTGCAAAAAGACAAAGCTGCAGGAGCACAGAGCTCTGAGATGTGGCCAAAGCAGCGCTCACCAGCCTGAATCACTGCTGCACTTTGCTGTGCACCGGGTCCATTTTAATCCATGTAATAACATCCGCATTTTATGCTCTCCATAAAGCACGGAGTAAAGATGCCAACAGGCACAATCAACCTTTCTACACAGGTAATGCAAAGCCCAGCACTTTGCTTCTCCCCAGCAGCAGCCCAGCAGCAGAGAAAGAGGCAGCTGCTCCCCAGGAAACAGCCCAGTTTGGAATTGTACATTCCTCAGTCTGTCCCTTCAGTCCTGTTTGGAGCAACCAATCCCCAACCATAGTTACCTGTCCCACCAGGCCACTGGCAGGAAGAGACAGGGTTTACACAGCACTTTGAAGCACTACACAATTATTAAGCTTTAATTACTGTAATTTAGCCAGTTGCATTACTCCTCAAAGTTCAGAGGGCAGTTAGGGGTCTGTATTTATCCTGGCTTCAACATGCAGCAGGGCTTTATGCCAGTGCAGAGCTCCCTCCAGGGAATGCTAATGCCCTCCCCCCCTCCCCCCAAGATCAGCAATGCACAGAAATCCACAGAACTTCAGTACACCTTTCATCCCCTTGACAGTTTCCTTCCCATCCCTGCTTCTTCGGCTGAAGACTTTGGGGACCAAAACAATGATCCAGCTTGGCAGGTACACTGCCGGACAGATCCCACAGGGATAAGGAGGTTCAACAGTTACAGATCAAAGCCTGTAGAAGCAACAGAAAAATTTAAGCCATGAGGCAGAGGGGCAGCAAAGCAGGAGTCAGCAGCTAAAATCCTGTGTGGATCTTCCTATTGGTCCTGGGGTTAAAACTGCAGTTTAAAACAGTTTCTTTTCCCCGTCACCACCAAAAAAAAAGCTATTCCCTAGCTAAAATCATCACTCCCTGTTTCATGTCCTGCCATAACCTCCTTCCCCCAAAAACTCAAAGCTCTTCATGCCCCATCACATCAGGCAGGATGCAGACTGGGGAGGGAGACAGGGAAAGCCATTTTGAAATTAAATGTTAAGGGAGAGGAACTTACTTTGCGACATTTGCCTTGGTGGGGGATCCAGAGATCAGCCTGTTTGAAGAGCATCTGGGCTAAATTCCTGCACCACTTCCCCAGCAACTTGCACCGCTGCTGCTCTCCAAAAATGAGAGAGCAAAGAGGGAGAGGGAGCAAGACTGTGCAGAGCCCAGCGCCGCAGAGAATGAGACAGAAGCAGCAGAGTGAAGCACCAGTCTGCTGATTAATTCAGCCTGTTTCCAGTCACACTGCAGATCCAGCAAGGAGGCGGCAGATGGGGGTGGGGATGAGGGAGGATGAAGGATGGAAAGAGGGGGAGACAAAAGCAGAGAGGGAAGAAACTTTGCCCAGGATAGCACCAGATGTCTGTGAGAATGGTTCATTCATCAGATGGAGCACACACAGTGAGGATCCCTGGGCTCACTGCCTGCAGAGCTGCATATGGATGCACAGGAAGGAATGATGCTGACAGACAGGGGTCTGTGCAAAAGCAGATTGCAAATTAGGTAGGACTAAGTGCTATAAAATATACTACAGGGGAAAGAACACCTGAGTATGCATAGAAAGAGACTAAATTGAGACCAATAGACCCTGGAATACTAACTGCCCCACAGATGACTCCACAGCTTTGGATTCAAGCTCAATTCAAAAATACAAGTATTTGCTATTTAAACAAGTTGAGATGGTTAGAGGTCCCATCTGAAGTACTCCCTCTCTCTTCTCTTGTTGACAAAGAATGCAGCAAAAGCCCCTCTCAGCATCCCATATCCATCCTAAGCCACACAATTTGAACTAAAAGGTGCACATAAATTCACCATAGCCATGCCTGGGGCTCCACATTTACCTGGGCATGGCATACAGGAGGCAAAGGATAAGTGTAGACAGGGAAGGGCTGGGTAGAACAACAACAAGGGGATACAAAGGTGAAGAAGGAATAAGCTTTCTCTCTCATTCTCATCTTTTGCAGGAATGTTTCCTTCCCACTGTTGGAGGGATGCACCTTTATAAGTGAGTTTTTATTTAGCTCCTACTTCAATGCTGTCCTAATTCTGTCTGGGGCTTCCTAGTTCTGCAGAGCAATCACTAAAACAACTGCTTTCATTCCACACAGAAAGGGGTAAAGAACTGGCCCAGCCAAGCACCACCTCAACAGCTTGCCAGGGATTACAGCTGACTGGTACTAAACAGGACAGGCACTGCCAAGGCTTCCAGTCTCAGCATATTGTGCAGCTCTGAAGACCATGTACAGATGTCAGGACTCACCTACCCTGCCTGGACCAGCTCTTCACTTCCTTTCCTTTCCTTTTCTGAGGTTCAAATTCCTCATTAGGCACAACCCATATTCTGTGTTTTAAGCCAAAAGGGCAGAGATTAAGTGGCCTCAGTATTCACAATAAACCCAACACAGGGTCTGGTTATCACCTGTGTCTTGGCACTGAGTTACACATCAGTGTGTAATCTCACAAAGCTCCCTGAGCCAAAGCTGAAGGGAAGCAGACGCTTTGTATTTATTTACTGTAACTTCAGGGGAAAGCAGAAGAGAGAAAGAGGCAAAACATCCTTTATCCTTCTGCAGGGCATTTTGTTTCCTAGACAACAATTTTATACTGCAGAAAACAAGAAAATGTCCTAATGGCACAATTTTTCTTTCCTGCCTGCTAAGGAGCTACTCATCTACTACTTTCAACACAAAGAAAAAAGGAGAGAAAATGAAAAGATCAACAACAAGACTGGGTAAGAGCGGATAAACCCTCACACAACATACTTGTAAGACCTCTTCTTTATTACAGTGCTTGCTGATGTGTTTCCTATGGCTTTGTACCTTTTGGAGACTCAAATGAAAGTGAATAAAACAACTTGCTTGTGCAATACCAGGAACAATCCTTGTGCTTCATGCAGTTAGAGGTCCCAACCTCAAAACTCCAGCTTTGGTCATGGACACAAATGGAATTGGATCAAATTGCTGCTTGTTGTTTACCCCACTGCTGAGAGACCTTGCTCTACAGTATTTTGTGTAGGGCAGTAATTTGTACTATCTAGCTTCCTTCTGATATCAACTGGTATCAGAAATTGCATCTGGATATGCATTTGTGCATTAAATAATATAACGAAAGAGCAGAAGACAAAAACTTGGGATCTGAAGATAAAACTGGGACTTGAAATAGAAGACTGAGTATAGAGACAGGGACTGACCTATACAAAATCTGCAGCATAAACGAGAGACGTCTGTGGAAAAAGAATCAGTTTGTGAAAAAACCCTTGGAAAAAGAGGTGAGCTTTTAGAGAACAGCAGGGAATAAACACAGAGACATCATCACTGGCAGGATGAGAAGTGGCAAAGGACTTGGGCTACTTTTCATTCCAAAGGTAGGACTGTAGCTCTTGTTAGGCAACCTGGAACAAGGACCAACACTGTTGGAGCTGGAGTGATGTGGAGCACAGCACAGGCTCCCTGAACACATTTCCAGGCTCTGGACAGGAGGCACAGTGCTGTATCCAGGCTGCAGCAATTACACTAGGACAATACAGCTCAGTTGTTATGGGTAACTGTGCAATGAATGATGTCAATAACTTTTATTATTGTTTGGCTGCAAATCCAGCCTCTGTCTAATGCAACGCAAACTCAGGGGCCTCCCACTATCCTGTGGCAATCAGTGCTGCTCTCTCAGTATGTGCTCAGTGCTCTTGGAGCACAGATCCTGGTACCTTTTACAAGGACAAGAATCACTTCAGAAATACACAGAAAATTAAAAAGTCAGAGGAGGAGGAGAAAGAACAAGATATCAGCAAATTTCATTTAAGAAGGTTTTGGCTCTGCTCCTAAAATACTTTCTGCCTTTCTCTGTGGCGTCTGGCTTCTGACAAAATCTGGAAGGAAGCCTGCATTACACCTGACAAACTCTGATCATCAGCCATTCCTGACAAGGGAACTTATTAGCCAACTGGAGCCAGAGGACAAGTCTCTCATCTGAGTGACAGATGTGTGTGCTATAGCAGTGCTCTGAGCATGTCTCCTGCTCCAGGAGCGCTAACTCCCCATCACACACATATATTGAAGAGATTGCTTTCAACCAGATTTGGGACTGATGTTTTCATGTGGTTTCATTTTATTTTTAGCATTTTAAAATAAAACTAGCACATCAAATTTACTGCTGAGGTTACAAAGCAGGTTAATTTGTTCCCTTATCAGTGTATATTTGTCCAAGGGTTTCACTTTGGGAAGGAAGATTAATTCCACCTTAGATGGGATGGAACAAGGATCTGCAGTATTTTTAAAAAAAAAAAAGGAGCAAACTCCTTAGCACCAAATAATAATTACAGAATGGTTTTGATTGAAAGGGACCTTAAAGATCATCTGGTTCCAGGCCTCCTGCTTGGGGTTGCTAACAAGTATAAAATCATGGTCTTTCCTCAGAATCCAAACAAAGTAAGTTGTAAAATGCAGCTTTATGTATCTGTGGGTTTTTTTAATTCCTATTTAAAAGATTGTGGTGATCTCTTGCCTTCAGTTTTAATTCCCATTCAGAAAGGAGGGAGAAAAAATTTAAAGAAGTCAGGAGAGGAGGTTAGGACTTGAGAACACCATGACTCCCCCTGTAACCTCCTGGTCAGGACACTTTCCTAAAAGGCCTTTTAAAGGTCTATTACAATACTGTCCATGCTGCTGCCTGTCCAGCAATTTGATATGATCTCCCTGCACTGTACAGTGGAGAATGTCATATGAGAAAGGTGAACCAAAGATAGTGACCTACAGAGAAAGTGTCCCCACTATGCCCTGCTCCCTTTGGCGCTCTCAGATCCTACACAGAACACGCCCCTCCACACAGTGGTAACTGCATCATCTCTTAAAATGATCAATACCAGATAAGCCCATGATGTCATTAACAAGAGGATAAGTAGCTAATTGTCCTCATTGGAATGGTAACTCCATGGTAGTAAAGCAATTTGATATAAAACAACATAGGTCAAACACATCCTCTGAGCACTCCAGAACCAAGAGGTTCAGGCAGGAGTGAGCCCAGGCCTTCCTGGTCTAGCACAGCTCAGAGCAGAAATCCAGCAAAGAAGCAGTTGAGTAGGCAAGTGCCACAGCTGATGTGAAAATCTGACCTTTAAAAGTCACTTACACTGCCATAGTATCTTTTTGTCTAGGTGAGTTCCTAACAGGTACTTTGCACTAATGAACAAAACCATTTCTCACTGTTGCAAACAAAACAGCAAGGATGGGATGCACAGAGAAAACAGAGACAGCCAACAGACAAAAGCTCACTGTGTGTGAGGAAAGGGACACCAGAGAGAAAAGCCAAGAGCATTCCCTCTCCAGAGCTGGCTGAGACCCCAAGTTACCATCAGTTTATTTAAAAAATCTTAAAAATCTTTCTGTGAATTCAGCCTTTCAAGTAAAGCCGAGTTGAGTGTCCATGGGAATGGAGCCCCAGCTTAGAGCTCAAGAGACACTGCAGGTGTGACAGAGGACACTCCACCTGTGCTGTTCCACTGTGGTGCCTAAGTCCCACCCTACAAAGGATTTCCCTGCTGATACAGGGATGTGAAGGTGACAGAACTCTCAACTTCAATATTAACCATGGATTATACCACTACATAATAATGCCACCTTGTGAATCTTGACCTAAAATAATAAAGACATTTAAAAGGACTCAACACTTACGTTAGGTGTGACTGTTATCAGCAAACCTACCTGACATTTCTCCTTGAGGTCCATGGCTGTGCAGTTCTGTAAGCATGTCCAGCAAAAGGGGACTGCTCCTCAGTGGAGAATGTCTCGCAGGCAGAGAAGAGCTTGGCTACATTTACCACATCACCATCTGTAGAAACAGAAGGGGAAGCAATCAAGTCTCCCACATTGCTTCCTTTAGGATAAGAAAGTGATTAAATTTACAAAATTCAAATTACAGGATTGGTCTTTAAAAGAAGGAGAACTAGGGAAAGTCCTTCTAATAGTGCATCAACCCACCCCGTAACTCAGAAGTTAAGTTAGCTTAACTCTCCCTAAAATCTGACATCCATAGATGAATTAAGTTCCCTGTAGTGCAGAATAAGAGTATGACTCTGACAGGCTTTTGGGCAAGCCTCCAAAAAAAGGCTGACAAAGCCTGGACTCCACCAGGTGTTGAAACAAGCTGTCACCCACGGCTATTTGTCTTGTTACTCTTATCTACCAGGAGCTTTGTCCAGCTAACCTCTAAAGGAGCCAGCAATGATTCTTCCATTTGCTGTACATCACATCCAACCTTTGACAAGGCTGTGCTGCTGGGCTGAGCATGGATCTGATCACCAGTAAGTAGGCCAGAACTCCTAAAAACATTGCCAGATGACCATGGATCTAGACCTTTTCTCTTTTCAGCAAAAGTGGGACTCTAACAGAATTGAGGTAGGAAGCAGCTCTGGAACTCACATCCTTCTTCTAGCTCACCCTCCTCTACTTCCCATGGCACAAATTTGTTCTTCCACAGAATGTCTTTTCTGGTGTACATTTCTCCAGAGGACTCTCTTACATACAAACACAACGTGATACTAAAAGATTATGCTGTGATTGTCTTGGGAAAGTCTTTCCATTGGTTAATAATTCCTGATTCTATTTTTTAACATCACACAGAAGCTCAGGGCTTGGACATATCCTAAATCCAAATAAAGAAGGAAGCAACTAGATATGCAAATCAACCCAAACCACCCACACACCTCCTAGATACAACGGGACTGGCCTTTGCCAGCTGAGATTTACTACCCTGGTTTATACAGCACTGCCTTCTTCAAAGAAGGATTCTGGAGATCCCATCCTTGCGGCAGTCACCTAAGGCACAGCTCTGACAGTGCTGTGTAACTTCAAGGAAAACAAATGGCATCCAAAAGTTTACTCAGAAAGCCACTCTGTCCCACTCTGCAGTTAGATTTCAGTATTTCCTCTCCTGCAGGCAATCCTGCACCTGCATTCTCGGGGGGAAGGAGCAGGCATTCAATGTTCAGAGTGCTGGTTATCAAAGACTTGCCTACAGAACCACAACCAGCACCTTCAAGTGCCATTTTTTGGCTGCCAGGCTGGTTGGCATGAGCCACCAGTCTGGACTCTGCCCTACTTTTCTGTTCTGTGACCCTTTCAATGTGCACACAATGAGGGAATAAAGTTATTTTCAGTCACTTCATATCCCTGCCAGGCCAATTAGCAACTGCAAGAGAAGATTAGACAAAGTTACTGGAGTGAAGCCAACAAAGAGCTTCCAGCAAAGGGCTGGGAGTGGGAAGGAGGAAAAAGTACTTTTGTGTGTTTGCACACAGCAGTTTAGAGCCTTAGTATCTTGCCTTTGAGAGTGACTTCTGTATAAGGGAAGGCAAGACAAGATGATTTTAAGGAGAAAACGGTCACTAACAATAAAAGGACTAAGATAAATCCATGATCCTTCTTTTTATTCCCCTCCAAGATAAGATTTATTAGTTAATCTACTGAAAGACTTATGCACCATACTCTCACTTGTTCAAACAGAACTAAGAGCCTGAATTTCTCTGGATCTGGATTTCAAAAGCATCCAGCAGGGGTGGGTGGCTATGGCTAGAGGGCAGGAGGCTGAGCTGGGCAGGAGGCAGGATTTCTGCACTGCCCTCAATGACATTCTGGTTCTGGCAGCAAACTGAAATGTGATCCTGAATGCAAAACATTCCCTAAAGTTCACAGCACATCATCTGCATGCTTAGGAACACCACCCTGGAGTCCTTCAGTGCTAGGAAGCAGGAAACACACCAAGAGTGTTAAAAATACAAAGGATTGGTTGGAAAGAGTGAATACTCCCTGTTTAGAGAAATGAAAAAGCTGTTATAATGGACAACATAACAAGAGCTTGTGAAAACAATCAGTGGTGCACAAAGCACTGCTTCATCATCCTACATGTTCAGGGCTTCTCCAAAATTTGAACACACTGACCAGCCCAGAAGCAGCTTAGTTTTTCTTACATCCCTAATTTAAGGTACCAGTAGTGGTAGACTGTAGACATTTCACAAAGGCTAGGATGAGAAACCAGCCATCCCCAATTTTTGCACCGGACTGGCACTGGAGCCACAGAAGATGTGATTTGCGCGCTTTCTTTTAAATGCAAAATCTATCAAAATAAAAAGGCAAGAATTTTGTCATTCCAACTAAACACCTCGCATGCGTTTCAGAGGTCTTGCACACACTCAGGAAACAGCTTCACACACTGAGGCTGCAGCAATTAAATAAACTCTGGAGGCAGCCTGCAAATCTGCAGAGTTGTGCATCTACTCACTCCTGACTCTGCAAGGTCCTTGTGTGCTCCCCTCCCAGACTCCTCTGTTTCAGGGACTCCTGCAATTCCCACCTCCATCCCTACCCTGATACAAGGACTCTCCACACTCTGGACCCGTCCTAGTTTTTTGCAATGCTATTCCACACTGGAATATCTGCTTCCTTCTGTCCTCCCCGTTCTTATCTCTCTTCTGTCTGCCCAGGCAATTAGTCACGTCAACATGTTCCACTCTGCAGGACAGAAATTAAGTGGGACTGCTTTGCTGGGACATGTTGGAGGGTGCCAAATATTCAGCCGCAGACAGTCAGAGATGCCTGAAGCTGTGGCTGCTCTAATAAGACACCACATGCTCCCAGTGCAGCCAGTTTACCCCTTCCACTTTCCCAGCACTCTCCATTCTCCTCAGGATTTTCAAGCCTAGAGCAGTTTGTGAAACTTGGGAATGGCTGGATGTGGTGTTCAAGTGTCATCATGTTGCATTCAACCTGAAAAATATTTCAAAATCATTGGGCAAGAGTGAAACCCAGGATACGGTTCACCAAGTAATCCAATGCTAACAGCAAGCCAACTGTCTGGAAGTCCTGTATGCGAAACCCAGCCAATGGTTATCCCACAGCTGTGGGGAGAGGTCTGCAACCCACCTTGGAATATCTCTATTTTACACAACTGAGTGAGTTCCATGCCTGTGTGTGTCTGATATCCTTTTCAAATTGGAAAATACATGCACATCCCCCCCACAACTTGTTTCAGTGTGGATGTACCCTGAGCTAAGAGCAAGTCTTGTAGCTCAATCTGAGTATCAACAAGTGTTTGAAACATCCCTCTGGACAGCAGAACTGTGCAAGGGTCCATTCACCCTTTTCTTTACCAGATCTTCTCTTGAATAACAATGTCTTATGCAGCCAGTGTATTTATATAGGTTAAAATACTATGGCTCAGATTTTCCTTTGAAATCCAAGGATTTCAGATCACTTAAACATTAGTATGAGATAGCAGTGTTGAATTTTAATAAAAAACTATACAGCATGATATAATACCTACCAAACTCATAAAACAACTAGCAAAAAGAAATATCAGGTAGAACCTACAGACAGTTGGAAAGAAAAATGTGTTTCAAAAGCTGCTGTCTTTAGAGAGAAAAATAAATCAACCTAATGATATTATTTTCCCTAAAGTGTTCAATCACTGATGCTTTCTTGTTATTTACTGAAAATTCCCAACACAGATTAGTCTATGATGGGGAGTGTGAACATTTCTTGGTGCCAAAAATGAATTCCTGAAGAACAGAAGCCTGATCTGTCAACCGAGAATAGAAACACGGGGGAACAGATAATTAACCAAAAAAAGCAGCTGCCTTGGCAAAAATGGCTTTGATTTGAGCTGATTTTTTTTTTTATATCAGCAGAACCATCCAGTCTTCCTACTCATGAGGAGCTGATGTCTGCCTGATAATTTGCAACACGGGCACATTTGCTGATATATGACCTTCCAAAGGTGCATCAAGTGATACTGTCAATTGCTTTGAGACCCACTGAGAGCACAGAATAGTTACAGCAAGGGAGCTGGCAGACACACTTCTTGGCTTCAGTATCTGCCTGTGAAAAAAGACTTGTCAGAATTTGGGCCGGCTAAACATTCTCTGCCTCAATAACCCCAGACTGTAGATAGGAATATGCATATCTGCTTCAGAGGGAGACTGTGAAGTAAATGTATTAGTATCTGTAAAGTGAGATCCTCTGAAATACTGTTGCATATGTGCTAAGTATTATCAACTCAGTAGTGGTCAAATATCTCATTTGAGCCGGGCTGTGAAGAATCAGGAGCTGATTTCACACAGTCTCTGCTTCCCTTCCTAAATGACAGGAATCAGAGAAAGGTCTATTCTGCACTGAATCACAAACATGATTAAACTTGAAATGAACTTAAGAGTTTATCATCCATTGACAACTGTGCCTCTTGGAGGTGAAATTACTTTTTGTTTAAACCTGACTTGCTGAGAGTTTTCCAATAAAATATATCTGACTCTTTCCTACTTTCTCCAGCACATTCAGGACTTGCACATTGGACTGTTTCAAAGAGAATCATTGCTCAAAATGAAAGAGGGAGAAGGGGAGTAGGGAATTGCTTTGGCACACTTGTAATAGTCAGACCTTTGGTTTACTTACGAGATTAAGACTGATAAAACAAGATGTTCCACAAGTGAAAGAACACTTTTATTTTTAATTTCATTTTAGTGAGCTGAGAAGCAATTCTCAAAAGAAATATGATCAAAAGAATTATAAAGCTAGTTTAGTCTACCTTACTGTTTCCACAGGGGCTGATACTATTTCAAATTAAGGTGTTGTAAATCTGAGAAGTATTTGCTGTGTTCATTTTTCCTTACTTGGTTAAAAAGAAAAAAGAGTGTTTGGGAATTAAAGGATTGCTTTACTTTTTCTGCTTCAGATAGTGCCTGCCACAGAAAAACACAGCATGTAGAGAGTCTGGATCAAAGTGAAAAATGCAACAAAAGGCACAATTCTGAAAGGTGGAATGGCCCCTACAGCTTCTGCAGGGAGATGAGACGTTGTAGCACAATGTCTTGAACAAAAATTTTTACAGCAAATCTGTGGAAGAAATCACTGCAAAAGTGTCAGCTGTCATTCATCATTGGTTATTATGGTAACCAGGATTGCACAACTACCTCCATTTAAAAAGAAATAATACTGAAATGCTAAAAACCACAGAAAGAAAATGGCACAAAATAAAACTTAAAAAGCTTGTCCTGTATTTATAGGATCTTTTAACAAATCAATTTTTGCTGATATACACTGACTGAGAGGCAAAAGTGCAGCTTTTCCTCTTAATTCTAGATTATAAATAAAGGTGTTGTATTCATAGTTTATAGTAAATATAGGTAAAAAACATTCTTACACCAGTGTTTGCCGTTTGATAAACACTGTGTCAATGGGAAGGTGTTCTCTGGGAGTTCCCCAGAGCAGACTCAGCACCTGAAGGCCACTCACACCAAGCTCAAACACTCATTCCAAGCACAGCACAGCCCTTACCTAGGAAAGGCAGTTCACAGATTGTGTATTCTGCTATTCTCACAAGCCCCATGAAAGTTCTATGATGAACACGTGTAGGATGAGCCGTGTCTAGAAATAGGGCAGTGAGCTGCCTCACTCCGCTGTGAAAGGAAAACAGGAGCTCTCTGCAGCTCCTGAAGAATCTGCCTGAAGTCTTCACTCAAGAGCATTACAGAGATCCAAAGTGCATTGTTTAGTGCTCAAATACCTACATTATGACAGATGTGAACCCAACAAATCCAAAGCAAACCCTGCTCCCATAGGCTTAAGTGCAGGACAATGCTGCCCAAGCAGGTCACCCTCTTTGGCCCACCCAACCCAAGGACTTGCCTTTTGGCCAATTGCCCGTGCCCCTGGCTCCCTCTGCTCCTGGCCAGTCCCAGCCAGCCACAGGGACCACCCTCCCAACCCACACCTTCTCAGGGTTGTGTCTGTGCCTGAAGCAGGCTGGTCTGAGTGTTTGCAGTGGCTTCCAGCACCTAATTTGGGTAGGGCTCTGACAGATCAAGATGTAAACAGAGCTGTAATGTGAAGATTAGAGGACAAAGGTTTGTTTTCTTGCTTCCACCTGCAGCCCCAATATTGATTTGTTTGGTGACCGAGGCTAGAAGCACTAATATCTTAATCCTCTCATCAGATAAAAAATGTTGGCAAGGTGTTTGTTTAAAAGGTCATGGTTAAGAATATTATGTAAATTTTTTTCAATAAGCTTGAGTAAAAGATAGGAAATATAAACTACTTCTCTAAAGAGAAGCATATCTTGCACAAAACCAGTACCATGTAGCTATTTCTATGTATGCCTATATTAGGCAGGCTTCTTGGAAAATAAATTTTGTTTGCTTGCTGGAGTATTCAAATGTTACTACATCTGAGCAAGCCCTGCAGATTAATGCAGTACAGCAGCTGTTGAGTAACAGTTTGTTTACATAGAGACCTGCATTTCTAAGTAACTTCAAGTGTTTCATAGAGCTCATGTATACTATTCCATTGTGTCCCATTGTGTGTGAGCTGTCTGTTCAGCTCGGGAAGTTTATTCTACAATTACTGGGGGAAATAATAGGATTTTAAAGAAGCAGTCCTTAGTAGCTTCCTTTCCTGAGAAAACATGAAAATATCTATGCCTTGGTGGCTGCCTCAGAAAGACGGATGGGTGCTTATGGTCTCTGCTATTATCTTGGTAACTTTTAAGACTGGTAAGCCTAAGTTAAGGAAACTCTTCCGTGGCACAAGATTTCCTGTGAAAACTCAGTGTTAAATGTGTAGCTAAAGCACTCTTTGCTCCTGTCTATGGGTTCTCCCTTCCTCTCTATCTTCTAAGTAGATAGTATCATCTAAGACAAACTTCTCGTGCTTTATGTAATGGCATTTTTAAAGGGGATTTGTTAGGCTTTTTCTTATCAATAACAGCCTCTGTTATCTTGACAGGGGAAAGCTCCCAAACGGATAAATAGAAAGAACTATATGGGTCACAGCTTTTGAAAATAGAACAGGGGGACATCTGGGACAAAACGAAGTGTGCCATGAACTTCTGCTGATCAGAACACTGCGATGAAGTAGGCACAGGAATGAAGCAATGTCAAAGAATCGGCTGAGTGAAGGCTGCTATCCCGCCTGGAAGGAGTCTGGAAAACCTCCTAAAGGCCAGAATCTGGGACCAGACAGTAAACCTTTACGCGGAGTATAAAACTGCAGCTACCCCAAGCGCACCCACGGCTGATGGGCACCCCCTGGCCTGGCTCCGAGCCCAGTGTCCCGGGGATGCTCCGTGCGGCTGCTAGCCGGAGCCTGTCCCGCAGTTGCGGGAGAAGCCCCGCCGGTGCTCTGAGCTGCCAACATGTGTTTAGATTGCCTTTTCTGTGTTCTTTTCCAATTTCCTCTCCCTCCTAAGCCGCTGGGTAACGCTCCGGCGAGCTGCAGGCAATGGGGCCGCAGGGCTGCGGGACCGCCGCGGGCTCTGCCTCGGGCCTCCCCCCGTCGTGGCGGGCAGCCCCCAGCCGAGGTGGGGAGCCCCGGCCGCGCTCCCCAGCGGGCCACAGCCCGGCCCCGCC
>VZSE01007655.1:998107-1017853 GCA_013398275.1 Promerops cafer | reverse complement strand
GGGGGCCGGCACCGGGCCGGGGCCGGGGCGGGGACCGGGAGGGGCCGCCCCGATCGGGCACCGCGGGGAAACTGAGGCAGGAGAGGTGGGGGGAACGGCGCAACGCCCCGGGCTCCCGATCTCCAACTCCAGTCCCTGCAAGCCCGGCGGGGCGGGCTGGAGGCGGGGATGAGGTTCCCGGAGCCGCCGCGGAGGAAGGGGGGGGCCCGCCGCAGCCGCTCCACTCTCTCTGCCTTTTCTCGCAGGAGAAGGACAAACTGCACTCCCTGCCTCAGTCTCCCAGTGGGGAAGGAGCTGGAGGCACCCCTGGCAGCGGGTGAGAAGCAGATGGAGAGCTACCGAGAGCGTTCCTGCTATGCTGGCTGCAGCCCTGGACGTGCAGCCTGGGTTTGGGGTGAGGAGTTTATTGAGCTCCGAGCACGGGCTGCTCAGCTGGGGCTGCAGCTGGACCGAGATGGTTTCCTGCCTGCTGTCGTGGCTCCTCCAGCAGCAGGCCCGGTGCAAAGCCTATTTTTATGTGTCAGGGATTCTCCAGCACCCCATCAGAAAAAGGACATGGCCAGCCTTTCCCAGCTCTGGTCAGACCAAGGCTCCAGCCCTTTGGCAGCAGCTGCTGACCAGTAAGAGGTGGGGATGCACCCCAAGGCATTCCCACCAGTAAACCCTGTTTACTGGTAATGCTGGTGTGCAGGGGGCCAAGCCCTTGGTGCTAGCATCACATTAAGGGAAAGGAAATGGGGTGAATGGTCCTGTCAAGGTGGGAGATGACAAATACCCAAGAAACTCTTTCTCACAGCGAGATGCTCATGCAAACCACATCCTCTGCTCCCCACACTGCTCTAACGATGTAAAGAGGCAGCACAGAGGCCTTCTCACTCCATTCTCTCCCCAGCTGCAGTAAGGTAACCACAACCTTATAGACTTTTTTGGGTTCTCTGGGATTTCTGTTGTTGCAGAGGGGAAAATGGACACATGCCTCTCACTGTGTGGAGAGGAGGGGAGGAAACAGTTATCTTCAGCTAGGAGAGAAAAAGCAGAAGCCAAGCAGCTGTGGGAGAAGGGGCAAGCAGCAGGCAGAAGGGGCCTTTGCCAGCTTCATTCCAGCTGTGGGCTGCACACCGGTGGAATCTCTGCCTCTCTGAGCCATGAGCCAGATGCCAGACACCACTTCTCTTACAGGTCATCCACACTCCTCGGCATCTCGGCCATCAGGTTGCAGGCAGGCTTGTGCTTCTGCCAGTGCTGGACCTGGCATGCCCTGCAGAAGGGGAAGCTGCTGTCAGGGGCAGTGGAGTCAAATCCATCCCTGGGGGCAAAGCAGCAAGAAGGACAAACTCCAGCACCACACCCCTCTGGGAGCTAGGGGAGAGCTGATACAGCCCAGGATTAGACCAAGAGGGGGGTGGATGTGGCCCCAGTCCTGAGGGTTAAGAAGGTTTAATGCCAGACCTTGCCAGATGGTTCAGAACCAGAGATTTAATTTACTGCCACCGTCCCAGCTGCCACATCCCAGCCTGTCACCTGCACCCACAGGTTCATGGGTGATTTCCTACTCCTGCCCCACCAAGGTGGGGAGGACAGACTGTCACCACAGAAAACCCAGCCTGTCATTGCTGTCGCTGTGGGCAGAGGCAGCTCAGCACCTTGCAGCTGCAACACAACCCTCACCAGCACTTCCTCCACCAGCAGCCCCGCACATCAGCCTCCCCACAAAATTTGGAGAGGTACGTGGCCAGCAGAGAGCTAGTGGTGCTGACCAGTGGTGGGACCCCTGGCTTTCCTTGGCCCTCCCACAGCATTCTCCAGTGAGACCTGTGGTGCTCTGGGGAGCACTGAGGGGCTGCAGGGGAGCCCAGGGGGGCTCCCTTACCGTGTGCAGTACCACTCGTTCCGGCAGCGAGAGCAGCGCTTGGCTGCTTCTACACCACACACCCTGCAGCGGGGCTTGTCAGGGGCCAGAGCCTCCATCATGTCCAGGCTGTAGGTCTGTGCCCACCTGTGCAGACAGAGAGGGGTGAGGCTGCTTACAGAGAACGGCTGACTGGCAGTGAGCTGTCCCTATTGCACCCTGCCACTGAGGGGACATCTCCAGCCAGTGCCACAGACCCCTCTGTCCTCCCAGAGCTGAGCTCCAGCCCTGCTAATGGGGATACTGGCCCCACTGGGCACTCTGCACACCTGTACCAGGGCCTCACCTGCGTGCCTGGAGCTTCAGCTCCTCCTCAGTGGGGCTGAAGGCGTGCTTCACCTGGTGCTTGGCAATGGCCTCCCACTTCCCTGAGTTTTTCTTGAGGATATGGTCCCAGATGACAGGAACCTGGTGGGAGAAACAGGGCAGGAGGAAGAAGTGCTAACAGCCTAAAAAAGGTGCTGTGGTTTGGGGAGAAGGCAGCCAGCCCTGGGCACAAGAAGAAGCCTCCAGGAGGGCAAGCAGAGGCAGAGGTGCAGAGGTGGTCAGAGTGTGCTTTTGGGTACATGGAGGGGAAGGATCCACCCACCAGTGGGCATTGAGGTGAAACAAGGCAAAACCTTCGAGTTCCAGTTGGGAATGAGTGTTCAGCCTTGAGGCCTGGGCTGCTGAAAAGAAAGCCCTGGGACCTCAGCACCCTGCGGCGTGAACCCCGTGCTCCAGAGCCGTTTGTCTGAGCAGATTTTTCCGCTCGTCACTTCCCTGAAGATGAACACCCGGGGAAGGGCTGGCCGGCGCAAAAGGAAACATCCCAGCCAAGAGCAGTGCGCGAGTTCAGGCTCCGGAGCGGACGATGCTGCTTCAAACGCTGCCTTCTCCAGCATAGTAAAAATAGCCAAGGAAGGGGAGGAGGCTGCTTTGGGAGCAGCCAAATGGAAAAATGCCTTTCCTTAGCTTGGCTCAGCACAAGGAGTGAGTTCACCTCTCTGAGCAGAGCAGGGAGCTCATGCCTGTGCTTCCCGCTGGCTCCCCGTGCCTGCCCCTAGGCTCAGCCCCAGCCCTTGGCAGGGGCAGGAGCAGCATCTGCACAAAAACAGAGCTATGGAGAAGAGCAGCAGCCTGGGTGAGGGCTGGAGGAGGTCCCCAGCATGGCAGCTGCTTGTCACTGCACCACCAACACACTGGCACTCAAGGCACGTGGCGTGAATCCATGTCCACCTCTGCCCTGCTGCCATCCCCAGCCCCAATAGCTCAGCTTGCCAGTCTGCAGCTTCCCCAGCTTCAGCTCCCAGCCTGGGCCATGCCTCCAGCTCAGCAACAGCCACCTCTGACAAGGCACATCACCCTCCTCCCAGGCCATACAGCCAGTTGTGATGGGGACAGCGTGCTCCCACTGGGGACAGCATGGTCCCACTGGGGACAGCCCAGACAGCCACTGCCCAACATACCCATCTCCTCCAGGAAGCGGTGTGGGAGCCTCTGGCAGTGGGAAGAGCCTCTGTGCTCCCAGTTCTTCTCAGCAGCCTCTTTGCAGATCTGCCCCCACACTCAGTTTCTCCCCTCAGCTCACAAGAAGGCAGCAGAAACACATAAAAACACTCTTCTCCAGAGATTACCACTGCATGGATTAAAACCCCCAAGAACCTATTGGCAGTTTAAGGACCCTCATGGCCTAACTCCCAAAGGCCCAGACACCAGCTGGGACCAGTGTAACTCCAGACTCTATCACCAGATCATGATGTCCCTCTGTACACAGTGTGCCAAGCAGCCTCAGACCAGGGCTGTAAAAGGGGATTTCCCTGGGGACTCCAGAATTCAAGAGGAAAACACTGATAAATGTCAAATGAAGAGTTAATTGTCAAAACAAGCCAGTGCCTGTGTCTGCCCCATGCAGCTGCCATCCCAGGGGCTCAGTGTTATCTGGAAAGCTCTTTATAACCCAGCATTTATGCCTTTAGATGTGACTGCTTGGCCACTGCAGGGCAGGACAAGGCTCTCACGTCAGCCACAGGCAGCTTTGCTGGCAAAAAGGGTGTGACTTAAATGGGTACTTGGCTGCTTTTCCAGGGCATCATCACTCCAGAGCTGAGTTTGGTGGAAGAAACAGAGGGTAGGGAGCTATCAGGCTTAAGCCAGAGTGGCTGTAGAGGTGAAGGAAAAGCCACAGGATACCTGCTCCAGGATGAGATCCTTTTTGGGGGGAGCAGGCTCTGTCACTGCAAGGTAACTCAGAAATCTCTGCATCTCCACCAGGTTGGGCAGCTGGTCAATGAGGACATCTGTCAAGAAGGCACGGAGCTGTGGCCATAGAGGGGGAGAGAAAAGTGAACGGAGAGGGGTCAGGACAAGGGAGTCAGAGCTGGGGGTGCAGCAGGGCAGGAGCAGGGATTTGAGGAGCAATGGCAGAGAGACCAATGGGGGTCTCACAAGGTGCACTCACAAACACAAGCTTTGCTGCTGCTGCTACAGAGACAGACCTGCTGTTCTCCCACCATTGGCTCCTTGGAGCCCACAGTGAGGATGGAGACAGATATCTGGAGGTGCCCAGTGCTGGCAGGGGCCCAGGGCCTTCGTGCTGCAGGGTCCTACCTTGAGGAGCTGGCTCTTGTTGAAGCCATCGAAGCGGTATTTGCGCTGGCACTCAGGACTGAGCAGGAGGTTGAGGAGGGCAAGCCACACCTGCCCATCGAGTTTGGTCATCTTCACCTGGTCCTCAGGGGGCACCACGTGCCATGTGCCATTCTCAAACTTCTTGAGCTTGCCTGAGGGACAGAAGAAACAGGGAGACACAGTGCTGCCTGAGGGAAGACAACTCAGAAGGGGGATGCTGGCCTCTGCTCACTGCCTCACTTCACCCTCTACTTCTGCCTCAGTTTCCCCACCCTTTGCTCCACATAGCAGCCTACTTGGTACTGAGGCAAAATATTAGAGAGCATGAAAAGCAGAAAAGGCATGTATTAAGCCAGTAGTGCTGTGTCAGGAACAGGAAGATCCCTGAGATATCTCCCTCTGTACTTGGCCAGGAGTGTAGAACACTGGTAGGCAGTGGGGCAGCCTATGCTGCAACAACAGAGTGGCTGGAGAGACCCATTCTGGGGTACCAGCATGGCTACTCTTTTCGAGTTTCCTCTGCCAGGCAAAGCCAGAAGCAGCATGAAATTAACAGATATGACAAAACAAGCTCCAACAGCTACTGTGTGGCTCTAGGGGTTGGAGCAGGATGTAACCCTGCATGTCCACAGCCTGGAAATGCCTTTGTGCTCGTCTCTTTCCAGTCCCTCCCTCAAGGCCCTGGATCAAAGCTCCCTCTCACACCCTGAGCGCACAGGCAGGGAGAAGGGATGTGACTCCTGGCTGGAGGAAGGAGGAAAGCTCCCATAGCCAGCTGGGCTCCTCTGGGCAGGCACAGCCACGTGCTTCCCTGAGCTATTCCTGCCCTGCCCCCGCTGTGACCCTCATGCAGGGCTGGGGCAGCGCGGTTCCCACGGCCCAGGCTGTGCCCCACCACAGGGAAGGCAGTGGGAGGCTGGGGGGGGCTTCCTGGCTGCAGAGGGGGGGGACAATGGCCAATCGGCACATCCTGATCAGGGGCCTTTGGCAAGAGTGAAACTCAGGGACCAGCAGCAGAATCAGGGCAATGTTTGCTGCCTGGGAGAGACCACCTCTGGCTCTAGTGAGTGCTGCCCCAAAAGGTGCAGAGAAGCTGGGACGGGCACTCTGGTCTTTCTGTGTCCAGAAGAGTCCTCAGAGGAGCACGTGGGGCTGGCAGAGGTGCTACACTCCAGTGCTGGCTGTGATCACTCAGAGGAGACCCAGCCCTGTGTGAGGATCAGCTTTTGGGAGCACAGCCGGATCCCCAGCCCAGCTGTGCTGCAGCTGCTCTTGAGCTGAACAGCTTCAGGCAGGGAGCACTGAGGAGCTGGAGGGGAGGGCAAAGGGGGAACAACTCTGCAAGGGCTCCTACAGCAGATCCCTCAGTGGATGCATGTCCCAGCACAGCAACACGGTGCCCCAGAGACCACGGGGCATCATCCATACCTGCTTCCCAGCAGCTCCAGGGGCAATGCTCCACCAGCTCGACAAGGAGGCAGGGCAGGTTGTGGGTGTTCAGCATCCGTGTCAGTGCACTCAGGGGCAGACTGGAGATATGACAAGAAGGGAGAAAAGGCACTCACAGATTAATGCCAGAATTTGTATCTACAAACGCTCCCTGAAGCAACTGGGAGAGGCAGGAAAGAAACAATGATCTGAGTTCCCAGGAGGACCAGGGAGCAGGGTGGAGTGCTGCTGTGTTTGCCTCCCAGAGCACAGTGCCACTGCCACTGTGGACACAGCCAGCTGCTGAAAGGGGTCCAGGCACCCGCTGTGACCCCACAGGAATCCTATCCAGAGAGCTGGGCACATCCTCTGCTGCTCCTGGGCACCTACCTGTCTACCTGGTCAGTGATGAACCGCAGCACAGACAGGGCCTTCAGGGAAATCTCAAACTCCATCATCTCTGCCTGCTTCTGCAGCTCCTGTGGAGGGACAGGATCAGCCTTGGGATTTCAGGCCCCATTTCCCAGGAGCTACAGGGAAGCAGGCTGTTGACTGCATTGGTAACCACAGTCTGGGTAGGAAAACAGAGCCCTGAAAAACAGTTTCTTGTCTCAACTGTGCCAGCACTGCCTGTTTGCCAGCGCAGCCACAGAAGTGCTTGCAGCCTGCAGTTGCTCTTTCCTTATGTCCCTGCCCCTAACAGGTCATGGGTGGCTACTGGCTGCAGTGCTCCTGCACAAGAACACCCCCTGAAAGAGGCTGGTCCCAAATTTTGCCTCTCTCCCTTTCTGGGACCATCTTGTGGCCCATGGCCCTGCAAAGACCTGTGAGGGTTGAAGGAGGGGGGAGCTGCANGGAGAAACTTGGCCCTGGTGCTGCTGCAGTCCTGTGTCCACCCCTCCTGGATCTGCCTCTTCCCTCCAGCTTGGGAACAGCCAACTAGAATATTTGCCTGTGGTTATCCCAGCCCCCAGCTGTGCCACGCTCTCCAGCCACCCAACCTCCTTCCCTTCCCAGACAGTGTGGACACCCCACTCATCCCCCATGATAGCCTGACCACCCTCTGACTCAGGGGAGACCAGGGGAGGGCCATTCTGAGAGGTGCCAAGTCCTTCTCCCTGGCTCAGGCAGAGCTTCTCTCCAGTCCCAGATGCAGCTCCCACTTGGTGGGACTGACACTGACACTGACACTGAGCACTGACCTCCGCTTCTTGTATTTCTCAAAGAGCCACGGCAACAGTTGCCTTCCAGATTTCTGTGGTAAGCAGCTCTGTGCTCCCTGTACTGGTGCCCCACACATTACTAAGAGAGTCTTGTGGGCTCTTCCCTGCCTCCTCCCTCTCCAAACTGCCCTAGTGAGGTTTGTCCTACAGCTCCTCCTTGTATCCAGACCTCATCTCTGCTGCCTTGAGACAGGGACTATCTTTTGCCTGTGCTTCGAGGGGACAACAGAACAGGGGCTACCACCATACAGAGTTCCAAAGGACAACAGACTCCACAACACAGGAGATGGCAGGAACAGCTTTTTCATAGGGGTTATTGTACACAGAGTCAGGAGAGGCTGGAATGAATCAGAGGAAACCAGGCTCCCTGGAAGATGAGTGCTTTTGAGAACCCTATTGGCTAGAAAAGGTCTGAGTTTTTATGTTAGTGTCAAAGCAGTAACAGAGGCACCCCCTTCCCCTCCCCAGCTGGGAAAACATTTCCTGGAAAACATCCCTATTGTGCTCCAGATCCCTCCACTTCCTTCCCTTTTCTGAAAGAGAAGTATGTGCTTGGGCAACAAGCCAAAGGATAGAGGCAAGGGGAGGTTCAGGCTCTCCCTTTAACCCTGCTCTTCCAGATACTCCTCCTGATGAGCACCAGAGGCAAAGACAGCTTCTGCTCTGGGAAGGTGTGTGTGTGTCAGCCTGGGAATACCTGACTGGGAAAGCTCTGGGATCGCTGCTGGCCCAGACCAGCTCAGAGAAGGTATTTCTCAGAGAATAAAGGAAGCTGGGGGAAGCACATGAGGACAATTCTTGATTGTTCAGAGAACTCTCTCATGGTTAACCCTGGCTGGCTATACTAGCAACTTGACCCAGGGTGGCTTCCCAAACTTCAGGGGGAGATATCCACACAGCTTCCAAGAGCAACAGCAAATGGCCAAACCCCTCTACTGAATATTTTGCCCATCAGCTCTCCAGCATGCCCCATCCCAGAGCTCTGAGCATGTCCTGCAGGAAGCCTCAGGCTGGCACTAGCACCAGACAGGGCAGAAGCCGGGCTGCAGAGTGGTGGGGGGTGCAGCCACAGGCACAGAGAAGCACCAGACACCCTCTGAGGTGGGCAGGAGGTGGCAGGGTTACAACTGAAAAGGCCTCCCAGTGCCTCTGCAGGCTGCCCACATTTTTCACCACACATGTCCCCAGGGAACTACAGGACTTTCTCCTCACCTGCATGGATGAGGGGCTGGCCAGATGCCCAGCATGAAGCTCTGCTGAGGTCTCTGCTTGTGCCTTGGTGCTCCGAGCTGCCAGCAGGGTCAGCTTGCGGTGGCAATAATCAATCAAATCCAGAATGCTGTCCTCTGCTGACTCGCAGATCTCCTTCCCAACGACAAGGGTTTCACACAGAGTCAGTCCCCACAGTCTTCCACCCCCAGGGGCATTCCACTCGAGGAAGGCTGAACCTGTCTCTCACCTTGTAAAAGAACACTGTCTCCAGGAGGTTGATGATGGAGGCTTCATGGTGCAGCTGTGGGAAGAGAATGGCAAGAGTGAGGTAACAATGGAGCAGCACTGGGGACATGGGCACTGGGACAGGGAAAAGGGCTTTTCTGAGAAGCTCTTATGTAGTTGTGGCCAAAAACTAGTCCAAGAAGAAAATACAAGAAGAAAATACAACCTTCAAAACAACTCCAGTTCAAGTAGTTCATATTAATATTTATGCTGACATGCCTGTGACACTCCAACATGCCAATGGAGTGCCACACTTCCCAGCAGGCAGGGCTCTTCAGGGCTCTGCCTGTGCTGCAGGGGCAGGACAACCACTGCCCTCGGGCAAGCTGCAGGCTCTGGCACCAGCACAGAGCCGGGACAGTGCTCTGCATGGCTGCGCTTCTCCCAGGCCCTGGACTGGGGCAGACAGCCTTGTCCAAGACTGGGAACTGTGGGATACCTGCCCTGAGGCAATGGGCTGCTCAGGGAAGACACCACCTTGCTCCCACAAAGTGTTACTCTGGACTGAAAATGGGTTAAACCTGCCAAGCCTCAGGCAGATTTCTCTTAGGTTTAGGACATCATTAGGCTCTGCAAGGAAGCCCAGATCTGGACATCATTCCCTTGACAAGAATGGCCCAAGGGCCCACTGGTCCCAGGAGCTCAGTAAGAAAAAGCTACATTTTTGTTAGCCCAGAGGCACATAACCCTGGAGAGCCTCTGGCTAGAGAAAAACCATGCTCAGAGGTGGAAAATACCCCAGGGGTATCACTGCCTGGGAGCAGGGGCAGTGCTGGGAGCCGCAAGCCAGCAGCACAGCTGCCTCCAGGAATGGCTTTTGCTCCACCCAGCAGCTCCTGCAAGCTTCTGTGTGGGATTAGAGGGGACAGCTCTCCACAAAGTCAAGCTTCCCTAGGAGCGAGTCCCTGTCCCTCCTGGGGGCAAGGGCATGGGCTTGCACGGGCTTTGGGAAACCAGGCACTTCCCAGTGTCCCACTGCCCACCTCAGCCTGGTGAGATGCAAAACCTCAGCTCTGAGACCATCAGGGTGACATTTATTTTCAAGCACAGCTGTGTCTGACCCATTTGCAGGCTCATTCCCACCACCCCCTCTACTCACCACCACATAGATGGGGAAGGTGCTTCTCGGCTTGAAGTCCTCCAGCCGGCACAGCACGGGAAAGATCTTGTGCTTCCAGATCTCCACAGAGATCAGCTCCCCAATGAGAACAGGAATCTAGACAGGGAAGGGATGGGGAAGTGAAGCCTTTCAGACCAGTGTTACAGGGGGAACCTGTTGCTAATGGTCAACCACACTGGAGTGGCCCAGGGAGGAGGGTGGCCTTGGGGCACACTCTGTACTCTTCCAGGGCAGAGCTCCTGGGGCTGCAGGAGGGGAAGGTGACCCCAAGGAGCTGGGCAGGTCCAGGCAATCTCACACCCTGGGACTGGGACACCTCAGGCATAGGGCAGAGATCTGCAACCGGAGCGGCCAGTGCATGAAGAACACCAAAACAACCTCCAAGAGAGAAATCAGACACCAGCAAGTAGAAATACCACAGCTTGACCTTTAATTTTTTTAAAAAACAAAACTGGCACACCACCAGTCAAGTGTCTTTTCCAGAGATACAACAGATTCTTCAGCATTTTATTCCAAAATTGCATACTGCCCACAGGACAAGCCCAGCTGGAGGCTGAAGGCCCAGCACAGGGATCACTCCTGCACCCAGGGAGGCTCACCTTGGCATGGGTGACCAGCAGCTCGGTGAGGAGCTGCTCCTGGCCCGCTGAAGCACTCAGGATGCCGTGCATGTTGAGCTTCTCCACATACTCGTGTTGCCGAAGCCATCTGTGGGGCAGCCAGCGAGGACATCAGTGCCACAGACCTCTGGCAACGGGCTTGGCGAGGGTCCCTCGTGCAGGGAAACCTGCTCCTGCAACCCCCAACCCCATGCTGTGCTCTGAGCCTGGGGCTGCAGCTCCACTGGGACAGCCCTGCCCTCCTGCCTGGACACCACAGAACCAGAGGGAGCCTCTCCATCACCCTCACAGACACTCAGATCTGGTACCCTTCCTCACCCTGGGCCCTCCAATCTCTCCCACTCCTTCCAGGAATGCTCCAGAATTGCAGCCCCTTCTCTCACCCCACACCACTCTGGCCCTCTGGGGTCACCTCAAAACCAGGACTCCTCCTATCTACCCAAAACCTTCTGGGAACCCCTCCTTACCCCCACTGTGACCCCTGGGAAGGCCCCAAAACTGGGCACCCTCCTGTCCTCCCACAGCCCCAAAGGCGACCCCCCAAATTTAAAGTCTCTCTTTCACGTTCTCCCCGCACAGACACCCCGGGGACATCCCATCGCCGTGTCCCCGCACCCCTGCCCGCCGATGTCCCGCAGCTCGGAGCCCTGCAGGGCCCGCACCAGCGCCTCGGCCTCGGCGGGAAGCAGCGGCCCGGGCACGGCGGCCATGGCGTCCGCGTCGCTGTGGCAACGGCGCCACCGCTACCGCCCCCTGGCGGCGCGGAGGACTCGCTGCGGGCCGCCTGCAGCAGCGGCGAGGGGCGGCCTCTGGTGCCCCCTGGCGGCGCGGAGGAGTGGCCGCAGCCAGCGGGGAGCTCCGGGAACACGCGGGGGGACAACGGGGGACACACAGGGGACGCGTGAGGGGACACAGCTCTAGCGAGGGCTGTCGCTGCATCACTTCCAGCACACGATGATGTTGGGGTCGTTCTCCAGGCGCTCATCCAGCTCCTTGTAACTCATGCCTGGGGAGTATGACAGTGGGGTGTTAGTAGGGTGTCAGTGTGGTGTCAGAGGGCTGGGTGGAGTCCCCAAGCCCTGGCCCTGGCAACACAGGCTTGGCAGCCTGGCTTGGAGAAGAGCCTGGCCCACAGTCCGTCTCCCTGCAGTCTGAAGGCTCCCAAAGGGGCAAGAACCCAGGACCAGCGCACAGCTGTGGGCAGGCAGACATTCCCGTGTGTCCCGCCAGCCCTGGGGCCCACGCGGAGCAGAGGATCCTGTGGGTCCTACGGATCCGTACCGGTCTTGCAGCAGATCTCGTCGTAGCTGTGGCAGCCCGTGTACAGCCGGGCTGGGTGGCTCCGCTCGTCCCGGGCCACCTTGACAGGGTATTTCTGGAGCCGCCGGATAAGGCCTTTCATCAAACCAAACTGGATAAGCCTCCTGGGGATGAGGAGGGAAGAGACTGGGACCAAAATGCTGAAGTGCCAAATGCCCCAGCTCCCCACATTCCTTTCTGTTCCACATGCCCCACCACTGCCTCATGTTTCCTACCCTACAGACACAGGGGTTGAGTACTTCCTGCTCATTCTCTCTGCCACCCCCAGTGCCACCAAGGCCCTCAGGGACCAATCAGGAGGGCTCTGACCTCTCGTCCACCCTCTGGAGCTGCAGGGTGTAGCGGGAGATGAGGTCTCGCACAGTGGTGCCAGGGCTCAGCCCGCAGTACAGCTGGAAGACATCCCTGAGGCTGGCTCGCTTGTGCCCTGTAAGGACATCACCATTCAGCTGCCCTGTCCCCCTGCCTGGGCCAGCATTCCCCACGCAGGGTCACTGTACCTTGCTTGGTGACATAGGACAGACATTCTTCCTGGAGGCACTTGTCATCCACCAGGTCCTGGACCTTCGGTGTGGTGCAGTAGACATTGGAGTACTAGAGGGTGATGAAAAACAGCTCTGCTCAGCTGTAGCTCTGAGAGACAGGCCTGGCCCACTCCAAGCCCGCTGTTCACCCTCCACAGCCACTGCCCAAATCCCGCTCACAGCCCCACACTCCACGGCCTGACCCACCTGGAGTATGGAGACAAGTGTGACAACCCCATAGTACCTGCAGATGGACAGAAAAAGGTGAGAGGTGCTCTCTGGCAGCACCCACCCCCTCCTCGGGCTGCCCAGCCCCCAGGCACTCACAGCAGGTTCTGCACAGCGATGCGCACCAAGTTCAGCTCCACGTCAGCTTCCGCCGAAATCTTCTGGACGTGCCGAAATCCATCAATGTAGGGCAGGATCTGGGAGGGGAGGAGGCAAGAGTTAAAAGGGCAGAGAGTAGTGAGGCATCACCCTGAAGCCCAAGCAGCTCCCCTGGATCTGGGACTTTAACTGTGTGCTGGTGAATGATTTGCTCACAGGCCCAAGCACAAAGACAAGGGCAGCACCAAACCGTGCTCGTTAATGTGGGGATCTCCAGGACAGCCCAACTCCCCGATGGTCTGGAAACAGATCCCCTTTAAAGCGTCAAGCACCCGGACCTGCTGTGTGGTGAGATCCCACTGGGAGTTGAAGAAGTCATCCTTGTCTTGGGTGAAGACAGGGACATCGTACTCCTGCACGATGGGGGGGTCGGGGCGCTGCTCAATCACCTTCAGGTGGATGGTGTTCGACTCATCTGCCCGGGAAAAGGGGAACGCTCAACCTCCTTGTGAGAACAGTGCTCCCACAGGAGCCTGCAACCATCAATCCCAGGACACCACAACGTCACACAGAACAAGGCATGTGCAGCTCATAAGCCCATCCCACCCATCCCTTGGAGTCAGGCAGGGCAAGGCTGGCTCAGACACCCCCAGCTCCAAGCACAGACAGGCAGGGAGCTGCTGGAAGCAGCACAGGCAGAGCCGACCTGGGCAGGGAATGGCCCAGCTGTCTCCCAGCACCGCCCTGTCCTCACCGTACCTATGGGCAGGGTGCACTTCCCTTTGGCATTCAGCTCCTCCAGCAGGATGGTCATGATGGGAACCAGCTTCTGTTTACTCTCCTCGTTGGAGATGAATCCACTTTCCAGCTGAAGAGAGCAGAAGTCAAGTCAGCTCCTCCCCACAGGATTACTGGCTACAGGAGCCCAGATCCTGTTCTCCTTTAAAACTGAAGTGATCTGTAGGAAACCAGCACAATCCCCTCCTCACTGTAAAACCAGCCCCTGTGCCAGCGATGCCCAGTGGCCCCCAACATGCTCCAGGACACTACTGAGGTGCCCATGCTCTGTGGGGTGGATCAGGAGGCACCCTGGCCGTGCCCAGGCCTCACCTCGAGGGTGGTGAGGTAGCCAGCCAGCTTCTTCACGATGGGCTCCAGCGCGCAGGCCTTGGCTCTGGCGTCGCACACGAAGCCCAGGTTGAAGAGCAGAGCGTTCCGGCTGTACTTCTTGTGCTCGATGCACACGGGGCAGCCGATCAGCTTCTTCTCCATGGCCGTCCTGTGGGGAGACACCTGTGACCTGCACCTATGCCCTCAGGGAGGATCGAGTCCCCCACAGGGATGGCTCCCAGTCGGCTCTGGAGGTAGGGGCTTCTTTACATTGCAGGAAAAATGATGCCTAAGCCCTACATGCTCAGAGTGTAAATCACAGTCTGAATGGGTGGGGGCGGGAAGGGGGAAGAGTCAGCCCTCAGAGAAGGAAACAGTCTCCTTTCGAAACCAGCACAGCCCTCTTGACTGGTCCGACTTTCCTGGATTTAAGGCTGGTGGAGCAGCAGATGCAGCACCGGCCACCCCCCAAATGTGACCACCCACCCTCTGCACGGGTACCTGGGGGCACCGCAGTGACCCTGCTGGCCACGGGGCCAGGAGCCCAGCGCGCTGGCACTGTCACACCACCGCGCTGTGCTCCGCACCGAGCCCGGCGGGACAGCGGGTCCCCGGGGCAGGGACGGGGCTCTGCCCGCACTCACACGGTGATCAGCTTGTTCTGCAGCTCGGGCTTCGTAATGACGTACACCTGGATGGTGTCAAACAGCTCGCGGGAGATGAAGTCCTCGGGGACCTGCGGCGGCACAGGAGGCTCCGTTCCAGCCGAGCCCCGTCCCTCTCCGGGGAGCACCCACCACCCCCGTCCCTGTGCCCCCTTCCCCTCCATGGGCGCTGCCACGGCCCAGTCCCAGCCCCCCCGCCGCGGGCAGGCGCTGCGGGCCCCGGGCCGCTCGCCCCGCACCTGGTAGGTGATTTTGGGCCCCAGCGTAGGGTGGAACTCGCTGAAGAACACGCACTCGATGCGGCCACCCATGGCGGGACGCGGAGCGGACAAACACCAGCCCCAGCCCCGCCGGCCACCGTAGCGCCGCTCCCGCGGAATCACACGNACAGCGCTTCCCGCCACTCAGCGGCGGCGCAGCCCGGGGGAGGCGGGTCTTAGCGCTGACGGACAGCCCACCTCAGCCAATCGGAGCCCGCGCCGCGGCCCGGCCAGGTCGGCGGAGGCGGTTCCGCCTGCCCGGCCAACATGGCCCTGACGGCCGAGACCGAGTCCCGCCTGTACCGCTCGCTGCGCGTGGCCGCCGGCGCCGCCGCGCACCTCGTGGCGCTGGGATTCCCCGCCGCCGTGGCCGTGCTGGCGCGGCCCGGATCCAGTGAGTGCCGGTGGGGCCGGGGCCCGGGGCGCGGGGAGGGCCGGATGTCTCAGCTCACCTCACCCTGCGCTTCCCTTCCAGGTCTCTTCTCCTGGCACCCGCTGCTCATGGCCCTCGCGGTAAGTGCCGCCGGCCTGGTCACCGCCCCGCTGCCGTGGGACAGGCAGGGGCCGTGCCGGCGGAGTCCCTGGGTGGTGGGTGCCGAGCCCCCGGAGCCCCCGGGTGAAGGGAGGCTGAGCCCCCGGGCGCTGGGTGCCCAGCCCCGGGAGCCGCGGCGCAGGGGCATTTGGCCGGTGCCAATCCCGCTGCCCTCTGCCCCCCAGTTCTCGTTCCTGATGACGGAAGCGCTGCTGATCTTCTCCCCGGAGACCTCGCTGCTGCGCTCCTTCTCCCGCAAAGTCCGAGTGCGGGCGCACTGGGCCCTGCAGCTGCTCGCCCTGCTCTGCGCGCTCCTGGGGCTGGGAATCATTACCTACAACAAGCACCTGAACGGCAAGGGCCACTTTGTCACCTGGCACGGGCTGACGGGGCTGCTGGCCGTGCTGTACGCCGGCGGGCAGTGCGCCGGGGGTGTGCTCCTGCTCTACCCCAAGCTGATGAAGAACTGGACACTGGCCAAGCTGAAGCTGTACCACGCAACCTCAGGGCTGGTGGGCTACCTGCTGGGCTGTGCCAGCCTGATGTTGGGCATGTGCTCCCTCTGGTTCACCACCACGGTGACCGGTGCCTCGTGGTACCTCGCCATGCTGTGTCCCCTCATCACCAGCCTGGTTATCATGAACCAGGTGAGCAATGCGTACCTGTACCGCAAGCGGAGCCAGCACTGAGGGCTTGGTGCTGACCTGAACTTCCCAAAGTGAGCTGGGTCTCCCCTTGGAGAGAGCTGGTAGTCCCCCTGCTCGCACAGGGTCTCCTTGGAACTTGGTTTCTACCTACTCGTCTTTCGTTAGTCCTGGATTGTCCGTAGTGTCTTGTCTCTGGGGAGGAGCTGCGATGTGTGTGACACCTCACCCCTGCCTCGCTGGGGATGTTCCCCAGCACAGGTAAAGCTGCCAGTCCCTGTGGCAGCTTGGTGCTCAGTGCTGGGAAATGGAGGGCTCACTCAGGATTCCTGCTCCTTTTCCCTTCCCACGCAGGGCTGCTTTGGAGCAGGCAAGACAGGAGCTGTGCTGATGAGGAGGGCAGGGAGTCCCTTCTGTCCCAGGAGGCTGCAGCAGGCGCCACGCTGCCTCTTCTGCCATGGGGGCAGCTTGGCCAGGAAAGCACAGGGCACGGTTGTGGATTCAGCCCTGGCAGGGCTGGGGCAGGGTGGTGGCACCTGAGCAACGGTACAGCAGCACATATGGCCCCATGGCACGGGCACTCCCTGGGATCAGAGCAAGCAGCTCTGCCCCAAGGGCCTGGGTCTGGGTACCCACTGCCACGCACAAACCCCTCCTCCGTGGGCTGGGCTCGGCCTGGTGGGGTGGGGTCAGTTTACAGACCAAATTACTGAGCCGGGCTGTGAACCTGCAGTCAGCAAGTCATAGGGAACAGCATGAGCACGGGGGAAGGCATAGACCTGGGCGATGAACCCTTGGGAAGGCAGGAAGAAACCTCCTTGCTGGCACAACAGCCTTCCTTCCAGCATGCATCCTGCTCCCGGCAGGGCTGCAGAGCTGGGAGTGGCTCCCAGGCTGAAAAATTCCTCTGTATCCAGAGCTTTTATTCAATAAAAATTTCAGGCAGCTAGAGTGCAACAAGCCCTCTTTGCTCCTTGGGCGGGATGACTTTTGGGATGTAGGCAGACATCTCTCCCTGCAGACTTCCCGCCTCCTGCTGCGAGCACCTGGCAAGAAACCCCCTCCCCAGCCTCCTGACAATAGCCCCCAGGGGCTGCTCTGGGCCGGGTCTCCCACCCTGCCCATGCTCTGCTGCAGAAGCCAGCGCTTTCAAAGAACTCTTTATTGATACCCAAATGTCTGTGTTCTTCCCATTTGACAAAACCTTCTTGTGTGGTCCTTTAAAAAAATAATCATGACACTGCTGATCCACATCCCAGGCTGGGAATTGCCCACTGGATCAGGAGCTGTGGAGGCTGTCACAGGGAGCATCCTCTCCATCCAGGAAAAAAACTCCGTCAACACAGAGGGAGGGAAGAGAAAGGGGGAGCCCATATTCTACCTGCAGGAAAGAAAACCTGCTGCCAGAGGAAGCAGCTAGAGCCTCACGGTAAAATTAATTCCAGCTTCTAGTGTAATCTGGCAAACGGATTAGCTGGGGAGCAGCCAAGGGCAGCAGCTCCTCGCAGGGGGAGGGGGCAGGAGACGAAGGAGGAGAGGATCCCCACCGCGCAAAGCCTGGAGCTGGCAGTGCTGGAGCAGCACCATGAGAGGCTGGGTGGCCTCTTCCTGCCCAGTGTCCTGTCCCCTCCTACCCAACAAACTTCTCACCGGTCCTGGCGAGCTCCTGCTGGGGCGGGGGGAGGCTCCCCATGGGAAAGACATTCGGAAGAGAAACCCACCAGCCTTCCCATTGCCGCAGTTAGGGACAAAACTACCTTCAGAAAGGAGAAAATAAGTGTTGAGTGCTCTGGCCAAGCCCTGGCACAGAGGAGAAGCTGACTTCGATCCCACGAGGGCCAGCACAGTGGCTTGGGGCAGGGATCAGCCCCGTGTCCCTCTCCCAGAACAGCCCCCGCTGCCTGCGCCAACTGCACGGCCTGCCCTGCGCTGAGGGAAGCAGTCCAGGAATTCCTGTCCTCACGGTGGTGGCAGTGTCACTGTCCCGGGTGCCTGGCTGGCCTCGAGCAGCAGCGAAGCGTTGGAATGAGGTATCCCCCTGCCTGTGCCGCGGGAGGAGTCCCCGCTCCCGGCCATGGGGGACACCAGGGGGATTAGCAGCTCTCCAACGGAGACAGGGCGGGAAGGCGGCCGCTCACAGCTGGGCCGGGGCGTCCTGGAAGCTGATGAGGTTGGACTCCTGGCCAGGGCTCTTCCCGGCCACGCCAGGGTCGGGCAGCAGCGGGCTGTCGGCCTTCGCTGCTGCCTCCTCCTCATCATCCTCCATGCTGGGCCAGGCTGATTGGTCCTCCACTCGCTTCAGCCGCTCGTTCAAAGCCTTCAGGGCCAGCTGCCTGTAGGACAAGGGCACGTGGGCAGGTTAACCCCGGGTCAACGGCTCTGCCCCATGGGGCACTGTGCAAGTCAGTCCCTGGCTTCTTCCTACAGCAGGAAAGGGTGGGTTCAGTAGTGCTGGGGAAGACCTGGAGCGCCTAGGACTGCTCCACAGAAATCCACTCCAGCTCCCAGACTACTCACAGAGTTTTCATGCTATGTGGTGCAATTGGAGGCTGTCAGCACGAGGGCAGCTCCGGGAATGGGGAATAAAGGCATAAAGCAGGGCAGGGAAAAGGGAGTGCCAGCACCTTGTCCAAACCCTCCTGCCTGAAGTGAGGAAGGCCAATGCTGGCTGTGCTGGAGTGCCAGCGTGTGGGGCTGACTCACTGCCCTCCCTGGGGCCAGGGTGAACTGGTGGAAGGCTGCCATGAGCAAGGGTTGTCACCGCCCCAGGCTGTCCCCCTTTCTTCTGCAGGGACCCCTAACCCTGTCTGCCCCTTTCCCAGGATCTCTCCTGCCTTTTCATTGCTGCTCCACATCTGGAAAAGCAGGATAATGTCCCACCAACTCCCTGAAATGCTCCTCACCTCCTCCGTGGAAGGGCAGCCCCCAGCAGACCACATGGAAAACGCCCCTCCTGAGCCCCTGCACCTAAATCTCCCCCCTCCTCCTTGTTTGGATTTTAAACGGTACCCTCGCTGTCCCTAAACACGATCCCATGGGCAGGGCAGGGCAGGGGGTACCTTCTCCTCTCGGCGTCCTGGGGGTCCGTCCCCGGCAGACTGATGGTGATGGAGGACGGGGCACCCACGTCGTAGCGCTTGACGGTCTTGCGGCACAACCGCACCTTCACCAGCACGCTGTGCACCAGGTTGGCCACCAGACCCACGACGGGCTGCAGGATCTCGGGGAAGAAAGTGGCGAAGGCGAAGTGGTCGCTCATGTCTCCGCGGCCTCTACTGTGCCGCTGGTAGAAGCGGAGATAGACCCAGCTGGAGAGGAGCCCGAAGCCGTACGAGGCCAGCACATTGCTCTCGACGAGGGCAGCGAGCCGCAGCAGAGCCAGGAGGAGGAGCAGGAGCATGGGGACAGCCTTCATCCTGACCTGAGGCACCTTCAGTACGGTGCTGTCCCCCATCGTCTGCTTGAGGGCCACCAAGACCCCCCCGAGGAAGCCCAGACCGCCGTGGATGCGGACGGCGAAGAGATAGTCGAGGTGGAAGGAGGCCACGTAGGTGAGGAAGTAGGCGAGGGCCGCCAGGAGCCCCACGGAGATGTTTACCACGGCGAAGAAGACAAGGAGCTCCAGCGCGCCCCAGAGGGGCTCCAGCAGCCGCCCGGCCGCCCCCAGCGTGGCCAGGCTGGCCGCCAGCCCCCAGGCGCGCTCCTCCACCAGCCCGTGCGTCAGCAGCGTCCACACCCAGAAGTTGGGGGGCAGGAGGTAGCCGGGCGTCACCCCCAGCCCGTAGGCCGTGTCCAGCCCGAAGGAGAGCAGGTACAGCAGCACCACGGCGGCGCTCAGCGACTTCACCACCACGCTGGTGCCGGCCAGCGCCGCCAGGAAGTGCTGCCGGGCCACCGGCAGGTACCGCCGCATCTTCGGCCGCGCGGGCGGGACGGGGCGGCCCCGCGGGGGCTGCC
>VZSE01007655.1:785862-995901 GCA_013398275.1 Promerops cafer | reverse complement strand
TCCTTCCCCCCCCCCCCTTTTTTTTTTTTTTTTTTTTTTTTTTTTTTTTTCCCCCATGTGTCCTCGTTGCTGACAATAAACCCCGCCGGTCTCCAGGTGAAAATGTTGGAAACTCGATGTAGAAAGATCTGCTTTAAAATCTTCAGGCTAAAAAAATAGGCGAGGTGGATGGGGCGGTCGCGGGCGGAGGACACCGACGCCACTTTTCCAAGTCCGAGTGGCCGGGAGGGCGCGACGCCGGAGCACCGTCCCGGTCCCCGCTCTGCCGGGGAGCCCCTGCCCGGACCCCGACTCTTCTTTGGCTGCGGCCGGTGGGGAGAGCGGGGCGGCACCGCGGGGGTCCCCGAGGCGGCGGAGGGGACGTGGCTCCCGCTCCACCGGGCCGGGGAGGGGCATGGAGATGGAAGTTGAAAGAAAAGAGAGCTGGCAGGGCAGCCAGGGGGCTAAAGGCAGGCGGCCGGGGGCAGTGGGTGCCGGCTGGTGCTGGAGTAGAGGAGCAGCAGCTGCAGCGAGAGCAGGACCCCCAGGGAGGGGGAGAAGGAAGCTCCTCGGCCGCAGTCTGAGGTATCTTCCTGAGTGGGTGAAGAGCGAGGGGCCGTGGGGCACCCCCAGCAGTGCCTCGGCACCCCAGGGGCACCCACTGCCCTGGTAGGGGCATCTGCCACCTCCCTGCAGCTCTGAGAGCCTCCTGCCCTACAGCACAAACCCGGGGAACGACCCCTGGTGCTGCTCTCCCCGGGACCCCCGTGGCTCTGCTCTTTCCCCCAGGAGGGCACTCCATGGCATTGCTCTCCTTGGGACCCCTCATAGCTGTGATCTCCCCAGGGAATACCCCATGCCTCCTGACCCCTCCTCCCTATCCTCCCAGGGCTCCAAACCCCCATCAGAGGGGTCCCCCAACAGCACTGCACCCCCGGGGATCCCCTCATGGCTCTGTTCCCCTTGGGGGACACCCCATGGCTCTGCTCCCCCCAGGGGGGCACTCACCTTTCCATTTCTGCCTCAGGGGTGAACCCCTCAGCTCTGCTCCCCTGGGATCCCCCCATCCTTTCCCCTGCCCAGGGAGAACCCACTGCCCAAACTTCCCTGAGGGGAGCACCCCCCAGGGGACCCCCCCGTGGCTCTGCTCCCCCCACCAGAGGATACCCACTGCCCCATCCCTTCCCAGGGGCCAGCCCCAGCTCTGCTCCCCTCCTGCTCCCCTGCACCCCACATACTGTTGCATTGTAGTCGAAGCAGATGTGGGGGCCTTTCCGGTAGCGGGGCCTGTCCACCAGCTCACACTGGTTGGGGTCCCTCGGGGGGGCTTCGCAGGTCAAGGAAACAACCACGAACGGGGCAGTGGGGGCTCGTAGGGCACCCCCAGCCCCTTTGGCCACAGGCCAGCTCCCTCCACCCCTGCCAAACTCCACAGCTCCACCGGTCCTTGCCCCCCTGCCTGTCCCACAGGCCCCACGTGTCTCCCCACCCCACTGCCACCACATCCCGGTGGGATGCAGCTGGGACATCAAAGGATACCTCTTACCTCTGCCTGCAGCAGCTTGACTGACTCACACTGGCTGCAGAGGGGCTTGTCTGCCACCACGAAGAGCAGGTTGGTATTGGCCAGTCTCTGTGCATGGAAGAGCCTGGGGGTGCGAAGGCAGTGGGACCCCACTTACCCTGTGTCCCAATCCCCCCCAGCTGCCAGTGCCAGTCCTGCTGGTGTGTGGCTCTGGGGAGGCTGAACCAGCAGCATCTCCCCAGACCCAATTTCATGACTGTCCCTGTCCTCCTCCCCATCCCTGTCCTCAATTTCATCCCTATCCCTAACCTCATGTCTGTCCGCATTCCCATCCTTGTCCCCAGCCTTATCCCTATTCCCATTCCCTGCTCTGGTCTCCGTCTCCATCCTCATCTCCATCTCCCTTCCCATCCCCAGGCTGAGGGGCTGCCCAGGGACTCGGCACTGATGGGCTTCCAGGGCTTGGTTCCACGCAGAGGATCCCTGGGGATGCCATCACCCACAGCCCATGGGGACGCTACTGTTCCTCTCTGTCCCCGCCCCGGGTATCACAGTCCCCCTAAATGCTGCACAGCATCTCCTATGCCCCCACACAGGCTGCTGCACGGGGATCTTGGCAAAGGCAGCCTCGGGGGTGTCCCCAGCCCTGCCCAGGGGTGGGACAGTGGGCATGGACCCACCTGGAGCAGTTGCCGCAGTCGATGATGGCGTTGTAGGTGGCGTTGACGGTGCTGAAGTAATACTGGGTCTGCTTCATGATGCAGCTCGTCTCCCTGGCCTCCATGCCGTCCCCCACCACCTCCTCTGTGCCAGCACAGCACTGTGGGCCAAAGGCCACCAACCCCCCCAGCCCCTGCCCACCCCCAGCTCAAAGCTCCCCAAGGACTGACCCGTGTGGAACCAGCTGCTGTAGGTGAGGCTGTACAGGAACTGCTGGAACAGGGACCTGGGGAAGCACAGTGTGGCCACATCAGGTGTTCCAGCCCCAAGTGACACCCCAGTGTCACTCCCCAGTGGGAATGGCCCCAGGGAGGGGACATGGCAGGACTCACCAGGCTGCGGCTGAGGTCCACCAGGCGAGGCTCAGGAGATCGGCCACAGTGGGCTGTGGGTGAAGAGGGGGCAGTGAGCCAGCAGGTCCCCATGAGGGGCACTGGGGACACACTCACGGGTCCCTGAGCTCCCAGACCACCTGGAATGCACCATCCCTGTGGGTGCTCACCACGAAGACGCCGCGGGGCGCCGCGCCCGTGTTGCTGGGGGCCTCGGGGGCACAGACGGACTGGAAGTCGTAGGACTCCTTGCGGGCGTAGAAGGAGTTGTTGTAGAGGGCAGACATCAGGTTGGCATCCACTTCGCTGAAGAACTTGCCCACCTGAAATGGGGACATCGAATCTGCATCCAAATGCCACCTTGATGTGGGACTCCCCTGGAGGGGACGCCAGTGGGGCTGTGTCACAGCACCCATGACACGAGCTCAAGGGTCTCAGCTCCTTGCTGGCATCCCCCGCCCAGGAGAGCTGCGGGCACCGCTCACCTGGTACCAATGGTCCTCCTGGTTGGAGAGCACCAGGAAGCCCCCATCATCGATGAGGACACAGATGAGGTCCTGGGGAAGGAGAGCAGTGTCATCCAACCCTGGCCATGCCCACGGCAAGGCAGGACCAGTGGGGCGGGGTGGTGGCAGGCTGTCAGGCAGTGGGGCCGGCGCAGTGTCCCCAAGCCTCAGAAGCATCTCAGTGCCAGGAGCACCAGGAGACACCACCCACCCTGGGGGTTTAACAGCCCTCTCAGGGGTCCATGGTCCATGGGGCAGCCCCCAGGCCTTCATCCCTGCGAGGTGGGCTGGGTCTGGCTGAGCTTGGGGAGCAGCAGGGCACAGGGTGGGTGCACAGGCTGGGTAAGCAGGGGACAGGGACCTCTCCCAGCCATTCCATACACCCCCACCAGCTGCCCCCACCCCTGCCCACCACCCACCTTGTTGTTGGCCTCACAGTCCATCTCACAGCTGCTTGAGGGGTCACACTGTCAACCAAAAGCAGGGCAGAGGGACAGGTTAGCAGGATAATCATCCGCCCAGAACTGTCCTCCCAGGCAGAAGGGGACATGCAGGGTGGTGTCCCCAGAGACTGGGGACAGGTACTCTGAGGAACAAGCCCATTGCAACCACAGGCACCATGTCCCAGCAGTGCCCTCCAGCAAGCAGAGCTCGCTCCCTGTCCTGTCTCCACCCCTGTTCCCCGGCTGTGCCAGCCCCCAGGACGTACCCGGCGGCTGCCCAGCTGGTCACGGTCTGTCCGGTTGCTCGCCAGCACTTTGAACTTCTCAGCCCAGGCCTCCAGGTCCAGCTTCACCCCCACCACTGGGGCAGAGGGGAGACAGGGTGAGCTGTAGCCTGGAGGGGTTGCAGGGACCCCGCAGTCTGGCATCAGGGCACCCAGCTCCCTGCCTACCTGCGGGCTTCAGAGTCTTGCCCCCGATACTGAGCTCCACGGCGGTGCTCACCAGGATCCCAATAGTGTTGTTTTCCAGGTCCAGCCCCCGGTAGCCAGCTGTGGAAGGCAGGGGTGACATCAGGGGATACATGGAGCCAGTGGCAGCCTGGGTCACACCCTGTTGCCCTGAGCTGGCACCCACCATCCCGGTAGGGTGGCTTGAAGATGTAGCCCTTGTTGTCCAGGCTCCTCCGGTAGAAGCTGGCATTGAAGGGCTCCGGTTCCTCCTCCCAGTCATCTGCGGCCCTGGCAGGGAGAAGCCACAGCCATGACTGTCACTGTCACCTCTGGTCCCACCAGAGATGGCCCAGCAGGAGAAGACACGTCACTGTGCAGCGTAGACACTCACTTGTTAGGGAAGACACGGGTGATGCCCCCGTCGGTGGCTGCGAAGACAGCCAAGAGGCTGTACCTGCAAGGAGAGGGGCCAGGTACGCCAGCCATCAGTGGGGTTTTGCTCTGCCCCCACGTCCACAGCCCATCCCCATCTGTCCCAAGACTGTGCTGCCCACCCTGGGCCATCTCCCCTACACCTACGTGTTGAGGTCTTGGTCCTTCCAGACTTGCTCCACCAGCTGCTGTGTGATACCCGTGTCCAGGATTAGGTTGTGCAGGAGGAAGTTGTCGCCTTGGGAGGTGGAGAGGAGGAGAAGGTGAGAGCTGATCCCGTGAAGGCCACCCATGTCCCCTGCTCTGCCCCAACACCCACTCTGCAGCAGCTCCCAGGACCCCAACCCCAGCACAGTTTATCCCCTGATCCATCTCCCCCTAAATCCCTGTCCACCCCCAACCCCCCAGCAGCCCCCCCACCAGCCATCCCAGCTACTCACACTGCTTGGAGTCTGGGGTCACCTTTTCCATGAGGGCAATAAAGTTTTCCAGGAATTCGGTGTTGTTATCCGACAAGTCGAGGTCTTTGCAATACTCTCTGGGGTTTGGGGGACAAGGTTTGTCGTTCGTGGGGATGGAAAAGGTAAGGTCAGTTCTCCCCCGGGGACAGTGGGGTGGGTGCTGGCCGTGCTGCCAGCACCCAGGCTTGACAGGGACACAATGGTGGTGACGTGCCACCTCTCCTGGGAGCGTCACCCTGCCAGGGGAACTGGCTGTGGGCCTCTCTGCAGACTGCCCGGTACCCAGCCCCTGCTGCCTGCAGTGCCACCAGAGAATCGTCACACAGGTCACCGGGTCTGTCACTGCCACAGGCACTGAGGTGCCGTCACCTCTGCCAGGGCAAGGTTTGATGGATCCTGGTTTGCCCAGAATGGTACAACACCGAGTCCATCTCTCCCCATACTTGTGGGCTTACTGGTGGGACTGGGTGCGTCTGACACCGTACTTACCTGCGGGGCCAGGTGGGCACCGCTATGCCCACCCTGCCCTGCCCCTGTGGCACCCCAGGGGTTGGGGGCTCCATTGTGGGTGCCAGCAGGGATTTGCCTTGGGATTCTCCACAGCTGCACTGGCAGCACCAGGCAGGCACTCAAGGCCGTACCTGTGCCCTTTGCACAGATGGTTGGGTGCTGGCTGAGCCCCAGCTGGTGGAGATGGGTGCTTGCCCATAGGCATCACTGGCCCTGAGACACTCCTGGGACAGGCAGTATGGTGGGTGCCATGTCCCTGCTTCAGTCTGGAACACCCTGAGCGCAGAGTCCCAGCCCAACCAATGCCAGGGACAGCTGTAACCTGTTGGTCACCACGAGGCTCTGACTGGGTGGCACAGGTTAGTGCCACCCCAGTGTGCCAAGAGCCTCCCATCCTCAGCAGTGTGGCTGTGAACAGTGCCAGGGTGCTCAGGGCTCCCCCACTCAAAACCCCTCCGCCAAGCTCCTGACTCTGCCAAAAACCTCATTAAGAGGACAAATGTTGGAGCAAAGGGTGGCGGGGAGCATGCCCACAGGGCAGCTGAAAAAGGTGAGGCCCCCTGCCCAGCTCGGCCCAGCCCCTCAACCCCTGTTCGGGGGGGAACAGCCACCTAAACATCTCCACCGACACGCACAGATACAGGTACTCACACACCCACGGGGGACGGGGGATATACGGTTTCTGAAAATTTCCAGAGGCCCATGGGCGCGGCAGCGCCGGCGGCAGATCATACAGTCACCCTGGGTGCCGGGCACGCCCCGGCGCACGGCCCCTCCCTGTCCCTGCCCACGCCGGGCAGCACCCACCGCAGCAAGGGTGCTCATGGAGCCGCTCTGGCGATACCGAAGGGCTCGCCCTGGCTTCCACAGCCCGCTGTGTCCTCCAGCTGCACCGTCTGCAGAGCCCCACACCGGCACTGGGCCCAGCACTGCAGCCTGAGCAGCACAGTGGGTGCAGACCCGCTCCTGGGGCCTTGGGCGGGCGTCCCCTCCCTATCCATCCTCGCAGTGTGCTTACAGGCCAATTTTCAATAACAGTTTTCCTGTTTCTCATCCACACTCTGCTTTGGCTCCCATGTGTCCTGGACTTCACCCCCACTGCCCAGCAGAGGGCCTGGGGACTAAGTTCCCCAAAAAGCCAGGGCTGCACAGTGACTGTACTTTCTGGGCTGGTTTACCCAGAGTTGGTGAGAGTGACTGATGCTGTGGGCCGGGACGGTGGCGGGTACCCACAGGTGGCTGTGCTGAACCTCAACCCACTGCAATCCCCAAAAGCTGCACTGGCAAAACATCCCCTAACAGGACGTTTAGCTGCTATAATGACCTATCAGCAGATAGGTGATTAGCTGGTGATGTTAATTAGGGCTGGTCAGAGATTGCACTGTAGTAGTGGGAAGGGCGGGTGCTGGCAGAGCCATGGGGCTCCCCAAACAACCCACTGAAGGATGGCCCTTCATCCCTGCGAGGTGACAAGGCTGGGTGGCATGGCCCAGGGGAGGAGACATACCTGTCCGCCAAGGGGCCGCTACGCTGTCCCCATGTCCCCAAACCACTGGGCATCCCAAATTTGAGCCAAAACCTCTCCCTCCTTCTCCCTCCCCCCCCGCAGCCAGCACGACTGTATGATGCCGCCGCCGGCCCCTCGCTCGGCAGGGATTTTCAGAAACTATACCTATATATGCACGCGCAGAGGTCGGGCTGCACCGGGTGCATATATACTGTGCTGGATGCAACCGGGTGGCGCAGCGGGGCCGGGGTCCCGGCGGCAGCCCCGCGGCCGAGCGGGCACATGACACACACAGCCACAGGGCACGGGGAGCGGGGACAAGGCACGATGAGGCGAGGATGGGGGCGATGGTGGGGTCGGCAGCGGGGCCGGGGCGGATGCACACCTCGGCAAGCGCACACGCAAAGCTACCTGGGAGCAATGAACACATGTCCCTCCGACTCAAAGCTGTTGGGCAGCAGGTATTCAAAATCTGCAACAGAAAGGGAAGGTTATCCGGCGGGGAGCGGGGACGAGGGCGCCGGGGGCCAGGAGGGAGAGAGACGGACAGAGAGAGAGAGAGGGGAGGGAACAAAATTAAAAAAAAAGAAAAAGGCATTTGCTGCTCTTGGTAACAAGAGAGGAAGGAAAAGGCCGTTCCGCTGTTGCTGGCACCGCACGGGAAGGAAGGTTAGAGCCAAATCAGGAGAGGTTTGCCCATCTAGGCTCGAATTTGCTCGGTCGCGGGCTGAAGGCGCGCGGGTGCGTACGCGCGGCCGGTACGCAGGGACACACAGACACACACACATATATATATGTGCGCACATGTATATATATATGCATGTTTGGGAGGGCAGGGGGACGTCTCTCTCTCGGGGGAGGGGTGGTGGGCGAGGGCAGGGAACCACATGCTGCGCTCCTGGCCGCAGGAGGATCACCAGAACACTCGGTTGTCGGGAGAAAAAAATAAAGGGAGTTTTCAGGCATCAACATGGCCAGAGGGGAACCTTGCCGAGGACAGTCCAACCAGAGGCTCCCGCCCTGCTGCAGGGCCGTGCAATGCGCTGACGGGCTCCGGTGCCGGGCTCCGGTGCCCCCTCCCTCCCTGGGGCAGTGGTACCCCAGTGGGGACAGGGATCCGCACTCGCCCGCCAGCGCACTCTGCTTTAACAGGGGGGTGCAGCCCAGTGGCTTTGGGGTGTCTCTGGGAATGCCCCCAGCAGAAGAGACAGAGGATGCAGGGCTCAGCTCGCGGAGGCGAGCTGGGTTAGGGGGTGCATGGAGGGTGCTATGGGACACCCCTGGGACAACATCTCCCCCACGATGGGCATCGCCACTCCCTTGCCCTCCCGCCAGCTCCTGGTGCATTGCACGGCACAGCCAGAGGTTGGACTGTTGCTCTCTGAGGGCTGGAGGCAGGGGCTGGGTACAAGCTGATGAGAGGAAGAAAAGGAGGAGGAGTACAAAACACTCGTACTTAGTCCATCAGCATTGCCATCACAGGGGCGCTGGGAGGAGGCAACTCAAGGCTGATAGAACAGGGCTGAGGGTGACACTTCCACCTCCCTACTGTCCTGCCCGCCGGGCCCTGTCCCCCACGGCCCCTCCTGTGCTGCAGTGCCCCCCCCAGCCGTTTCCCTGCCTGTGCCAGGGCGGGGGTGCTGCCGGGCAGGCTGCTGGTGGGTGCCGCGTGCTGGGGGCTGTGTGGAATGGAGAGGTGGCGGGTCCCATGGGGACTGTGTGTGCTGGGTGTCCCCTGGCCCACTGTGGGGCTGTGCAGGAGCTGTGGGTCAGGAGGCCCCACTGGCATTGAGGGAATGTGGGTCAAATCCTGTGTCACATGGGTGATGTCCTGCTCCATTGCAGGGGGAGACTGACTCCAGCACCTCGGCCTGCCTTGGTGGGACTTTGGGCTCAAACTTGGCTGCTCCCAGGGGCAGAGACGGCACCAGGACACTGTACCTTCAGTGGTACAGTACACTGTACCATGCCATGCTGGTCCCCAGGGCAGGGGGGATGATCACCGAGCAGCTGTGGGGGCAGGCAGTGTGGCACCCCTGGGCTCAGCCATCCCACGTGCCCCTGGCGCCAGGCTCGCCATCACCTGTGCAGCTGGGTGGCACTGCCCCAGGTGGTCCCATCCCAGCCCATCACTGCAGAGCATTCCTGCTTCTAGGCTTTCCTCAAAAATCCTGTCTCAGAGGCTGATGGCAGTGGTGGATTGGGCCCCCCACCTGTCCTCCATCCCTGCCACCATTGGGCGCCCACCCCACAGCCCCCCGCTCCCTGCACAGCCCTATCCCTTTCAGGTTGAGTTGTCTTGGGGAGGAGGAAGCAAAGGAGCCAGGAGAGGAGGAGAAGGAGTTGGAGGAGACGAGCAGGAGAAGAGGAGCAAGAAGGGGCAGCATTGGGGAGGAAGAGCAGGGCATCCAACTAGCTACAAAAAACCTCGTGGATCGAAAACGGCAGTTTCATACAAGATCGGCTCTTGAACGATATCGAACCAGGTTTGGGAGTGATGCGCAGGGAGGGAGTGGGGGTTTGGTTTCCGTGACAAAGCTCTCATGAACAGAACAAGACATGTTGCTTTCAAATAAAGGGGGAACTGGAGGAGAGGAGGAGGAAGAGGAGAAGGAGAAGGGAGGAAGGGCGAGTTGGTGGCGGTTTGCAGGTTTGGCGTGGCAAACGGGCAGGGAGATGGGCAAGCAGGGGGCTGGGGGGGACTGGACACGGGGCAGGGGACGGAGTGGTGAAGGTGAGTGGTCTGAGACTGAAAATACTTGCCCTTCATTGTGATGTTTGGTACTGTGTGAATCCACCATAGAGAGAAAGCAAGAAAAACAACAAACAAAAAACAACAAACAAAAAAAAAAGGGGTTGGGTGGAAAGGGGGAAGGGGGGCACAAACAATATTTTATTCAATCGACGTTTGAATAAAAATATTGTGTATTATAATCATACCAAAAGGAAACCTCTTGCAAAAAAACGACATGAAGAAAAGAAAACAAAAGAAAAACCCAGTAACAAAAGGAAAAGAAAAGGCCACGGTGAAATAAGAACAAAAAAAAATGCAAATACATAACTAGAGAAATATATAGATATATATTCAATACTCCAAAGGAAAATGAGAATCAGTAGCAAACAGTTGCAACAGTCTTGATATCAAAATGTCCTCACTGAATCAGGGGGCATGCAACGCACGGTGGGCAGAGCTGGGGAGGACGGGGGGATCCACCCTCCCGGGCATGGGGACAGCCTGGCCTTGTCCCCACAGGGACACAGGGCTCCTGCCCATGGATGGAGGGGGTGGCAGGGGCTGGATCTGGAGCGGGGCTGGGGTCGGGCCACCAGGGCAGCCGAGGGGGAGAAACAGGGGGAACTGGAGGGGAGAGGTGAAGGGTCCAGTTCTCCCATGGGGGAGAGGGTCCCTGGGAGCAGTGTGGACCTGAGGTGGGGAAAAGGCTTGGGGGTCAGGGGAAAGAGAAAGAGAGAGAAAGGGGGGCCAGGCTAACACACACGTACACAGATTAATTCCAAACAAAAATCAAAACCAACCGAAACCAAACTCATAAAAAGAATAAATGGCTTAAACCGAAACCAAAGTATCGTAATAAACCAAAGGAAATTAAAGAGATCCATGCAAACTTCCCCAGGCTCACAAATTAACTGGCTGCTACAGCGCCATCCCTCATCCCCGGGAGGCGAACAGGCAGCACCTCCCTGCCTGCGCCAGCAGCGCCTGCCTGCAGCCCCGGCCTGGGGTTTTGGGGTGCAAAGCATAAGGACCAAACCCCGGCCCCCGGGGGCACCCCAGGCAGGCAGCTCACTTTCCCTCTGTGCGCTCACCTCTACTCACGCCTCTCTTAGCTTTAGTTTTTCTCTTTATTTTGCCTCTCACAGTGATCCCTGTGACTTTTCTCAAGTCTTTGCTTTGTGTTTCTCCCCCCGGCAGCCACGGGCTGGCGTGGGGTGAGGGGGAGTGTGAGAGGGCGGCAGGGAGAGCCGGGGGCTACTTACACTTCACTTGCAGGATCTGGTCGCTGAGGTTGGCCTGGATGTAGTAGGTACTGTAGGGAGGCAGAACCAGCCCCAGGCTGTGGAGAGGGAGAGCAGACACCTGGTGTAAGGCTTTACACCCACCCAGAATCCTTGGCCAGCTCCCAATCCCTGCCTGGCACCTGCTGGCAGCAGCTTGACCCAGGCGATGGCAGGCAGCAGCCCCACTGGCCTCCTGCACAGCCTGCTGCATCCTTCTCTCCAGGAACTGCAGCCAGCGCTGTCCTGAGGCATCCAGAGTCATCCCCAAAGCACCCAGGGTCATCCTGGGGTATCCAGCGTCATGCCCAGAGCACCCAGGGCTGTCCTGGGGGCACCCATAGGCACAGAAGCTGGCACATCTGCCTAGCCAGGGCTGAGATGGGCAGGGTGTGCCAGCCCAGGAACCAAGGGAGATGCATGTAGAAGAGGAACACGACATCCCTGTGAGGGAGGAAGGCAGGAAGAGACACAGCCCATGAAAGAAGGGACAAAGCCTTCCCAGACTGGAGAAACCAATGACAACCATTATACAGGCACCAGAAGCCAGATAAGTCAGGAAGGAGAGTGATCTGCCAGCCAGGAATCTGGCATGCAGGGTGTGGGACAGGGGTGGGAAAGGAGATAGCAGGAGGTGGTGCTGGGGCTGCTTAACCCACAGGACACACTGCCAGAGGGACCTGGACTCCTTGGTGCCAGTTGCAGTGGCCACTGGCCTTTGGTGACAGTGTTTGTGCCAGGTGTTGCCAGGAATAAGTGAGCAAGGACCACATTCCTGACTCCCCTCGGATGTAACAGCTGCACCAGAGCCACTGATCTGGGCTTCCTCCCTAAACCACGCCTTCAGATAAGTCTGCACTGGCAGCACGAGCACGGTCATTGCAGCCAGCACAGCAGAGGGGGTGGCACCCCAAACCACAGGTGTCAGGAAGAGGGTGGTGGCTTTTTTCTGTTCAGTGTTGGTGGCACACCATGCTGATGGCATCCCAGGGAAACCCAGGAAATATCCCTGCTGCAGAGCAGAGCCATGGGAGCGCAGGGCTTTCATCCTATGCGTGTCACCCTGCGTCACTGTCCCCTCCTCACCAGTGCTGCTTGGCTCCAGAGGGGTATCATCATGGGGGACATGACTGGGACTGCACTGGGGACACCTGGCACTGCTGGGTAGTGGCTGTGACCCTTGCCAGCCCCTCCTGAGCTGGGTGGTGAGGGTGAAGAGGAGGAGGGCACACTGGGCAACAGGGGCTCACATGGCTCCTCCCAGGATGAAGGCAGCGTGAGTTGAGAAATTATGTCAGGGTCTTTCTTACACATCTGCTGGTGCAAACTGGGTGATAAATGCAGAACTTTGCTCTCCTCTGGCACTAAAGACACTGCCTGTGCTGCAGGGTGGGCACATGTCACTGTCACCCACCCTAGAGCAGGCAGGGACCTGCATGAGCCCCTGGCTGGGCAGACAGGGGGTGGCAGGGGTGTCACTTGTCAGGCCCCTTGCCCGCCAGCCCTGCAGTCTGGAGTCCTGGGGACTGTGTCCAAGTTCTACAGTGCCTAACACTGGCAGGCAACCCTTTCAGGAGAGCCCTCCAGGACATCACTGCCTGTGTGCAATGATGTGACAGTGGATTTGCAACCTCACAGCCTGTGGGACACTTCTCTGGTGGCCTTGGGGACTTTGGGAGCTGCAGGCACAAGCCCCCAGCCCTGTGCTGGTGTGGGTCCAGCCAGTGCAGGGCAGTGTGGGTGCACTGGCCATGACACTCACCTGTAGTTGGTGCTTTTGATGGGAGCCCACGTGTAGGTCCGGAACACCTCGTCGATGTATTGCTGTGGGTCAGAGGGAGCCAGTCAGGCCTGGGCACTGCCAGGACTCTGCTGGCACAGTGCCACAGGGCCCTGGCTCCCAGCCCGGTGCCAGACACAGCCCCTCACCCCCACTGCTGGTTCTGGGTGCTCAGCACAGTGACAGTTTCAGCCGTGACCCCCTTCCCCTGCAGTGTTACCTCGTCCAGGGACTTGATGAGGGTCTTGATGAACCTCTGCCCGTCATTCCCATCAATCATGCTTCTCCGGATCTGCAGGACACAGAGGAGGCAACTGAGGGCCACAGAGCCCGGCCATGCACCTGTGGGCACCCATCCCAGTGGGTGGCCCTGGGCACACATGGGGTGCAGGGTGAGCAGCCTGGGGAGGTTCATCATGCTAGCACCCAGGGGACAGTGACCCAGCTCCTGTCCCCACTGCGGCTCCATGGGAGCTGTGCCAGGATGCTGAGGATGAGACTCTCTACAGGGCAGGTTGGAGGGGCTGAGTGCCCTCTGCAACTGCAGATGAGGGGGCCAGCCTGTGCCCCAAAAGCTGCCCCTGGTGTGCTCACCTCCTCCTTGTTTTCATCCTCCAGCTCAGCATCCAGGAAGTCCAGTGTCACTGGCTCACGGAAATTGATGATCTGCAGGAAGAAAGGGAGAGCCAGGGAAGGGCTCAGGGCTGACTCCAGACCAACTCATCACAAACCCCACAATTAAGTCCTAAGGAAAGCCATGTGTCCCTCAGGGCCTGGCTAATCCCCACGGCTGCTGTCCCTTTGGCCTCTCCTCACCTGGGGCTGCAGGTTGGGGTGCAGCAGGACGTAGCCGTTCAGGTCGATGGCGAAGACGTAGCCGTTGGCCCCCAGCTGCAGGAGGACAGGAGGAGGGGTGAGGCTGACCAGGTGGCTCTGTGGCATGACACACTGTGCTGGTGTGATCACCCTCACCTCTGCAGGCAGAGCTTGGCCCACATCACCCCCAGGGCTCAGCTCATTCTATCCCTTTATCAGGACAATGCAATCTCCCATTCCTGGGGTGAGAGCTTGCCTCTGGATTTTTCCCACTGCTCCTTTCCCCAGGCCTGTAAGGTTTAGTCCCTGCTGACCCTACAAGGTCTTTGGCTCTGCTCTGAGTCCCAGAGCATCATGCAGCTTTGATCCCTGCTCTCCTGCCTGTCCCAGTCCCTGCCTGCACCCACGGCTCCTGCTAGGTGCCAGCGCTGCTGGAGGTGCTCTGGAGTGCTGGGGCACAGCTTGGGGCTCCCATCAGAGGGATTCCACACCAGGATCAGGCAGTGCAGGGCAGGGACAGAGGGGAAGGGGCCCCCACGCACGTTGTAACGCGGCGTCAGCCTCTTGATGTCATTGAGAGCCACATCGATCCCCATCACGCCCAGGATGAGCTGGTTCTGGAAGGAAATGCAGGGAGGGAGGTGGCTGGGACCAGGGCTGTCCCCTGCCACCACCAGCCCAGGGACAGGGAAACAGCAGGACGGACCTCTTCTCCTTCTGGGGACGTGTGGGTCAGATTTGGATACTGCAGGGGCACAGGGTGGGATGAATTAGCCCCCCAGGAGCCCCCATGGGACACTGCACCCCCCAGGGACTCACAGCTGTCAGTTGTCCCAGCTGAACTGTGAGAGCTAGCCAAGGTAATTTTGGGTCCTGGGGATGGCAGTCACCCCTGGTGTCACTGCAGGGAGGTGGTGCAGAGCAGGCAGCACCCCAGGGATGGAGTGTCCCCCCTGAAGCCACCCAGACATCACCAGGGCACCTTCCCCACCCCACAGTGGCCCCACACTAGAGCACCCAGTGCAGCCAGGGCAGGGGCAGCAGAGTCTCCTACCTTCCTGTCACTGCTGTCCTCTGTCAGGTTGAACACTGGCAACGTTCCTGTCACCACCAGGCCCAGCCCCTGCACAAGCACAGAATGATGTCCCATGGCCCCTCACTGGCCTCAGGACCCAGGGCTGGGGGTGGGCAGCAGAGAGGGGTTACTTCCCTGACAAGGGAGATGGGGCATGTCCTGTGCAGGACCCTGGGGACGGTGTCCCCATCCGCCTGTACCCTGGAGTTCTCTGGGACCCCAGGGCCAGTGTCCCCAGCTGCACCCTAGAGCTGGAGTCCCCACCCACATGCCCCTTGGGGCTATACGGGACCCAAGGGTGGGGATCCCCACCTGCAGCTGGGGCTGTGTGGGACCCTGGGGTTGGGGGTCCCCCCTGCACCCCAGGGCTGGGGGGTCCTTACCAGAGCATCCTGGTAGACATTGGTCCACTGAACCTGCTTGGCTCGGTTCCCAGCCAGAACCATGGGTCTGCCCAGCACATCCAGGTACTCCTGCAGGGACACAGGACACGGGAAAGGACAATGTGGGAGCCAGAGGTCTCCTTGCTCCAGCCCGGCGACACCCTTGTCCCTGAGCACGCCCCAAGAATATTAATGGGGTGAGGCCCCCAGCTGCAGGCTGAGCTAGGGAGGGGGCTTGGCAGCCACCAAACCTGGGGGTATTGGCTCCAGCTAGGACCCCTACAGGTCCATTAAGATGCAAACAAGGTGCTGCTCACCACTGGCCAGGCACAGGCAGGGCAGAGGCTCCCCAGGCAGCACTGGGCAGAGTCCCCCAGCCCCCTGCCATTCCTGGGGCTGGGGTTGCTCCATCATGCCTGGACCAAATCACTACTGTCTCCCTGGCTGCCATCTTCTCCTGGGGCAGGTTTCCCTTTTCCTGTCTCACCTTGCCAAGGAAGGTCTCTGGACAGGGAGGCAGCCCCCATGCCACAATGCCAGCCCTGCCCTGAGGGGATGCCCTGCTCAGGGGCCCTCATCACCTCCCCTCATGGCACCTCGTGCACATCCCATAAAGAAAAGGGGCAGAAAGAGGCAGCGAGAGGAGGTGTGGGGCAGACACAACTGGCTCTGCCAGGCTTGGCCCTGCCCACGCTCAGCTCTGCTCTGTGCTGATTAACGCCTGATGTTTCATAATTAGTCACTCAAAAGGCAGCAGGTCTGTGGGGAGCTGCAGAAGATGAATTACTTAATAGAGCAGGGCCTGGCTGAGAGCTCAGCTCAGCTCCCCAGCTTGCTGCCACACTCACTGCCAGCCTGTGGGCTCTCCCCAGTGGGGCTGGGGCTGCCTGAACTCGTCCCCAGGCAGGGCAGCCCTCGAGGGCTCTGCCTGCCTGGCTCCCGGCTGTACCTGCGTGTTAATGCGGATGGCGCCGATGGAGGGGATTTCGAAGTAGTAACCTTGGAAAAGAAAGAGAAAGGCAGCTGAAGATCCAGCTGTCCAGCAGCCTGGCTGTCCAGCAGCCTGGCTGTCCTGCTGCCTGTCCCTCCAGGGCTGCAGCCAGGGCTTTGCTGGTAGTGGCACACACTGGAGCCGAGGGGTGAGCCCAGCACCCTGCACCCCCCATGCCTGCTGGGTGCCAGCCCCGCTCACCTTTGTTGGCACAGGCCATCCACTGCAGAGGGGTCACGTCGTAGTTGTGCTGCCCCACGGAGAAGGTGAAGACCCGCACCTGTGGCAGAGCGTGCACTGAGGGCCATCCACTGGGCACCCTTGTTCAGCACACCCGGTGCTCCTAGCCAATGACAACCTCCCCAGGGACAGTGTGGCACCGCCTGCCATGGCCCACAGAGTGAGTGCAAGTGGGCAGAAGGCTCCTGCAAGTGCTGGCTGTGCTGGCAGCAAGGGAGTCCCTGTCTCCTTCCCTGGCCCCAGCCAGTCCTGCCCTCCAGCGTCACTTTGTTGGCTCAAGTCACCTACCTCAGTGGTCCTTGCTCTGGGGCATCACTGCTCCCAGAGGGGTCTGTGCTCTCTGAGGGTGATACATGGGCCAGAACCCCCCCGCCCCACAGGTTTCAGGTACTGGGCAGCAACTGGGACCTTCTGCTGGTTCGTCTGCCTGCCAGCAGCCCTGCCCCCATGCTTGGAGTGTGGTCCCCTCAGGGCCAGCATTCAGGGAGCCCACCAGCCCCATTCCCTCCCCAGCAACCCACAGTGTGCCTGGTCCCACACCTCCTTCGCAGGAAGGTAGGAGCCAGCTACAAACCCATTAGCAGGGCAGTGGCTCCATGCAGGAGCAGGCTGTTGGGGAGGGAGGATGGCGAGGAGGCAAATGGAGCTCCGTGGTGAGCAGCCCCAGCCCCGCACACACACCCACAGCCTCTCACCGTCTTATTGGGCCAGTTGTACTTCTCAAAGACGTCCTGCACTCGGTCCTCACCGCCGTCCGTGAACATCATGATCATCTTGTTGCAGTTGGCACGTGTGATGTTGGACTGGGGGGCAGACACAGCACCTGAGGCCACACCTGAAGCCAGCAGTGCTGGGTACACAGGCCTGAATGCAGCCAGGAGGGCTGGCCCCAACCCACCTCTTCCCAGCCCATTTCTCTGGGGTGAGCGTGACCAGGCTGAATGGTCAGGAGGGACACTGCCAGCTGGGGAATGATGTTGTGGCTAATGCCACTTGGCACCTAATAGCACCATTCATCTTTATTTTGCCTCTGGCATGGTGTCTGGTTGGGTCTGGCCCCTCCACCCAGCCCTGCTAACTTTTAATAACCCAGAGGGGAGCAGCACCAGCAAAACCTTGCCTACAGCATGCCTGGAGGTGGGACATCTCCCCCAGCATTGAGAAGGAGCACAAGGAGCCCTGAGTACAGGGCAGCAGCCGGGCACTCGGAGCTGTCCCACCGTCCCCAGCACCCAGAGGTGCACCCAATCCCCCAGCCCACGGCCCAGCCCCCAGCTCACGTTCTGCAGCTGGTCGAAGGCGTACTCAAAGCCAGCCTTGTAGTCTGTTGTGCCCTTGGCCACCATCCCCTGCACGTCCTCCTTGAACACCTTCTTGTTCCGGATGTTGGCCTGCACCAGGTGCTTGAAGCAAGACACCGGCTTCGCCTTTTCATTGAACTGGGAGGTGAAATGGAGGGGAGTGGGTCACAGAAAGGGGAAAGGGCAGATGCCACTTATCACACCCAGCTCTCGTGGGCAGCAGGTGACCCAGATGTGTCCCACATCCCAGGGAGGGCTGATGCTGAGGCTGAAGTTTGGCTTGGGACAAATCCAGCACTGAGCTGTGTGGTGCAGGTTCTGGCAGTGGGTGCTGGCAGCACAGGGTGGGGAGCAGGTGCTGCCTCCCAGTTACGGCTGCATTTACTGGCAGTGGGGCCCGTTCATTAGGGGAGCGGCGATCCAGCGAACAGAGCCTGGCCAGACATGTTCATCAGTGCCCGCGGGCTGGTGGCCAGACAGGGGAGGGCTGGCATGGCCACTGTGCTGCGTGAGGTCACGGGCTGGTGACATAACCATGGGGTGCAAGGTGTCAGTGGCTGGTGATGGGCAGGAGGTGGCTGGTTGGGATCACGCAGGAACACCTCTGCCAAATGCCCCATGATAGGGGCAGCCTTTGCGTGCCGAGCCCTGAGCAGCCATTTCCTTGCTTGTGTGCAGGTTAGTGGTTAAGAAGACAAAAAATGGTATTTCTGTCTGCAGAACCCTTAGCCAGGTATGCGTGGGGGAAAAGGGCTCCTGTGCTGGGGAGCTGGGAGGTTCCTGGGGACACAGCCCTTCTGCTTGCCCCATGGCACTCACCGAGGCCACATTGACATAGTCATCATCTGAGAGGGTGTCCAGCATCTCATAGACTGAGGTCTTCATCAGCTTGAGGGTGAGGCCGCTCACACTGCCACTCCTGCAGGAGACAGGGGTGCTGGGGGCTTGCTAGCGAGGGAGCACAGGGCTGTGCTGTCCCCCACAGCTTCCCTGTGGCTGCTGGTGGGACAGTGGCACCTTGGCAAGCTGTCTCACCATCCTGGCCTAAGCCCAGCCATGGCCCCCACCGTGTACTCACACGTCCACAATGATGACCATGTCCTTTGGGGAGGAGGCACCTTGGATGTACCTGTGGGGTACAGAGTGGGGTCAGCAGGGTTGACTCATTTCAAGGGGGACCCTGACTCTGCTTGGCACAGTCCAGGAGCGAAGCCCTGCCGGGGCACAGGCACTGGGGAGCTGTGCTGGGAGCCCCGGGCACCCAGGGCTGTGGTGACCCCATGGCAAGGAGCAGGCACGAGGTGGCTGTGGGCAGGTGGAGGTGAGGACGTGGCTCCTGTGGCACAGCACAGCAGATGGCCAGCGACTGCTGCTCCGCACTGTGTCAGCCTAATGAGCTCTAAATGCTAAACTCTTCCATCATCGCAGGCCCTTTCCTGCGTGCTGATTATGCTGACACACACATCCATATTAAGATGCTATTTACCCCCCTGGTAGCTTCAAAGGCCAGGCTGATTAGGTTATTTTTAGCTACAAGGAGGAAAAATAATAACACTACGTAAATCTTCCCCACTGAAAACAATTAGGGAACCCTTCCTCACCCCTTGAAACAACTGGTCCTGCTCCCAGCCCTGCTGTGCCATCCTGTGTGGGAGGGGGTGCTTAGCACCCATCCCATCCTATCCCATCCCAGACATGGCCACGCACAGCCCCACCTCTCCATCCCATTGGATGAGGCCTGATCCTGCCCTGGCTGAAGGCCAAGGGCATCTCATTATTGGCTTGATCAGGATCGGGCCTTGTGTGAATTAATTAGTGTGTTATTAGTATCAATTACTCACCACTACTGGGGAGGACTGGGGAAGGGGCAGGCTCTGATTGTTAATCCCAGGGCCTGATGTTCCCTAATTACAAGTGATTACCCGGGCGGGATGCAGGATGCTGGCACATGGGGCCGTCCTCACATGGGTGCAGCATCTCCCAGCAGCTTCCTCTCATGCTGGGGTGCAGGACAGGCAGCTGCCCACGGGGCTCCTCCCTGCCGGCATGAGAGGGGGCTCTTGGAGCCTGCCCTGCTCCCGGGGCTCTGCGGCACAGAGCCCAACTAAGATGCTGCCCATAATGGGTTGTGGCAGCACATCCATCTCCGGCTGCCCGGCTCAGATGAATACCCTGGGCCCGGCAGGAGATGGCTGTGGCTAATGGGGCCATTCATCAGGGGAGGGGAAGGCAGGCGAGTGGCACCGTGGCTGCGACCAAGATTGTGGCCCCGGAGCAGTGAAGGCTGCGTCGTGCATGGGGCCCCAGCGTGAGAGCAGGAGAAGGCCCCAAAGGGGGTTCCCCTAGGTGTGCTGTCCCCCAGCATGAAGGGTGCTGCTGCTCCTCCATGGCTGGGTGGACAACCAGGTGGCCAGCCTGGCTAGTGGGCAGAGAGCTGGGCTTAGCTGGGCTCAGTAGCCTCCATACACATCAGAAGCTCCCACCCCAAAAGAGCCTTCCAGTCCCTGCCCTGCAATAACCTGCACAGACACCCCGGCAGGGAACAGTTAATAATTAATGTGGAGCAATCAAAGGCAATTAACCATAGTAGCAGGGCCATTAATTTTCTGACAAGGAGAGGGGGCAGCTCCTGATGTGGGCAGGGGGCCAGGCAGGGGGATGATCCATTGGGATACAGGGCTCCCTGGACATGTGCCAGAGGCCTGTGCCCACTCTCCATGACTGCAGTTTTAGGCAGCAAGTGTGGGCAGGATGGGGCTGTCGCTCCCCCAGCTCCAGCTGATAACCAGCGCTGCCACACCAGCACCTCCAGCTAGGCTAAGGGGAGCCCATTCAATGCCAGTGCACTTGGTGTGGGCTAAACGGCTGCTCCGCTGTCACTGAGCCACAGCCTGGTGCTGCCTGCCCGTTCCTCTCCCCATCCTCCCAGCTCATGGTTTCCAAGCCAGTTGTTATCTCATTTGGATGGGAATGCTGGCCAGGACTGCGTGTCAGCAGCCATGGCTGTGGTGAGGGGGCATAGGGTTCTCTCCAGGCTTTCATCTGCACCCAAGGATTTACCTCTCCATTCTGCTCCGCTTTCCCAGGAAGAGGGAAGGGGAGAAGGAGCCAAGGGCCACAGCTCAGATGCCCCTGCCTGTGTTATGGTGTCACTTTGCCAGTGCCAAAATGAAATGAAAAGGGGAGGGAGCTGATTGCTCCCAACCAGGACCCTCCTCCCCACCCAGCACCCCCTTACCAGGGCCGCCGGCGCACGTCATAGAGGTCGATCTTATTGGGGGCTCTCCATGGGGTGGCTGTGGGGAGAAGGCAGGTAGTGAGCAAGGCAGGGCTGTCCTGGGGTGAGGGATAGGGGGACATGGGGGACAGGGCAGAGAGATGCCCAGGGCTGAGGAAGCAGCAGGCTCAGGTGGGGAGCTCACTCCAACGGGTTCTGGCACAGTACAGTTACATGTGTCAGACCAGGCCCAGGGGGTTCCTCGTCCACACCTAACAGTGAGAAGGGCCTCGGCTGCCCTTGGTCACAGCCCCTCTGTGCCACAACCTCTCCCTGCCACGCACCAGGGTAGTAGCGGGTGACGCCGGTGGCGCTGCCGAAGACCTGCCAGAGCAGGGAGGGATCCTCCTTGCGGTTCTCGATGAAGACATCCTCCAGTGCCTGTGTCCAGTTCAGCTCGTTGAGGATGACGGTGGCTGCAGGACACAGAGAAAGGGGTGGGTTGGTGGCTGGAGGGAGCAGTGGGGCTGGGGGTGGGCTGAGGGGTGATGTGGACTGCGGTGTCCCCAAGTGATGGCAGGGAGGAAGAAGTGTGTCCCCTCTGCCCCTTCCCAACAAGAAGCCCATGGGGGCTTCCCAGCTTCTCCTACATCCCCTCAACCCCCTCACTTCCACACGGCTCCAGCACCACCCTGCTGTTTCTCGTCCCCAGAGAAATGAGCCACTCTTCAGAGCTCCCCAGAGTGCTCAGTGTCCCCATCTGCTCTGGGGCAGACACAGCCATCACTGGGGACAGCTGGCCTGCCATCTCACCCCATTACCAGCAAAACTCCCTGTGCAAGCCTCACTCCCTGGGGACAGTCACCAGCTGGGAAACCCAAGGCTTATGTCCCCGTGGGCTGTGTGGAGCCTCTCAGGCCCACTCTGCATTCCCACTGGCCCTGCACCTGACACAAAAGCAATTAAGATGCCGGCAAACAGCAGTTTTAAATTATTCAGCTATTAAAGCAAAAGATAAGCTGCCGGCAGCCCCAGCCTGTGATTAATCAAGGGGGGCTGGCAGAGCGCAGGGGGCCACTGTGGTGTGGCAGGAATGGGGCTGGCCAGCTGGCAGGGAGCTGGGATGGCACCTCCCTGTGCTCGCAGGGGGACCCCAAATGCTGTGGGAGGGGAATCCCACAAGGACCACTGGTGCTAGGTTGCCCCAGGACTGCAGCATGGAGGAGCCAGTGGTGGGTGCCACTGCAGGAGCAAGGAGCCAGCAGCACCCTGAGACAAGGCACTGATCCCTCCTGGGGGACCCTCAATGCATTTTTGGGGTGCAAGAACTCTCAAGAGCACTCCATCTCTTTGGCATTGGGCACAACAACCCAACGTGGTGCTGCAGGGGAGCCAGTGTGCATTTGAGGAGTAAATTTAGCTCTCCTAAGCCTTCCTCCCACACTTGTGCCTTCTGGAAACACCGTCATCACCCGGTCAAGCCTTCACTGCGGTCCCAAGGCACTGGCAGGATGTGGGTAGGTTTCACCCAGGATGAGTCCTGGATCCCTCTATCCCAGCACGACTGCTGAAGAATTGTCCTTCCCTCAGGCAGCCATGCCTTCAAACTGTAATTTACTCTATCTGTATCTCCCCAGCCATTCCTCAGCACTGTGCCCACACACAGTGCTGTTATCTGGGCACTTAGGATGATTTCTTGTTTGGCTCTGACACAGGATGTGGTTTTTCCCAGGAGAAGTGGCTATGTGCTGGCTGCCAGGCTGCTGCCTGCCTGGAGCAGCCCTGGGCAGTGCTGCCAGCCTCAGCTGGGCACCGGGCTGGGCCCTGACACAGCCATGACATCCCTGGCAGCACCTGCACACCCACACCCTCGGGGCCCATCAGCCACACCTGTTGTTTGTACTGAATGCAACTCATATTTTCCCCATGCCCAAACACAGCCCTTATATTATCTCTGAGCACAAATGCAGCCCCTACACCTTCCCTGGGCATGAATGTAGCCCCTGTATCATCCCTGAGAACAAATACAGTTCCTACACTCTCACCATGTGCAGAGTGATGAAGCTGTGTCTGTGGTTGGGATGGTTCCTGTCCCTCCAGTTGAGGCCAGAGCTGCCAGCCCCACTGGTGACATCCCCATCCCTGTCCCCATCTCGTCCCTGTCCCCGTCAGAGTAAGCCCAGCCCCGCCCTGCCCGCGAGCGATTGCATATTTAATTAAAAATGGCACAGTAAATAAAACACATATAGGATGTAATTTGTGTGTGTAGCGAGGGGTGACGGCGGCGGGCGTCGCCGCAGGCTTTAATCAGCGTGCCAGGCAGCGATAGCGCCTCTCCGCCGGTCCCACCGGGACACGCTCCCGCCCACAGCTCTGCGGACTCGCCACGCTCACTGCTGTCCCTGGCAGGACAGGGTGGCCCCCTGCCCCCGCCCCAAACCACTCTCTGGGGAGCAGCAGCTATGGACCCTGCCCTGCACCCTGGATTTCTGGAGCAGCCTGGTGTGGCCTGACCCCCATGCCCACAAACTCTATGCCTGTGGCTGCAGCCCCTCTCCCTGTCTGGTAAGGGGCCCTGACAGTCCCTGCACTGTCACCCGCCACTGCCACATCCCCTCTCCAGCATCCCTCTCTGAGCAGCTGTGAGTCCCTGGAGCTCGTTAATCTCCAGCTTGCTCTCGTCCCAGGGCTGAGGGGGGTGATCTATGTGGCCGGGCTCCAGCCGTGGCGTCGGCTGGCGAGCAGGGCTGAGGACGAGCGAGTATTTCACCCTGCGCAGCCCACCCGGCTCGCATGATGTGCTTCATTAGCTGCCTGCCCCGCGCTAGCTGGGTAATAAAACTAATTGCGAATTCCTAATCCGCCGCTGCCTCCGCGGTGAAATCGCCGCACCGATGCGGCTCCGAGCACAGCCGTGCCCGTAAGGAGCCGTGCACCGGGAACGCTCCGCTCGGGGCGGGAACGTGAGCTCGGCCCGCATCGCCACCATCAGCACCCGGGAGACCTCAGCAAGTGCCGCTGAAACAGAGGTGTGGGGACAGTGGTGCCCTGGGTGGTGTGGGGCAACTGGGGACGCCCATGACAGCAGGGTCTGGGGCTGGGCGCAGGATGCGGCCGGCGGGTGCTGGAGGATGCCCTCCAGCTGGGAGCGCTCCCAGCTCGGAGCCGAGCAGCCACTAGAGGGAAATGGAGACCGACTGTCACCATGTGCCACCGCAGCAGAGCGAGGTACCGGAGAGATCTGAAAGCTCAGGGACCGTCACCCCGCTCGGTGGGGACTGAAGCTGGTGTAGCACATCCTGCCTGTCCCATCCGCCCGTCCATCCATCCCTGCCCACTCCCGGGCTGGGCCACCAGCCCCATCCCCGTTTCTGGAGCAGCCTGTGCCCTGCGGCAGCCACAGGGCCTTAATTAGCTATGGGATGGCATCACGCTGTCCTGCAGTCACCCTTGGCTGCCTTCCTCCGGGACTGCAGCTGCTTTTCCTCCCTTTTCATGACCTCAGCCCCAAGTAGGCTGAAGACAGGCAGCATCTCTGCTTCACCGTCTGCCACTGCCCAGCCACGTCTCACTCCCTTCTACAAGCAGGTCGGTGCTGCCTCTGTAGTTGCTCCTGCACAGACCTGCTCCATCCCTCTGAACGTCTCTGGTGCCGCTTTGAGCATTCTTAAGCTCTGCTGGGCTCTTCTGCAGGAGGATCAGAGCCGTGTGGGCACAGCTGAGCTTTACCCTGGGCCATAATCACCACCTCTCCTTTGCTCCCCATCCCTTCCCTAGTAACTCCTAATCCCCAGTCTGCCTCTTTTGCCATGCTGAGCTCTTGAGAATCCCTGGGGAGGGACACATTGTCATCTCCATCCTGATATGGTGACTCTGCCTTGTTTCACTACCTGCCTGTCTGGGAGCCAGCCTGCCCTGTCACCAAGATCCAGCTGGGGCACCTAGAGGTGATGGTCCCTGGGGTTGCAGTGCTCCAGGCAGGAGAGGTGGATGCCCAGCCAGGCGTCACGAATTGGAGAGGGTGAGGAGGGGCACTCACAGCCTTTGTAGATGTCCGTGGGGATCTGCACGGCAGCGTATGAATAGTTAACCTTGGTCTTGAAGTTGTCATCATCAGTGAACTCCAGCTTCAAGGAGTTGGACTTCTCCCTCTCGATCTCTTCTCCATCGGGGTCGTCCTGGGGAAGGAGCAGAGTGCATGGGGTCACCCAGGGTTCCAACCCTGGATGGACGCTGGGAATACCTCCTCCTGAAGCCCATCACCAAATGTTTTGTGGGGGAGACCAGCCCTGCTGGATTCCGTGTGAATTTGGCCTGCCAGGAGCGGGTGGGCACAAAGGCGAGCACCAGTTACCCCTTGCCTCTCCTGCTTTGGTAGCACAGCAGGTATTAAATCAGACATAGGGAAAAAAATCAAAAAAAGGCCTTGAAAATCAATTAGCAGCAAAAGGCAACTATCAAAGAGCAAATTAAAACGGAGTGCAGCTTAGAGCTCTGTCAATAAGCAATGCAAACAATATTTAATTATGGTGGAGAGACGGCGAATTCCCCACTGCTGGTGCTGGAATACACTCCCTCGCCTTCCCAGCCCTCCTCTCCATTCCCCAGCCCTGCTGCCACCATGGCACTGAGGGTAAAATCTCTCTGGAAGGGCAGGAAAGGCTGAGCTGGTGCAGGCAGAACAGCTGGGTGGTTGCAGACAGGGGACAGGGTGGGAGCTGAAGCATGGGGCCATGTGGGGAAGAGCAAGAATGGGGATGGACTCGCTACAGAGCTGGAGAAATTGCCTCTGCAACCCCACCAGGAGCAAAGAAACCCAGAAGAAGGTGCTGGCTCTGAGCTGCCCATCCCTGCCACGAGCCCAGCAGCTGGGGAAGGCTGTTTGCAGCCAGCTGGGAGATGTTCAGGGTAGGCAGGAGGGAGAGGAGGATGCTGCAGCACCTGCTCTTTGTGCTTCTGGAGCTACATCCCTGCTGAAGAGGGGCAGGGATGCAGAGCTGCCTGCGCCATTCACAGGCAGGGAGAGGCAACAGTGCCAAGCCCAAACTGGAATAGACACCTGAAGGGATGCCCCACGCTGTCCACAGCAAAGTACCACGACACCAGGGAACAGAAGGGGTAGGGGATGGTCCCATCCTGCTGTCCTCAGTGGCCCACTGTGGGCATCTCTCCCACTGGCCAGGCTCCCCTTGACAAAACCCAGGGAACAAAGACCTGAATTTCTCACAGGAAAAGCCATATATTTAAAGGAAAACTATGTGTTTGGGAAGTAAACTATGAAGCTTGTTTTACACCCATCCTGGCCCCCTCCCCATTTCCCCTTCACAGATGACATGGAGGAATGTCACCTCCCCTGCAACACCTCCAGCTGGCCACTAAGGTGGTGACATTCCCATGACATTGAGAGCAGTGGCCAAACCATTCGCCACAGCTCAGGAGAGTAACAGGATTGATATGCAAGGTTTGGGTTTAATTCCAGCTGATGGACTGGGAGTGTAAACACGCTGCCCAGCCGACCCCGGTGCGGGGGCTCCAGCTGCCCAGAAAGATGCTGAACTCAATTACAGCTGCAGTAGCCAAGCAGGAGGCAGGCAGGGGCTGTTCCCAACTCCCTGGAGCCATGTCTCTGAGATTAAAATCCAGATAATGCTCTCAATTTCATGTAAATCTGGAGAAAAGGCAAAAAACCGGCTGCTGGAGCCCCTGCAAAGTCATGATGTGGCAGCAAAGCCGGCACTCCGGCCGCGTGCCAGGCCATGGGCTACCCGGAGAGTGGGTCTGGCCACAAGCCTGCTGTCCATGGGGGCTCAGCTCTCTGTGGGAAAGCACACACAATATTCATCCCTGCAAACCTCTCTGAGCACCAGACAGTGATACAGAGGTGCCTGCTGAAAACAGACTTTGGGATAAAGCCGTGGCCTGAGGGCATCTGCAGCACCAAAAACTCTGCTTTGACACTAAACCTTTTTTTTTTTCCTCAGCCCAGCAAATTCCTGGTGACAGCTCCCCATCCCTCCGCATCTCAGATCAGCAGAGCACCCTGCCACAGCCCATCCACTGCCCCTGTCACCACCAGCAGCTGGAAAATCCAACCCTCCCTCTTTCCCCCACGCTGGCATGGCTATTCCCCACTTCATCGGAGCTGGAACTACTGTATATAATTACTGCTCCTCTGTTTATCATTATTCCGTGATCTCACCCACTTCTGAGGGGCTAATTTGTATGCTGCCAGGTTCGGCGCTGTCTGGCTGCTCTCATTCATGGAGCTGTGAAGAGGCACATGTATAGATCTCAGGGACAAATATACAGCTATCTATACGTGGGGCACTTCATGGATCACTGACACCTATATGGCAAACAGACCTGCAGAAAGAGCTGGTGTTATCCAAGCTACATTTGCCCTTTATCCATAAATCCCACAACCTCAACTGAGTTATTTCTGTTTAGGCTAGGCTGAATTTGGCCCCTGAAAGGGGGTAATTTCCAGCCACATGAAGGCAGCTGAAGCTGTCACCAGCCCAAGCAGGGAGGGGAGCATCTGGGATAAAAGGAGACACCTTGGGAAGGCCGAGGGAAGAAATCCTGCATTAAATTTAAATTTGAGCAAAGCAGATGATTCAAGTTCTCCTGAATTTACATCGGTTTAACTGTGAGCATCTCGGCAGGCCCCCAGCCAGATCTTGCAGCATTCCTCATCATTACATTTCAAAAGAACTTGGAAACATCTATTTATCTGTTACAGTATGTACAACGTAACACAAATAGATGCTACAGTTTGAATATATTATTTGCTACACACCATTAGAAATCGACGCCAGGGCAATATATCAATATGATACATATTTACTGCTTCAGCAAGAAGTCCTCACGCCCTGAGAGCTTTTGCCATCTCCACGGCTTTTGCAGCTGGGCTGTCAGTCACATTTTCTCTTCAGTCTCCCAAAATGACAGACAGGGGACAAAACCCAGAGATGCCCCAACACCCAGTGAGCACCAGCAGCACCACTCAACACTTTTACTGGAGGTTGCCAGGCTCTGGGCAAGCGCCTGCCCTCCATGCCATCCAGGCTGGTGCGGGCTGAGGAGAGGCAGCCTGCCCCTGGGCACCAGGACTGTCGCGGTCCCCGGGGTTTGGAGCTGTGCATGGGGCCGGGGATGTGACCTGGCGCAGCGGCGATGCCGATGCCTCGTCCCCGGCAGCTCCCGCAGATGCAACCCCCCCGTTCATTGCTCATCTCCATGGGAACCAGCCATCACAGCTAATGATGGCTGCTTAAATGGCAGCCCCGATGACAAGCGCAGGGCTGATCCGGCCGCAGCATCCCGGCAGCATCCCTGCCTCCCCCAGCCTGCCCCACACGTGCCTGATGGAGAACACACCGAGATCCCAGCACAGCCTTTTCCATCTCCCAGGGGCACCCATCCATGCTAAGTCTGGAAAGGCCAGTGAAATATTCATACCAACACACTGTGATTCTGCTAATAATGGATATAAATGCCAGCTCCCAACACATGGCTGAGAAACTCCAGGCCTGTGCAGAAGTGTCTTTCTACTTAAATATATCAGTTTTTCCTGAAATGCGGTAATTTAATGCCAAGGAGGGAGATGTGTTCTCCAGCCACATTCCTGCTTTTCCAGCAGCCCAGGTTATAAATAACAATCAGCCTCTCCCGCCAGCCTGCTCCCCTATCCCCCTTCGCTTTTTTTAATCTTTGCCAAAGGTACTGTTTAGAGATCTTTCTAGACCATTTATTTTTAAATTACCAGCCAGAGGAGAGAAGTTAAAAAAATAGGGAAAAAAAAAGAAAAAAGGCAAAAGAAAGAAACTTCTGGGGCTGATAGCTTATCGTGAGGAAATCCAAATGTCACATTAGTTGAGAAAGTTGGAAGATTAAATTTTCCAACACCCTTCATCTGCTGCTGCTGACATTTAGGGGCTTTTTTCCCCCCCTCCTTCCCCTCCTTGCTGCATCTACTGTGCGGGGTGAGCAGTGAGAGGGGTGAGCAGTGAGTGGGAAGCCCCACCTCCCCTGCACCAGAGGGGGCTGAGGCTGGCACGGAGCCTCCCACCATCAGCCCCTGGCTCTCAGCCCTGCCCGGGACCGCAGTGGGGGGTGGTGCTGGAGGGCTGACCTTGGGGCCAGGATACCTTCACACAGCTGTGCTGTTTTCCACCTGAGAACAGTACGTCCCAGGCTCAGCTTTGACAAGCATCATCCCCTGCCACGAATACAACACAAAGGATGGAAAATTACTTTATTTCTGTGTTGTTTTGCCTATGACACCCAACCAAGACCGTCTGCTGATTTCAACACTTCTCCCCACATAAACCCCATGGTCCTTGCTAGCAGGGAAAGGTGAAAACTTCACTTCTGCAAACATTCTGACAGCCTTGGGGACCCCTGGGAAAGTTTTCTGATGTTCCCATTTGTTAAAAACCACTTGGAAATCCAAAGTCTGTTTGGGCAGATAGTGGAGTTGAGGTGCAGGCAAGATGAATAGGAAGCTCATTTCCTTCTCACTGCAGTTAAAGCTGGCATAAGGCTTGTGAATAAGCCCCAGTTACAGGGAGCAGCCATTGTCCATCAGCACAAACTCTGGCTCAGCTAGATCCTGCTCCATTTAAATAGAAAAATTGAAGCTAAATAAAGAAAGGATAGAAAGAGCACTATTACGTTGCATTCAGACCTTCTGGTATCATTTATCTCCTTTTTTACTTCAGCAGCATCTTCTTTTTTTCCCTCATTATTTTTGTTGGAATTAAATTTGCTGGGATTTCACTGGTAAGTAACAGCAACAGCTTCCTTACCTTACTTCCTGGTCAGGAAGCAAAAGCAGAGGCAGGGAAGTGCCCTCCCTGCCAAACCCACATACATCAACAATAGGACACCCCCAGTCTTGCAATTTTGCTTGGTATCTCTCCAGAGCAGGACTAAAGCTGATGTGGCTGGTGCTGGATTTGCAGGGCTGTTCCTCCTTGGTATGTCAGCTCCTTTGGGGAAGGACCAGGGAGCTGAGGCCTGCAGTCCCCAGGGACACTGCCCACCCTCTCCCCAGTGCCCCCTGTGCTGGGAGGGCTCCACGGGCACAGCTCCAAGGTTGAGTTGCTTCCTGTTTCCTAATCCTGCCTAATGTGACCAGGATGGTGGGGTGTGACACTCAGGGGAACAGTGGGCATGGGGACATCCAGCTTCTGCCCCCTGCCCTGCAGCAGTGACAGCAGAAGCCCAGCCCAGCCTGATGGATGCATTAGTCCTGCTCCTCATCCCCTGTGCTGGGAGTTGCTCTGCTCCCCAGGCTGTCTCCTCCTGCCTTAACTGCCAGCCAGTTTTTCCTTCACTCCTATCCAAAATCCCCTTTAATGCATTTTAAGCCCATTAGCTCCATCCTCTCCAGAGCAGCCATGGCAGGATCCTCTCCTCCCTCCTTTGGTAGCTCCCCTCAGGCTGGGAAGGGACAGGAGACTTCCTCTGCATCCTCAGCTGTAAATGAGTGGGACTGTGGGCAGGGAGACTGCTCAGGAGAGCAAATGCCCTCCACTTCAGTCACAGCATCTGCCCAACCTCTCCATCCCACCTCCCAGACTCTCCGTGGCTGCTTCCCCTGCCAAGGAGCCCTCTTACTGTCACTGCCTGGGGACAATGGCACTGGCAGTTAGTCAGTAACTCTGCTTTGAAGGCATCCATCCTCCACTCCAGCCTGTCCCCGGCTCTGCTCTGGGGGACTCCCAGGTGGGTCAAGAGGAGAGACAGAGGTCAGTGCAGGGCATGTCACCCAAGCTGGTGGGACCCCATCAAGCCCAGATCCTCTCCTCCCTTCTGCACAGGGCCTTCGGAATGCTCTTGGGATCACCTGAGTGTTATTTTTGGATGAGGCCATGTGGTTTGCAAGTGGTTTGCTGCCAACACTGTGTTCCCTCCTGCTGTGTTACTGTCTCTCCATGGCACATCTGCTGCCAGGTCTGCCTGGGGACAAGGTGCAGTCCTGGTCCACCAGCATTGGCTGGGGCTGTCCCCAAGGCTGCACCCTGCTGTGCTTGGGGCTCCTGGTCAGCTCCAAGGACTCTGCTCAGCAGTCTCACACCAAGAGTCACTGACCTGACAAGCCCCTATTTCGTAAGGATCCCGCAGCACAGTGTGAGAGCTGGGTGAGCTGGCAGCAAAGTGGGGTGCCCCAGGGCAGCAAGCATTGCTGGGGGAGCTCCCTGCACCCGTGGCACAGCACCTGAGTGAAGTCACCCTCTGTCACCACGGGGAGGAGCCGGCAAATGCTGGCTCTCTTGGGAGCACCGGGAGATGGGAGCTGACAGGCCTGCAGTTAGAGCACTGATTGCCAGAAATCACAGGATGGCTATGCTCCGAGTAGGGCAGAGAATTAGATTCAGTCTCTAATTAAAGGTTTGCTCTTCATTTGAATTTCAGATGCCAGCTTTAATTTTAGAAACTTTTGCAGGCAGCAGAGCGACCTGCCCACCTGCCTGCTGCCAGGCCCGGTGCTTGTGGACAGATGTCACCATGGCCCAGCTGGGGGACACGGCTGCACACCGGGCACCTGCCACCCGCTGCAGAATCTGGTTACACCGGCTGTGACAAATGCTGTGCCATGACCCCTGCTACAGTGCTGGGACAGACTGGCGAGGGGCTCAGCCCTGGGCCAGGGTGGTGGCTGTGCCAGAGATGCCACAGAGGCAGCACTTACATATTCAGTGTCGGCCTTGGAGTCGTAGTACTCGATGTCTTCCTCCTGCAGAGAAAGGGGAGAGCTGTTAGTGCCGGTCAAGGACAGGGATGGGAAAGGAGTCCCTCCCCCTGACTTGTCCCCTCAGCACCTCTCATGCTGTTGGCAGCCACCACATTGCTGGGGACTGAACCCTTCCAGCCCATGCCACCCTTGGGATGTGTTCAGGACCTCCACATCCACCCTCCAAGGACTGGCCATCACCTGCCATGCTTCCCTCCACTCATGACTGCTGCTGAGCCACAGCACAGGGGGGCCAGCAGCCCTGTGACCGTGACACCACTGTGACCGCAGCCTCTGCACTGTCACCAGGTGCAAGACTGTGCCACGTCCCCACAGCCAGGGTGCTTTGGTTCTGTTGCAAACATCAGGAGCCACAGAAGAGCCAGGTATAGGCAGCGTGACAGGCAGCGGCCCTGCAGCCAGCCAGGCCCCCTCCCTGCACTGCAGAAACAGGGAGAGAAGTGTCCTTGCTTCCACAGAGAAATACACGTCGTTAATTTGGGGTATTTAGAACCTATTTAAGCAGAAAGGTCTGCTTGGATTCCTCTTCCCAGAGTGTCAAGACGTGAGACAGCTGATAAAATTCCTGAAGAGGCAATTGGGAGAGCAGCGATGCTGTCACAACAGCGTTCCATGTACCAGCAGAAAGGGTAATTAAAGGGCACTCAGAGACTCTTCCCAGCGTGCCGGGACCGAGTGTGATGCCGGCACACCGGCAGCCGTGGTGGTGCTGACATGTCTGCCAGTCCATCACCATCAGCAGCCAGCCAGCCTCCCCAGGCACGGGCAGCGCCTTGGGGTGATTACTGCTGTTGTTATCTAATGAGGAGAGCGATCTGGACCCCGAGCAGAAACACGGCCAAAACCTCAATGGCACTGACTGCATCCCTGCTCTGCTCCTGCCTGTGCCGCACCCAGCCTGGACACAGCCCTGTGCCAGGCACGGTGGCACCGTGACATCCATCCCAGCCTGGACACAGCCCTGTGCCAGGCACGGTGGCACCGTGACATCCATCCCAGCCTGGTCATGGGCTCGTGCTGGAGAAAGGGACCTGCAAGCAGCTCTCCGGGCAGCCGGCACCACCCATTCCACCAGCCTGGCCCCACTGAGCGCTGGCAGTCACTAACCCCTCACCGGGATTACCCTCTTAGCCACAAAATTGCTCCCCAGAGCGGTTTGCAATGGCTCCTCCCGGCTTCCCAAGAGGTGGGAAAGCCCCTGAAGCTGACCTTGGGGCCATCAACAGCAGGGCACCCTGGCAGGCTGTGCAGCCGATGTCTCCCCAGGATGGGGATTGCAAAGGGCAGTTCCAGCATCGTCCTGAGCAGAGGGGCCGTCGCTTCCGCGGGCTCTGCGACTCTTAGTGATCGTGATAAGACAGCACCGGGAGGGGAAAGTAAAAAAAAAAAAAAAAATTGACGCAGCATCTTCCAATTTCTGCTATTAAAAAGCCCAGTCATTAAGGGAACACACTTATTAATTATCTGTGATTTGTTGTGAAATGCTGTGAGGTTTACAACAACAAGAAAGGAAAAAAATAATTAATTTCTCTTCAGCTGGCCTTGCCGCGCGGCTCTCGGCCCCACGCACGCCCCTGCCCCTCGCCGGCACTGCCGTCTCCCCGGGTCCGCGGCCATCTGCACTTCCTAATTAAAGGAACCCCCGGGAGACCCGTAACACAAACGAGCTAATTTCATGTTTAATGATCTTTAATCAGGAGTGAGTGTGACTAACAACGGCCATCCAGAAGGTGCTTTGTTATTCATTTTATTTGCCATTGGCTCCTCTGAAAAGCTCGATTCCCCTCCCACCCGCAGAGGCCCCCGCTCCCGCAGTGGAGAGGGCACGAGGTGATGGTGCTCGGGCAGGAGAGCCGCTGCCCTGATCCTGCTTTCACCCGCTCCAGCGCTCCCACGGCACAGGGCACGGCACAGGGAGCCGAGCTCCTGGAAGGACGGCCCTCCCACCGATTCCCCTAGGGATCACAGAGCCCTTGCCATGCAAGCCCTCTTTCAAGCCCTGACAACCCCAGGAGCAGCTGGGTGAGATCTCAGCCACACTCAGGCTGTGGCTGAGGTTTCCACATGTGAGATAGCATGTGTGGGACAGCCAGCACCAGCGTGGCCCTGGCCCTGAGATGTGCCCTGATGCCAGGCTCCAAGATCCTTGCCACAACCCTGCCGATGCTGGGGGGCTGGGGGTTTTTCATGGGGTCCAAGGGAGACTGGGGGAGCTGTCAGAGCATCTGTGTCCTTGCCACTTGGAAGCCTGTGTCTATTCCAGGAAGGAGGGACAGAACCCTCAGAGATGCTCTAAAAAGATGCCATGGGTGTTCCACAAGGCAACAAGGGGTCCTACAATTTCTGCTCCCTAATATTTTTTTAAACCACATTTGCCTTCTACACATAATCATTTCTTCCTCCTCCTTCTCCTCTGGTCCATGTTAAACTCAGCACCAGGTCTGTGTAAATAGCACTGGTATTTCTAGAGCTATTCAGAATAAATACCCATAAAGAAAACAAGGGGGTGAAGATGTCAAGGGATTTCGAGGCAAAATATTGTCCCTGTCTCTTGCAACGGAGCCTGCAGGAAGCACACACTGGTTCCCACTGCAGGGGAGGCTGGCAAGGAGGAGCTGCTGCTCCACCATGTGTTAACCACTGCCCATTTTCTTGTACCTGAACTGCCAAGTGACACCTGCACAATGGCACTGCATGGCTGTGTCGCTGGTGGGTAAGTGTGGGGTTATTTCAGCTCCTAAACCCTCAGTGCAACACTGGGAGTTCAGTGCAACCCCAGACTGATCTGCAGCTGTGCCTGCAGCATCGCTCAGGCTTCTCCAGCAAGGCCACTGAGGAAGCAGTGCACCTGCACCAAACCCTTGTGGTTCAGTGTCACTGGGCAGCCCCTGGCCAAGGCTTGACCCAGGTGGGACCTCCTGGAGGTGGCCCCGGGGATGCTGCATGCCAGAGTCTCCCCAGGGACCCTGGCTCCTTCCTCACCACCTTGAGCCCTCCCTAGGTGCCCTGTGCTCCACACCTTCACTGTTTTCACCCAAAACAGCAAGCGAAAAGCTGATTAAAAATCCAGGCTGTGAGCTTCTGGAGAGCTGCAAGCTGGAGCCTTGCCAGTGGCACAGGGAGGACCCTGCTCTGGCACCGGTGCTCCCTTGCCACACACCAGCAGAACAGGTACGAGACCAAGCCCAGGACAAGGAGGGGCACACAGGTGTCTCAGGTGGGTGGTGAGGGGCACTCCCCCCCACAACCCCTGACACAGCCCTCTACAAGCATTCAAATAGATCTTTTTTGCCTAAAACAATTACAGCAACTAAAAATAATGCTGAAAAGGTCAGTGCTCTGTAATCTCGCTGCAGCCTGGAGATGTCTGCATGGAGGGGTGCTGGCCCAAGCCTCCAAGTCAGCGACCTAACAAGGTGACAATCAAACTATATCACACACAGAGCTGCCACCACCCCAAAAAACCTCGAAGGAGCTGTTGGTGGCACATCAGCTCCCTGCTCCAGCCATCCAGCTGGAGCACACAGCTGGCAGGGACACTGCAGGAGGGCTATGGCTCGCTCTCCCCTATAGAGCTTTCCTGTAAAATCACCTAATCTGGCTAATCCTTCTCCTGAGGACCTGGAGGATCTGTAGTACTCCACAGGATTGCTCACTGTCATCTTGTAAGGGTCACCCTGCTAATCACATGCTCTGGGGATGCTGCAGCTCCCCGGGGCAGTTTTGCAGGCAGATCCTGCTGCAGCGCGTTGATTTCGGTCCCTCTCAGCCTCCGGCTGTGGGTTTCATTTCTCCAAACAGCACAGGTGACCCCTGTGGTCAGCAAATCTCTTTCAAGATTTAATTGGCTCTAGAAGAGCCAAATCCTGCAGCAGATTGCCTTCAGGCAATTAGGAGAAACTTGGAGAGTGGTGGGGAAGAAGAGATGGATCCCAAGCTGGCACCTGCCTGTTTTCCAGCCACTGGATGGAGCTGGTGGCAGGACCAGCATCCCAGCCCACAGCTTACGGATGTGGGGACAAGCCAGGTGACCAGAGCTGTGCCTGGTCAGACCCGTGGGCAATTCAGTGGGTGGGGAGAGCAAGCAGGAGCTGGTGTGCCCATACAGCACTGGGGCCTCTGCTCACGAGCCCACCTTTCCTCTGCCATCAGCACTTAGAGAGGACAGTGAGTATTTAAGTGCTTCTTCATGTCCCTGAGCTGTTAAGCACATAGAAATAGCAACAGCTTTTGCTTATAGTTGCACCTTTCATACAGAAGACGTCCTGCAGCGTGTCACAGAGCTCCTGCAGCCTCACACCTGTGCTATGGCCAGAGGAGCAGAGGATGAGCAGGGACACAGCACATCCCCACCACAGCATCACCCTGCCAAGCCCTCCTGGGTCACGAGGAGCAGGATGGGGCTACCTGATGGCTGTCCCTGGGGATTGGTTTGTGCTGGTCAATTTGACCTGGCTTGCAGCTGGGGATGGAGGTCTAAGCCAGGTGAGTGCTCAGCAAGAGGTGTCTGAGCCCTGCCATGGGCACAGCAGCATCCTGGCTGGGGAACAACAGAGCTACACCTGCCATGGGCTGGTGTGAGGGCCACAGCCAGGAACAGGCTCCAAAGGGACTGGATGAATTCCTTGGAGAAATTCCTACCTGCAATCACAGCCATACCTGGCTGTGGCTGGTAGGGGCTGAACCTTTATTTCCACTGGCTAGAGCTATTCTTGTCCATATGCACCACAGTGAATCCTTTCCTAGTCCCCAGAAGAGGACAATATTCATAGTTAGCCCCAGCCACCACAGGCTGTTGGACAGACCAAGAAGGGGTCTGGTGGGGACCATACTTCTGCAGCACTGTGAATTGCCTGCATCCCATCCACCATCAGGGGCGTACGCATTACCCAGGACAGGTGGAAACAGTCATCATAATCTGCCTTGGCATCTTTTCTTTTAAAAGCAATTTCCTCCCTCTGCCTCTCTGACAGAGCTGGGGAAATATTTAAGTGACCTGTCAACAGTTTTTTCATCTCCCCGAGAAGATGTTTTATCTGATCACACCTCGCCAGCTATTCTTCTTTACATGGCATCTCCTGTCTGTCCTGCTCCTCTGAGGCTGCCTCGAACGAGGCGCGGCCGCTGCTCCCCTCCACTGCACCCGGGTGCCACAGGGGTGCCAGCACACACAGAGGCTGTTGGAGACCCCCTGCCCTTCCTGGGATGGGATGGGATGGGATGGGATGGGATGGGATGGGATGGGATGGGATGGGATGGGATGGGATGGGAAAGCAGCTCTGAGAGCAAAGCCACCAACCCCTAGAGTCATGGAGAAGCCACAGGTGGCCCAGCCGTCTCGCAGAGTGGGGAGGTTGGGCAAGCCCCCTTCAAGCCCCATCCTTGGTTTTTAAGAGGGAACAGCACCAACACAGGGGTTTTGTGAATGATTTTCTTGTTCTGCTTTTCGGCCAGACCGGCGCTACCGGAGCAAGGTTGGTGCTATAGCACAGTAATTCTCCGAGCGTAATGAAAGCTGACATTATATCAAACACAATAAAGACTCTCAGCTGATGGAGATCATTCCTGAACACACAAACCCATTAAACTGAAAAAAAAAATATCAATTCTACACACTCGCCAGCCAAAAGAAAATGTGATTTGTTATCTAAAAGGGGGTTATAAACACAGCTTCAATGCACTTTCTGTGCTGTAATGAAAACTGGGTTTGAAATGGCAAGACGACTGCAAATTAGAGTATTTGATTTTATTTTCTAACTTTTTAGGTAAACCTTCTACAAGGGCAAGTGCAAGGTTACGGTGACAATCTTTCTGTTCTCAGCCGATAAGTAGGATCTGTAATTAAAAGAGGAGAAAAATGAAAGGAGGATAAGGAGCTGGCGCTCGCCCTTCTGATGCTGCTTTGAACACAAAGCCCTGCCTGCGTGGCTGTGCCCAGCCCACGGGAACAGCTGCTGGAGCCCACGCATGGCATGGCATGGCACGGCTGCTGCTGCCCTGCAGACACACACCCAGCAGTGCTGGGTGGAGCAGCAGGATGGGGCAGCAGGATGGGGCAGCAGGATGGGGCAGGATCCTGCACCTGGAGGGATGCAGCACCCTGGGCTGTATGGCTGTGGCTGGGTACCCAGCCATGCTGCCATGTGCCCCCGCTGTATCCCGCACCTCTCCTGGGCAGTCAGGAGCACAGTCTCTGTTATTGCTCCTGTCCATCCCCATTTGGCAAACAGCGATCCCCTTTTCCCTGGAGTTTCTTTCCTAATGGAGCTTGAAATTATCTGGGCTTTGTTATTCCTCATGTGCTTGCAGGCAGGGGTTATGGATGGAGGCAGTGGCATGGGGCTGTCCTGCACTTCTGATCCCCCTGCCACTTTCACAAATGTCACCACACCCCAAAACCACCAGTGGTTAAACCCTGTCCCCAGCAGCTCCTACATCCACAGCTCAATGTATGGCTGTTTTTCTTTTCCAAGGAAAAAGGGCCTGCTGGGCTCTGACCCTTCAAAGGGCCCTTTCCAACATCAAAAGGTGGGGAGAGGTGGGAGGCAGAGGGGAGCTTCCCAGTATAGTGATGGAAAACGCAGTGAGGAAGGAGACTGGGAGAAAAACAACAGTAATAAACATTTTATGAAGCAGAAAATGGCTTATAAAGAAGTCAACTTTTAAAGGCAATTTATATAATCCTGCCAAGCGCACATAAATGCAGGGATGGATCTCTGCAGCACTGGAGTGTCCCCTAAAGGCACAAACAGCTCCGGCAGCCCCAGCAGACTGACACATGGCAATGATGATGATGATGGTGATGTTGGCCTGGGATGCATTCCGTGGCTGGCAGTGCAGATATGCACCTCTGACAGCATCCCCCAGGTCAGTATGGCCCCCACTCCCACACACTACGTGAGTGTGGGACACCTGAGACCCTGCTGATGCTGCTGGGATGGGGTGGAAGGTCTGGAAAAGAACCCAAGGAAAACTCAGGAGGAAAGCGGAGCACATAAATGGAAAAGGGCTGGGAGAATATGGAGCTGGCTGGGATGTCTGACAGGCCACATGGCAGCTTGTCAGTGAGGATGAATACAAATGATGGCAGCAAAAAATGCAACATGACCTTTCAGCATTTTTATAGGTACCTCTGCAGGTCCCTTGCCCAAGCAGGGCAGCAAACAGAGGATGGAAACCTGAAAACTGCATCGCAGCGTGGGCTGGAGTCCCAGCACCTCTGTTTGCTGCTGGGAATGGTCAGCACAGGGCAGGCAGAACCACTGCGACAGCCCGGGGATAGGACTGGGGACATCCAGAGCAGGGGGCCAGCCCTGATGTGCCTTGAAGGACAAACCCTCATCACTCTGCATGGAGTAGAGCTAGACTATCCCAATGGCCCTCTGAATGGAAGCCTATAGGTCAGAAGATTCTCACTGGGAAAACTGGTAGGCCAGGCCACTGCAAACGGGGAATTTTCTGTGGTTTCCTACCATACCAGTGCCAGGTGGTTGCCATGTCCCTTGGTGGGAGCCCACTCTGGCAACAGGACTCAGCTCTCATCTTTCCAGAGCTCTATCAGCCTTCTCCAGTGGGTGAATGTGCATCCCTGAGAGACCCTCACAGTGCAGGCAGGGACGGGCACGATCTCTCCCCACAGCCTGCCCACATCCCTGCCCACTGTGCCACTCTGAGCTGCCACCCAGCCCTGGAGTAAAACAAGCTCAAGGGAACTCATGAGGGTGCTCAGAGTATGGGTGACCTTGGGGCCAAGACTACTTTTGACCAAGGAAAATGGTCCAATGCCCAGAATTGATCTGGGGACACAGCCCTGGGCTGGCACTGCTGGTAGACATGAGGGGCCTGAGGGTGGACGAGCACAAGGAGCAGGGATGAAGCAGGACAGGATGAAGGGATTGTTCAGGGAACAGGAAGGCACTTTGCAAAGCCTCCTGAGGTGGGAGACTGAACTCAGCTCCAGAAAGGCCAGAATGGCTGCCATGTAGCTGGAAACACCAGAAAACAGCAAGGAAAAAGGAACTTTCCCCGTAGAGAGGGATCGTGAGTGATAGCTGGCAGCAGCTCGCAGCCGCTCAGGCTCTTGCTCCTGCTTCATTTTCCCCTGGACTTCCATAGCAACCCATCTGCAGTGAGGTTTAATGGGGCTGCCATTAGCACTAATGCAGCGCAAACACTCAGCATCTGCCGGCGCCTTTGGATGGAAACACAAAAATAACCGCGCTCGCCGCAATCTGTCATCGACTCCGGCGCGGGGTTAGGACGCGACACGCTGGGAGAGGAGGGGAGAGCTGCAGCCAGCAGGAACGAGCTGCTCGGTGGGAAGGGAGGAGAGGAGGAGCTGGGATGCTGTGCTGCTGCCTTCCCTGCCTGCTCCCGTGCCAGCACCAGCAACAAGCTGGGGGCAGCTGCAGAGCCAGGGTGAGCGGTGCTGGCACACGGCTCTGACTGCGCCCGGCCATTTCATGCATACAGGGCAGAAAAGGAGGCTCAGCCCCAGCAATGAGATGTACAAAGCCCCTTCACCCCTCTGCTCTGCTCAGGAGCTGGGGCTGTTGCAGGCAGGACTGAGGCAGGCAGGGCTGATGCCCAGCACCCTGGGGGCTGTGCAGAGCTGAACCAGTCCATCAGGTGGCACCTGCCAGGCCTGGGCTGTCCTGATAAAGCTGCGCCGAGCTCTGTGGTGACGCATCGCTGCACATTGTTTCTGGGTGACTCGCTCCTAATTACCTTGATTAAGTGGTTGCAAACAGTGCTATTAAAAATATTTTTTTTCTATGAAAGTGGATTTCTGAAAGGTTTGTGCCGTGAATGGCAAAATGAGCCAAGAGCTCCCCAGCGCTATAGCCTTTTCCAGCATGTTTTGTGTCCTGCTGTTATTCCCCTGGCAGTGGAAGGCAGCCAGGTCTGGCTGGAGGAGCTCTTTGGGGCTGCAAAAGAGTCCCTGCAGCAGGAGCCCATCCCTGCGTTCCAGAGGATGAGCAGAAGCCCCACGCACTGCTACAAAATGCAGTGACTTTGTGCCACCTCTGCCCCAGTCACAAGGCATCCAGCCCTGAGTGCCAGCCCAGCATGGGGTGCACGGGGCAACTACAATGTCCCTGGGGTACCCACAGGCAAGCTTCAGGTGCTGCTCAGGGATGTTTCCTGACCCCGGAGGACACATGAGACTGGTCAACACAGGGGATGAAGATGCCTGAAGCTTGCCCTGCACTTCTCTGGGCTTTCCTTGGGAGCCCCAAGCCAAGGTCCTGGTGTGGCACTGGCACGGGCATCAGCAGGTGCCTGCACCAATCTCATCTCTTCACTGCCTCTCCACTGGCCTCTTGGGAAGAGCTGGCAGCAATTCACCAGTGTTCTCATGCAGACAGAAAGACCTCTGTGAGCTCATCCTGCTCCTTGGGTGCCTGTGGGACACACCAGTCTCCACCCCACACTGGCCACATGGCAAGTGAAAGCCAAACCTGGTCAACCCCTTGCCTTCTTTTGCTCCTCCCACCTCTTCCACAGCAAACCCTGGTGACCATCACCTATGGCAGGAAGGTCTGTGTGAGCAGCAGCAGCTCAGACTGTGAAATACCCCCCAAAATACAGCAGCATAGCCTGGCAGTGGGGCTATCCCCAGACTGTCCCCTCAGAGGATGCAGGGGCTTCCTCAGGGCTGGGCAGGATGCGGCCCTACCCAAGAGGAAGGGGCTGGGTGGCTCAGGAGTATTTTTTATTGCAGACTCCATTTGCACTGGGAGAAAAACAATCTTTCCTTCCTTTTGTATTATGGTTATAATTTGAGAGCATTTCCAGACAGAATCCTTCAGGTTCCCGCTGAGTGCTATCACCGCCAGAATTACAAAGTCAAATGCAATCATTAAACCCGCGTCTTCCCTCTCCCAGCCGAGATTGCTCCTGCTCCAGGAACAGCCCCCACCGCAGCTGCTGGCATGTGCCACGGATGAGCCACCGCTGCTGTCACCCCGTGCGAGGCCCCCCTCAGCACCAAACCCAGTGGCTGCCAGAGATGGCGAGAGTGGGAGTCTCCTCAGCCCCCACCGCCTCCAAGCTGAGCTGTCAGTTCGACCTTCACCTCCTGCCTTCTCCTCACGGTGTGTGCAGGCTGAGGCGAGGCTGCAAACGAGCTCAAAATCACTTCATTTGCTCTCATTAGCGGTGGCAGGCGGTGGGGCTGGGAGGTACCGAGCACGGCAGAGCCAGCGGCGACTCACGACGGGGACAAGAACGTGGGCAAGGAGGGATGGGACAGTGACTGCTGTGGCACGAGTCGTACCAAGGGAGGGAAGGGCCGGGAGTGGCTGCAGTGCGCATGGAGCCTTACCCGGATGTTGTCCTGCCAGTGGTGAGCCTTCTGGAACTTCTCTGCTGCATTGGCAAGTCTCTGCAAAACAAGTGGGAGAGAAGAAATGAGCCTAGGGAAAGCAAGGGGCATTGCCCACACCAGCCCAGGAGCATGGGTGCTGCCCCAACATCCAGCATCCCTGTCTGGGGGTTCCTGCAGCACCCTGCCACCCCTCTGCTGCACTGGCCAGGGGGCAGGAGGAGGCACTGTGGGCAGCACCCTGGAAGGGTGTTCCAGGCACAGGGAGCCAGTTTTTCCTGCTTGCCTCTGCCTTTCCTGGAGCAAGCCAGTAGCTCCAGAAAAATCGCTGCCACTTGAGCTCAGCAGGGCTGAGCCACTGCAGCTTGGCAGCTGTCAGCATCCCACCAGAGCAGGGCAGGCTCTTGTTGCACAGGGCAAGGGCTGAACCCAGGTCTCTGTACTGACAGCCCACAGCTCTGTGAAGAGCAGGGCAAACTCTTCAAAAATGCCTCCAAACCCCCTCAAAATGCTCCAGTGCTGGGGCCCAGAGCTGCACCGTGCTGCCCCCCCAGATGTAACCCCTTTGTATACCCATGCCCACACTGGGGTAACCAGAGGAGCCAGGATTTGCCAGAAGCAGGATGGGGCAATGCTCAGCACCAGGGCACCCTCACTGGATGCTCAGCCATGAGACCCCTCAATAGCACAGAGGGTGCAGCAGGGCAGGGCTGGAGACTGGGCAGCCCCTGGGGTACTGCAGTGCCTGGAAGAAGCTGCAATCTGGCCTTTTGTGAAATCAAAGGGAATAGACAGGGCAAAAGCTCCAGGCTTTCTACAGGATCCTCTGCGCATCACTAAGAAAATAAAGCCAAGAGCAAAACGAGCATGTTTCCCTCCATCCCTCGACCAGCCCCAGGCAGCCAGGTTTGTGGGCAGCCACCTGAGGTACAACCTGATCAGCACCAAAATCCAGTGGGAGGCAGCCCAGTGTCCTGAGCCAGCCCACAGAGCCGAGGTCCACCCAGACCCCTGGGTGCAGACACTCACTGCTAACAGGGCATGGGGTTTATGTCTGGTCGTGCCGTACTCAGCACAGCCTGCTCCCCACCAGCCATCAGCTGTACAAGGCTCCCAGGGAATACACTGCCATGTCTCAGCTCCAGGGGCCAATCTGTACAGGGCTAACAGGCCATGAGGCTTTCGAGGCTGTTGCAGTCCCTAGGGGGCTCCCTAGAGAGTTAGTGGGAGACAGACCAAGCAGAGATGTACCTTACAGCACAGGCTCCTGCCTCGCCTGCTCCTCATTTCCCTGCAGATATATTTCCCTAGAGGAGGATGGACACGCTCTGCTCCATGCAAGTGGTGCTGGCAGCCAGAGCATGGGGAGAGAGGTGAGCCCTGGCTGTTTTCAGATACTGAATTGGCTGGGAGGAGGAAGGAGCACTGACAATGGGGTGACATCTTGGGCAAAATAACAACCCCAAATCCCTGCCTGGGCAGCACCACAGAGATCCACATAACGAACACAAGATTCCCAGTGCTAGTACACACGACTTCCACGGCGTGAACCACAAATCCCAGGATGAAAAAGCACTCCTTTGCTCATCAGGGATGTGGCAGGCTGGTGGGAGCCCACAGGGGCAGCAGTGAAGTCCAGCGATATCCCTGGGAAATGATTTCCCCAGGGCCTGAACAGTGGCCAGAGCACACACACATACGAGCCCTGGGCACAGCCACAGGTCACAGCTGCTGCCCCCACTGTCACCAGTTTCTCCAGCATTCCCATGAGCACACGGGGATGCAAAATGTCTCAGCCCTTCCAAATGGATGCTCAGGGGAAAGGAAGCCCCCAGGTGCCACAGTGTCCCCACTGCCCATGCAGGACAGTGGCAGCCCCAGCCCTGGCAGGGTGGCTTGAGCAGGGCCGTGGCAGCAGATGCTGTATTTCTGTGAGAGTGGCAAAGCACAGGCACTCAGAAGTAAGGCAAAAGACATCACAGATCTGGCCCTCCCCAACCTGAAAATGCAGCTTGTTCTTATCAGCTGCAAGGAAACACGAATCCATCACTGCATAATCTCAGCACGTAGTCATTGAAACTTTCCTGTTTAATCTTTTCTCTTTCTCTTAATCTTGATTTCCAAATCAAAGTGCTTGCTTTCAGTGGCCAGCATCCAAGGGGAAAGATCAGCTATCAGCTGAACATTGAAGCAAAATCCTTATGGCTCCAGTGGCAGGCAGAAGGGAATGAGAAACAACACGTGGCTGGACAGAAAAGCCAAGTGATATGAATTTTCAGGGCAGCTTTTCATGGTCTCACCTGCACAGCCACATCCCTGCCCCCAAGAGCTGCCTAGAAAATCCGTGGCCCAATTCTGTACCTCATCCCCTCCAAGCTTTTGTGCTCTGTTTATATATTGAGATGGCTGATTAAAGACAAGCATTTATTCTGAGTTGCTTTTAAAGCAGTGGTGATGAAATATGCATTTTCTATACTTGATAAGAGTGTGTTTGTTTATTATGGGCTGGCATAAGATTTATGGACATCTTTAACTATTCATCGCCTTGTGCAAAGTGCCTGGAGGGTTGCAAATGGTGCAGTAAGGGACAGCTACACCCAGGAACGACACCTCAACAGAAGATATTTTTCCTCTGGAAAATGTCAATTTGTCAAAGTCAAACCAGACACAATTTTGGTTAAAAAAAAAAAAAAGGAAATCCAGATGTTCTTGTTTGATAAACAGCACGTTGCAGGAATGGGGGAGCCCGCAGCAGGATGGCACAGCCACAGCAGGGTGCTGTGCTGGCTCCTGGCTGCCACTGGATATTCACCCAGGGGAAGTGCTCCCAGAGCCCTCCAGCTGTTGCTCCTGGAGCACTTTCCTCGCTAAAGACATTTCAGTCCCACGAGCAAGACGGTGACTGCGAGGAGAGAGGGGCCAAGCGGGCAGCCAGCCACCCTTCCTCTGCAACAGGGGATCCTCTGTGGGGGACAGACCCGGTGTGATGCCATGTGGGGCTCCCATGGGAGCAGTCCCATCCTGTCCCATCCTGTCACATCCCTGACTGGTGCTAGAGGGAGCCCCTGCCCGGAGATGGGCTGCTGTCATGAACAGGATGGGTGATTGTTGGATTCAGGACCCTCCAAAACTGTGCCAATAACAAGGGGTCCCCCAAGGGGGCTATCTGGGACAGCAGGACCTGGAGTTGTTTGTTAGGGCAGGGTTTGTTGCTGCTCCCACAAACCCTGCTGATGGCTCCCCAGGGAAGGTGATGGGTCTGCCTGGAGCCATACACTGCTGCAGGATGTCCCCATTAATGCCAAATGAGTTCATCATGAATAATGTTATTGTGATCAATACAGCTCAAGGATTATTTCTAATCCTTAATAATGATTAAACCATTATTTTTCAAGTGTTACAGATCAATCAGACCAGCTCAAGGTGTGCTGCGTGCAGGGACTGTGAGATGCCCAGGAGGCAGGCAGTGCACTGGAGAGCCCAGCAGGGTAGAGGGCAGTCACCAAAACCTCTCCAGATTTCAGACCTGGGGCTGTCAATTGTGGCGTTCAAACAGCAATAAAAAACAGAGGAATTACCAAAAATAAAGTATGGGTGTGAAATATCTGCATTTTTCCAGCAGGCTGTGGTGCAGAGACTGCCCTGGCACTTTAAGGAGCATGGTTCTTTCCCCAGAAGTCACCCAGGGCTAAGGACAGGAGATTTAGAGGCTGAAAACACTGAATTGAAACGACTCTGAAGGTCATGAAAGGCCAGCAGGAGATTTGCAAGGGATTGGTGTCTGGAGATCCCGACAGCGGGGTGTGTGAGGGGGAAGGTGCTGCACGGGCTTATCGTGCCCCGGACTCATTTGTATTCCACGTGGAGCCCCTCCCTGCCTCGCTGCTCACCAGGGCTGATTCCTCAGGAGCTCCCTGCTCAGCACACCAGCTCGCCTGGGACTGAGGAGCCTTGGGGACACCATGGACTCGGGATGGGCAGGTGGCAGCAAAGCTGGAACAGCTAGGCACACACCCTCCCTCCCAAAAGATGGGCAGGAAAGGAAAGGGGCAAAAATTTGGGTGACCATCGGTCTGCCCAGAGGATGGCAACTCCAGACACATGGCAGCTGCTTTTCCCTGGCTTTGCTCCAGGACTCTGCTACTCAGCCCGATGCCCCACAAGCTCACCCACCCTGAGCACGGCTCACCCAGGTGCACTCAGCCCCAGCAGCACCTTTTGGGGACAGCTGGTCTGATGCCCTGAAGCTGCTGGGAGTGTGGTGGTGGGGAATGCTTGGAGCACCAGAGCGGGCACAGGCAGGGACCACACCTCCTCTCCAGTGGAGGGGACCATCCCTGCTGTTGGCATCCCCACTGCTTGAGGGGCCAGCACGCAGGAGGATTGTCTCTGGTGGAGCAGACACCCAAGGGTGATGCTCACCTCCTCCTTGCCACCCCTTCTCCCCCATCACACTTGGGGCTATCCTGCATTGCTCTGATATTTTTAGACAGACTCTTTCCAAAGGAAACTGGTCCAATGATTTACTAAATCTCTTCTCCCAGCTCCACCATGGCAATAAGCATGTCCTGGCTGCTCCTGCCTCAGTCAGATCAGTGGGTTTAACTTGGGAAGCAGCAGAGCAGAGCCCAGGGAGGCCAAGGACCAAGGCTGGATTTATAAAACAGGATTACAGCAAACACTCTGCAGAAGAAGACCGAGCAACCCTGGGTAACAGCAGCTATGCCACCCCTGTGTCCAAGCCTCCACACAGGTGCCCCAAGCCTATGTGGAGGGGAATGCTCCTCAGGCACTCTGGGATGGTGTTCCTGGCTTCTCCCCACAGCCAGTGTGGAAGCCTCAGCCATGGCCCATCACACAGCAGCTGTGTGTGCCTAGGGATGTTTGCTTCTGAGGAGAGCCCCTCCTGCTAAGCCTTCATTTAACTCCCTCAGGGAGACTCTTATCACCCTCATCGCAGCGCCTTGCCCAAGGCTCTGAAGTGCATTAACCTCCGGCAGCCCAGCACAGAGCTGGGAGGGGAGATCTGTGCTGGAGATTCAAACAGCCCTGTTTGAATGGGAGTGCCACACAGCATCACACCTTCCAGCCCTCCTCCCAGCAGGGAAATGCTGGGGAAAGGTTAAGGCAAGAAGGTGAAATCAAACACACATGACAAAGCCGAGGAACCCAAGTTCCAGGCAGGAACATCCCCCAGGAGCTGGTTTTGCAATTCTTCCTCCTCCATAATGAAGGAATGAGGATGGCAGAAGCCCTCTCTGGTACCAACCCATCTTCCATGGACAGGGCACCCTGAAGCCTCACCTGTTACTGCAGAGCATCTGGAAAGGCAAAAGCCCATTCCACCTGCTTCATGTCTCCATCCCTTCTGCCTGCATGCAGCAGGGCAGAGGGCACCTTCTCATGGTCCCACCTCCTGCCACCAGCTCCAGGGTGCATCCACCCCAGCTCTCCCTCTCAGCCCCAGCACGTTCTCTCCCCGTTCATGGAATTCACCCCTTAGCAAACCCTACCAACAGCGTGCACGTCACCGTCAAAAAATGATCAACCAGCGACAAAAGACAACAACCCCCTTATGTACACATAGGGAATATAAATCTTGAGTAAACACTGTAAAGCAGCGAAGCATCTCATCCTGTAATAATCTCCGAGACAGTTGATCCCAGGGCTCTTATTACCCCCACAGCCCTCATCTGAAATCCAGTCGGCAGCAGGCTCAGCCACGGCTCAGTATTGATCACGGAGGCAGCTTCAAATATGCTGCGGCATTTTTCTTTCAAAGCACTAACTTGTTTGTCAATAGCTCCCTTGGCTGTGCAGACGGAGTGGGATGGATGGAGCCCATCTCTGCTTCCCTTGTGCCCGGATCCAGCCTGTGCATGAGGGAGGATGGGGCTGGAGCCAGCACAGGCTGCTAACATTCTCCTGTTCATGGGAGGGCACATAAAGCCCCAGGGACTAGCGAAGAGCACGTGGTAAATCCTCCAAGGGCTCCCAGACCTCAGTTCTTTACGAGCTGGGGCTTGCTGCTGGGGTCTGGCAGGGCAGGGAGCAGGGACACCTCTGCAGAGCCAGCCCTGCCAGCAGTGAGGTCACAAGTGCAAACCTGGAGCTAAACCAGAGCCAGAGCTGCTGCAGACCCCATACGGGGCAGTGGCACAGCCAGCATCTGGCACTGGGGGCCTGGGATGAGCCCCAGAGCCACAGCTTCCATCATTTTACTGAGCACCTCAGTAACTCATGGCTCTGCAGGCCAGCAGCATGTGGCTCTAGTTCCCCTGTCAGCGTTTCTTGTTTCTCCTTCTTCTCCAGGGCCACAATTTTTACCAATAGGAAACACCAGCACCATCCCAACAACCACAGGGAGGGGAGGAGTGAAACATCCCAAGAAGAGAGGTACCAATGTCTTTGCAGAGATGCTGAGGAAAGGGAGAGTGTTGCTGCTCAGGGTGTTTCTCCTACCCCAAAATATTGCTCAGGTCTCCAGAAGGGCTTAACTTCCCACCAACAGCAAAGCACCAAGAGCAAAAGGACAGTGCAGAGAAGGACGCAGGCATCCTGCGGCACAAATGGTGCCTGGTGCTCTCTTCAGCTCTTCTCCCCTTGCAGAAAAGCCTCTCTCTGTTACCCTTCTTCTGGAGTTCCTGTGCTCTATGAGGGTGGATACTTGCTTTCCAAAATCACAAGCAGAGAGCAGCTCTGCCTCTGCTCCCTGTCACTCAGGAGGGGAGGAGAAGGGCAGGGGCACTGTGCCCTGTAAACCCAGGGGGACACTTGGCCCTGGGGACCAGCAATAGCAAAACCTCAGCTCAGCTGCTCAGACCCTCCTTGGCTCCTGCCCCATCCCTCCTGGGGGAGGAAGGGCTCACACCAGGGTGCAGGATCTGTCTCCACCTCCATCAGCAGTGAGACAGAGCCATGGGAGGCAGAATGGAGAGATGAGGCCAGGAACAGGTGCAGGCAGTCTTGGCCTCTCTCACTGTCCCTTTCTTCTGAGGAGTCAGCAGAAGGAGCATTTGGCCACACTGGCATTGCCTCATCCCGCATCCTCCTGCCTTTCACCCTGGACATATGGCAGCAAACTTTGCTCTTGCATTAGAGATGACTTTACACAGCACTGCTAAATATCATCATGCTCAAGTCCTGCTCGAATGTGCTGCTGTCTGGCTTTGGGATGCAGGTGGTCCCTTGGGAAGCCAAACCAGGCACACTTGCCTGCTCTGCTCAGGATATGAGAAAAATCCTTTTCCTCCATCCCCTTTGCCACGCTATTTGCAGTCACAGTAGTCTTTTGCATCTTCTGTAGTTGATGGAGAGGAAAGCAGGGACCTCTGCTCTGAGATCCCAACATTCAGCCAGAGGAGAACCAAGCCGGAGTATTCAGCTGCCCTGTGGCAGCACAGTTCTCCAAGCTGTCCGTGCCCAGCAACTTTAACTGGTGCTCATTTCACACCTCTCACTCTCTTTTGCAGCACCAGCTCACAAGATGAGCATGGCAGAGAAAGCCCAGTCTGTTCCTGATGGAAGCTCCTACCATTTCCACAGTAGTCTGACCAGTAAAAGCATAAAATTCTGGCTGTCAAGGGAAAAAGTCTCTCTTGGGATGAAGCTGGAATATTGGTGGCTGCCTCCCGGGAGGTGCTGAAGGGCTGGGGCATGTCAGCAGCATCCCAGAGGGGTGATGGATACAAACCACGTGAGGAACGTGGCTCCAGAGTTGTTTTTTGGTTGTGGGTGGGACAGATGTGTCCCAGCAGTGTCAGGGCTGTCCATCCCAATCCAAGCCCCTTGGTGGTGGGCTACCAGGCTAAAAGCCTGATAGGTGCTGCTACCCACAGCTCTTGTCATTGCCTGCTTTGCCAGGGTCCTGCCATGTGCTGGGAGACAGCAGCAGGAACACAGGGCAGGTGAGCTACTGGGCACAAGCACTGCATCCTGGCACAGTGCAGCGTGTCTGCCAGAGCTCTGCCATGACTGGAAGGGCTTGGGGACTCTCCTGCTGGGTGACAAGCAGCTGCTTGCTGCACAATAAAGTTTCAGATGACTAGAAATAATTCAGGTCAAGATGCATTTGCTGGAAGGTCAGAGCTGGGAAATGTGACAGCAGGCGATTCACCAAGCTGTGGAGGAGGAGATGGTGCTGCCCTGGGCTCCTTCCACCATCTCCTTTCCCATGCCAGTGTGCTGTGGCTCCCATGGGATGGGTGACTGGAGGGACATGGCTCCCACAAAGGATTTTTGGAGATGGTCCCTTCTGGCAGGGGGTCCCAGGGCAGGCTCAGCTTCTGCAGTGTTGGAAGGGTCGGCGTGTTAGTCACAATTCCAGCCCACTGCTCCAGCCCCATCTCCTCCCAAATATACTCCAAATATTCAAGCAAACGGTGCTCCCTAAACCACACTCAGATATCCTGTGGACCTCCTGCTACGATCATCCAGAAGGACTTTTCACAGTTCAAAATCCATTACAATAACCACAAGGCGTTTCAGCAGCAATTATAAGAGATAGTTGCACTTAAAAATCAATTTTACTTAGAGCTTGGAGGAACAGGGTTTTTTAAAAATAAAGGAAAAAAAAAAAGTGATAGAGTTTGTCACTTGGGCAGGAGAAGAAAAAATTTGCCTGGCCAGGTCTTAGCAGCCAGAGTCTTCAAAGAAAAAATAAATCCTTCCTTATCATTATCCTTGTGTATTTTGGACAAATAAGTTCCATGTGAAGATGAGAAGAAGTTCAAGGAGTGGCTCTCCCTTCCCTGTGGTTCCCCACGTGGTGCCAACAACGCAGAAGCTCCTGTGAGATGCAGGAGGGCATCCCTGAAAACCCAAAATGCAGCCTGCATCCTGGCAGGCCCCTGACTCCCTGCTCCATGGGCATGAAGCCTTTAGTGCCTTTCAAATCCTCCCCTTTAGCTCTCTGCCTTTCATTCAAGCGGAGGCTGTTGGAAGTTTGTACTGGAAACCACTTACAATCGATTTATTTTAAGGCATCACCTCTTGCTGCGCTGTGATGCGCGAGCTTTAAAAAGCAGCTCGTTTATTATCTGCTGCCGCGCGGGGATTTCCATGTGGCACATCCCGCTGCAGCCAGAGCTCCTCTGCTCTCGCGTTTTTATGCCAAGGCAGATTCTCAGCGTGCACAAATTCCCACAAGAGTGCCCCAAAATACCACCACCCCACAACCCCGGCAAACTCCGAGAGAAATCCACAAAACTTCCCCATTGAAACCTTCCAGGGACACATGGGACATCTTTCTGATGTCCTCCAGTGCCATCAGCTACTCTCCTGCAGCCTGAAAGGGGTCGGACACACTGAGCAGTTGCTCAGGCCTCCGTTGCCACTGTGATAGGAACACGAGCAGAGCAGTTGACATTGTCAGTTTTTAACACCAAAAAAAAGCAACTGCAGTGCAAAAAGTCACAGAAAGGATGTGTTAGTGGTATTTTGCTCTAAAAACAAGGACAAGTGTTGGAACCAGCTTTGCTCAAACTTTCAGACAAACTGCAAGGAAGCCCCAGTGGCTCCAGTTGAGGTGGGGAAGTTTCAGGGAGGTGGAAAGGAGCAAGTTCAGGAGACCACCAAATGGCTGTTCCCAATGTGACAGCTCACAGTGACCTCAACACTCATCCACGTCCCCCTGGCATTTCCATGGGGCATGGGGCAGCCTCCAGGCTGCCAGGACCCATTCTCATCCCATTGGGACACCCTTTTTTGAGATCAAGGTGCTCACTCCACCTCTGCTGGCTCTTCAGCCTCCTGCTCTTTGGCAGAGCTTGAAGCTCCAGCTGTTCAGACCTCATTGCTCTTCGTCAAGATGTCCCAATGTGCCTTCCCACTCCTGTGCCTTCTTATTCAAAGCCCCAAATCCTCACGTAGTATTTCCCTTCAGTCCCCATCCCTACGTTGATGCTTATGGACCACTGGACAAATCCAGGCTATGCTGATGGAGCAGGATGGTTGCTGCTTTGCTTTTGCCCTCCATTCACCTCTTCTCTCGTCTGGAGCCTAAAATTTCAGTGTTGTTTACCTCTGCATTTTTACAGTCCAGCAAGCCCCATTTATGGCCCAGTTTCTTCAGTTACAATGAAAAAAGGAACCAAACAGAAGAGAACAACCACCATGGATGCTAGGGGGTTTGATGTATTCAACACGGAGCCCAGCTCCTGGCAGATGTGTCCACTCTACTTCCCTATTTTCTGGTTTACACAGGCTTCTGATATTATGTTACAAGTAACATAACTTGCCCAAAGAACTTCAATACAGGCCCTTTTCTGACTCCATTATTTCTTTGTTTTCTTTTGTTCCTTCTCTTTGCTTGTGCAAGGAGGGCAACTCTCATTGCCTACTGCAAATCAGGCTCCTGCCTGGCAGATGTGATGCCTGGAAAGTGCTGGTGCTAATAAAGCCCCTGGGAGGGGAGCTCAGCTTCTCTTCCCCTCTGCAGCAAGCGTGACTGCCTTCCATTCCCATGGGGAATAAAGAGAGACCCAAGCCAAGGAGAAGGACTCAAAGCACATGTCCTCAAACCAGGACAACTTGCCACTACACACATTTCTTAGGCTTTGTCTTTGTTAATTCTGCCTATGTCCTCACTGCAGACCAGCCCCCTGAGAAGCCTCTCCCTTCCCTGAGGCACATGGCTCCAGCACAGATGGAGACCCTACAGGCCTCCTTTGGGGTCTGTGTTTGTGGGGAGAAATCCTTCCCAGCTCAGGTTTTCCCTGATGCAGCAGCTCCCCAAGGGAACCTCCAGTGCCCTTCCCTCAGTCCTGCTCCAGGAACATGTTTTACTATTTCTGTTAAACCCCAAATTCAAGGCAACTTGGCACTTTCTGTTTTAAAGACTGAGGTCGGGGAGGAGAAAGCGTGGAGGAGCTTCCCTAAGGGAAAAGCCATCAAGTGGAACAAGTTTTCAACAACTACACGTTTCTTGACCTTTTCCACAGTCATATCTTTAATGTTTCATGGACGGATTTGATAAAAAAAAATTAATAAAATAGATTTCATTTTAAAAAAAAGGTCAGGACATGTGTTACAGGGAAAAACTCATTTAGGTCCCTACCTGATGCCAAGGAGCCCTCCCCTGCCTCCCACCCAGGGCACTCTAGCCCAGGCATCTACCTCCCCACCTTTCTTTTCATCATATTCAAGGTTTGATCTCTTCTGAACTTTCCCTTTCCCTGCTAGACATGGAATCAGATACCACAAGCATTCAGAGCTGACAAGTGCTTGGGAGTCACAAATATATGGTGGGATGTTGCACATCTAACTTGGAGAGGCAGCCAGTGAGCTCAAATGTGGAGAAAATGATTGTCCAGCCTCCAGCACAGCTCTTCTACCTGCAGCTGCTCAACCTTGAGCCCAAAGTTCTCCCCAAATATCTTGACAGATGTTGAGGCTGTTGCCATGCCAAAGCCATGCACAGCAGAATGCCAACATTTGCACTCTCTTGACCATGATTTCATGGCTCCTGCACCCGCCCCATGAGCATCACCCCACGGATATCACATCCCTTATCCCTGTCTGTGGAAACGAACATGGATCCCATCTGCTGTGTCTGAGCTCAGACTTGTCAAGAGCAAGCAAAGCCAAATAAATTCCCCAAGCACAGAGCCAATTCCTGCTGATCAAGATGTTTTAAAAAATAAATGGTATTTAATAGCAGCTCCATCCCGGCTGGCCCAGCGGATGTTCCCAGAGACTCAGAAACAAAAGCAGCCTGGACGCTACGGACATTTCTATTATTAAGCCCACTCTGCAATTAGAGCAGACTTCTGTCTAACTTCTGCCTCTTTTCACCATTCCCTCAATTTTTTTTATTCACTAAGAACAAAATATTATTCATCAAAGTTTGCAAAAAACCTGCGAATGGCTGCGATAACATCATACTAAGTTATTAAGTGGTGACAATGGGGGACAATTACAGTATATAGTCCATTATACAGCACTGCCGTCGGGATGAATCAAAGTAAAACACCCTGTGAATGGCGAGGAGCTTATTAACAGGAACATTGGTGTGCCAGAACATAATACCTGCATTCAGCCCCAGAGTTAGTGCTGAGCTGCTGCTGCTGGGGACTGCAAGGGCTGGCAGCTCCACTGCACTGCTTGAGGGATCAGCCCCATGGATTGATGCTCAGTGCTTAAATACAGAAAAAGGGCAAAACCTCAGTCCTGGGCCACCACCATGCAGTGTCTCTCCCACTAAATCTGCTTCTGGAAGGCTCAGAAGATTTTTGCAACGGCTCAGCCAAGCACAAGCAGACGAAGATTTCTCTCAACTCCCATCAGGATCAGGAGCATCCTCTCTGCGCTCACCAGCACCCCAGAGGGTATCTCACCCCTGCCTTTCAGGCAAGGAGTGTTCCACCACTACCAGCAAGTCTTTGCAGGTCCCACTCAGAGGAGTTGGGCACATCCCAGGCTCCCTTTACCCATCACCTGAGGCTGTCCCTTGCCTGCAGCAGCAGGTGAGGAGGGTCGTGATGCTGGGAGATGCATGAACTAAATTATCTGTGAAAATTCCCTTTGTTGGGAAGGGAAACGAGTAAGAAAGCTTCATGCCTTCTTCCAGAGCACAGCAGCAAAATTCCCAGGTTTGGGTGTGCTCAAGGACTAACCTGTGGGAAGAGCTGGTTTTATGCTCTTCCTCCCAGGCTCTGCAGCCCACTCACACCTGGATACAGTTCGGATAGGTCCCGTTCCTTCCCTCTCTGCTGGCCTGAATTCTTGCCAGTGGTGAAACCCTGCTCTCCTTTGCCAGTGCTGGGTTTCCTGATGCTCTAGCTGCTCTGGTTTGCTCCTTCTAAGATGTTATTTTTACACTTCCCTTAAAATACAACACTAAGAGAGGCTTCTTGACTATATTAACATTAGGAATCTAATCAGCAATCAGACAGCTCATAATTTTCTGATTAGCTCTGATTATACTCAATCTTTCGGAATGGAAAAAAAAAAAGAGGGAAAGAGGAAAAAAAACTTAGAAGGAAAAATATAAAAATATTCTCTGCTCAGTTTTCCCACCCTGATTCCCTTGATGAGGCACAGAGTCACAGGAACAGCTCTGGTGTTCCCAGCTAAGAAGGATCAGTGCCACAGTGACCTGCTAAGACAATGTTGGTCAATAACCTTGTGCCATCACACTGCTCATCTTCATCCTTCCAGGCTTGGCCAGGATATTGTCCCAGGAAGGGGCTGCTCAGGGAATGGAGAAGACATCAAGGATGCCAGAGCTGCTGACGAACCCAGAGGAGTGTTGTGAGCTCTGCTCTCAGGCCAAACATCTCCAACAATCTGCTAAAAGACAGGATAAAATGATGCCACAGAGAAAGGAAATGATGTGTGTGTATCCAGCTGGCTTCAGCCTGGAGAATGGAATTTCTCCAGGTGATGAGGAGGAGGAGGAGGCTGAAGAACTTTGTGAGATGAGGTCATGGCCACACACCACCTTGGCAGGAGACAATTGGTGCTTTGTGGCAGCCCAGAGAAAAAGATCCCAAGGATTTAGGATCTAAGAACTGCCAGAAGGTAGGAGGAAAACGAGCACATGGTCTGAAGGCCCTGGGCAGGAGCAGAGGATGCCCCAGCAGGCAGATTTACCTGCAGACCAGGCAGCAGGAGCAGGAATGGCATCTTCTCTGAGCATCTCCAGCATCCTACAACAGCAGGGCTTTTGTGAAGGAGGAGAAAGGGAAGTCCTGGTGCTGAGCCTCACAGCTGCAGCCAGGAGGGAAAAAACTGAGGAACAAGCCAGAGGAAGGAGATCTAAACCAACCCCTCTAACAGAGTTAATCACTCGCGTGCGCTCTGTGTAGGAGATTCACTCTTGAGTGCAGCAAGCCATCAGCTGATGCTGTGAAGCATGAGATTTAATTATTTGTATCATAGCCATAGCCTGCATAACTACAAATGATATTAATGGTGATAAAATTGCCCAGCTGGCTCTTCAAACCCATCACCACCCCGACTTGCTGCCTCCCACGGCAGGGATGTGCTGCCTTGCAGGGACCGCTCGCGCCGCGGCACAGCCGGCGGCAGAGCCCATCCACCCAACAGACACCATCTGGAGCGAGCGCCCCATGCCCACACGGGATGGCTGAGCACGGAGCCCGTGCTCGTGTCTGGAAGGCAGCCTCGGTAACGAGAGGTGCTCTGACAGAGCACTGCCTGGCTCTGTATTTGCAGCAGCGCAGCTGAACCTCTGCAGAGCTCACGCCTGCTCACAGGCTGAGCAGACACTTTGCTGGGGAGGAGAGGGCAGCCCCATCTCCCTCCAAGCTGCTCAGTGCTCCAGGCTGCTCCTCAGTGGGGTGGCAGAGCTGCCAGGGAAAGCACTGCTCCTCACCTTGGTCAAACCAAATGGGTTACGAAGATCTGCACTAAGCAATCAACCTGCTAAAAACCAGAGTACAGCAAAGTAGAGTAGAACAGAACAGTTCAGGTGGAAGCGACCTGAGGTAATCATCCTGTCCAATTGCAAGACTAAGGGACACCTGCCCACTTTAAATCCAAAGAATTCAACTGTCAAAGTAAATGGCCCAGGTCAGAGCACAGCAGCCACAGTGCTCCCAACAGTCTGACACCACTCTCCTGTAGAACTCCTTGGCTGAGGTCTCCAGTCACTTTTACCATGACTTCAAAGAAAAAAGCTTGAATCCCCACGTGAACTAAACTGTGGAGAAGAAGAAGGTGCAAACACCCCAGGGTTTGGCTCTCCCAATGTGCTTCACCACAGCATTCCAAGTGGGCAACGGGGTTACCCTATCCTCTTCCAGCCCAGCAAAGCAGGTGAGGCCCAGGAGAAGGTTGTACCTGCACTGGAGATAACAACAGAGGGGACAGGTCCCTTTAATGTGCTGGGACTCAAGCCCTGGTGTCTCCCATAGCAGATGCAGTGCTCAGCACCCAGTGGGACTCTCTTATTGAATTATCTCAGTGCACACACTAAAACCCACCCCAGTTCCCATGAACAGGTGTCCCCACTCCCCACTCTGGGTAAGCCTCCTCCTCACACTCCAGCCATGACCACAGAGTTCTCTTTCATGAAGCGGCTGCCAGAGCTGTAATTACTTTGAGGTGACCTCTAGGAAAAAAAAAAGTTCAAGTTTAAAAAGAAAATCTCTCTGGTTAATGCTATGCAAATTGCCAGCAAGGCAATCAGGCTGACTTTTAAACACTGGCCCCTGTCGAAGGGCTCACAAGACAGTCTTATTGTCTTGCTATCAATTTGCATCTCATTACCCACAATGCGCCTCTGGTTGGAGGTAACCTTTTGGGGAACACGCTGCGGTGGCGAGGAGCCCAGGGACACTGTGGTCACTCCTGTTTGCAAAGCTTTCGCGTGGCCCAGCACCTGAAATGTGATGGGTGAGGGGCCAGCTCACTGCCAGCCACCTGCTGACCTTGTGCCAGACACTGTGACCTTGTGCCACTTCTGCCACCTCCTCTAAGGGCTCTGCCCATGTTGGCTGTCCCATGGACACAGGCACATTGTGTGTCCTCCCCACCGGGCTCACCGGCCCCCGTGGTCCCCCGAGGCTGCGTGGTAGCACTTTGTCTCTACCTGGCTGATCAAGGCCATTCAAAATGTTTCTGAGAGTCTTTGCACGCTTTTGCACATCTCTGCCAACCCTCCCCACCTTGGGAAGACAGTACCAAAATAACTTTTTTTGATAGGAAGGAAATCTGCCGCGTCCTTGTCCTCAGCCTGCTCCTGCTTCTTCAGCCTCCCCAGCCTCTGCCGGTCTCCCACACCAGGTGCCTCCACCTTCCTCTCCATCCCCACCAATCTGGGGTGACAAAACCAAGTTCTCAGCAATCATCTCACCTACATGAGTCACTGATGCCCCGACTAAGCTGCCCTCGACACGCTGCTCCAGGGAGGCTGCCTGGCCCCATCCCACGTTACTTGGCTGCACCCCACTGCCACCTGCAACAAGAACCTTTTGTTCTCCAAGATAGGAGCGAGCCACAGGTCTCCATGTCCCTTTTGTAAGGTCATTCATCCAGTTCAAGCAGCCAGCATAGGGATCCTACCTCCAGGATGCTCAGCCTGTGCATGCTGCCCTGGCTCTGCAGCCAGGTCAGGCAGTGGCTGGGAAGCTGCCCAGTGGAAAAGGACCTGGGGGTGCTGGTTGACAGCAGCTGAACGTGAGCCCAGGTGGGCAAGAAGACCAATGGCAACTGGTTTGGATCAGCAATAGTGTGGTCAGCAGGACCAGGGCAGTGACTGTTCCCCCTGTACTGGGAACTGGTGAGGCCACACCTCAAATCCTGGGCTCAGTTTTGGGACCCTGACGACAAGAAAGACACTGAGGGGCTGGATCAGATTAAGAGAATGGCAATGGATCTGGGGAAGGGTCTGGTGCACAGGTCCTATGAGGAGTGGCTGAGGGAGCTGGGGGGGCTCAGCCTGAACAAAAGGGGGCTCAGGGGGGACCTTATCACTCTCTTCAGCTACCTGAAAGTTCTAGACAGGTGGCTGTTGGTCTTCTTGCCCGAGGAACAAGCAATAGGAAAAGAGGAAATGGCCTCAAGTTGTGTCGGGGCAGGTTTGGATTGGATATTGGGAAAAACTTCTGCACTGAAAGGGTTGTTAAGCACTGGAACAGGCTGCCCAGGGAAGTGGTTGAGTTACCATCTCTGGAGGGATTTAGCAGATAGTAGATGTGGCACATGGGGACGTGTTTTAGTGGTGAACATGGTGGTGGTCAGGTTAGAGTTTGGACTCTAGAGTTTGATCTTAGAGCTCTTCTCCAACTCAATCAACTCTACGGTCCAGCCAAACTGCTGACACAGCACAACCCCCTCCTGCCCTGGCAGACCCTACCAGCAGCATCCCCATCTCCTCCTGCCTGCTGGGTCGGCTCAGCCAAGAGGACCTCCTTCGACAGCCCTGTGCTCCCTGCAGCAGCAGCAGCAGCCGGGGTCTCTCTCGCTCTGTTTTCCTTCTCCCCATGAACTCTGCAGTGTGAGAGCTCCCCGGGACGCTCAGAGCTGCCCTGCCCTGCCTTCGGCAGCCTCCTGCGCTGCCCGGCTCCCCGCCCCGCCTGGCACGGCCGCGTTGCTAAGCGCTGGCAGGGCCCTCCGCCAACGCGGTGCCACCTCTGCCACCACGGCCAGGGGTGCCAAGGCAACAAAGGGACTTCTAACAGGCGAGAGAGCACCACTGCGAGGAAGAAAACCCAACTGCTTAAAATCCTCCTGAATAATGGTGCTGCCTCCCCGCTGCTCAAATCAGATGCAGCACTTTGTTGTTACGATAACTAAATACAGAAGATTTGAACAGCTGGAAACGCAGCAACAATATTTAAAAGAAGTTTTTTTTTTTTTTAAATTGTTGGTCTTTTATTCAATAATGGTAATGGGCTTTTTAGTGTTGTTGTTATTATTTTTGATTTTAAAGGCACAAGTTGTCCTACTCTGGTGTATTTGCACAGTGCTGGTCAGGCTGTGGAGCCGGCTCTTGCCTGGCGATTGCAGGGAATAACTCTGAGACATTTGATAACAGCCAGACAGGGGGCTGCTCCAGGGAGAAGCCAGCTGGCAGAGGCATGGAAATCACAGCTCATGCTCCAGCACCATACTCAGCCCTGCACCTCACTGACAGGATCCAAAGGTGCAAAACCCAAAGGTGCTGCAGGGGAGCAGTGGGAACCAGGCAGCAGTAACAGCAGCAGTGCCAGCCAGAGGTGCCAGCTCCACGCCTGCTGAAGGCGTGGATACCAGAGCCCTTTCACCCTTGGAGCGAGGGAAAGCACTCAGTGATCTTCACCTCCATGCTGATTACACGCAGGATGTGTTGGGGGAACCAAGATGCTGGAGAAGGGGGTTTGGAAATGTGCTGGAATGGAAAGAAACCTCCAGAACCAGGGCATCCAGGCCTCACTTGCCCACACAGGTATTCAGGTGGTGACTGCACCTCTCTGGGTTTTTTAGGAGTGCAGGAGCACAGACCTAGCAGACACTCAGGCTGCAGTGTCAGACGTTATGAACCATCTGGAGGACACAGTGAGTCTGCGATGGCTGATGGGACACACAGTTCCCAAAGTCCCCCACAGGGATGGGACTCTCTCTCTTTCCTCCTGGACCTGCAGAGCCCATGACCTGGGGCTTACATTAATCTTGAAAAATGCAGTATAAATAATTTGGTGTGTAACTGCAAGGAATTAAGACAATACAACCAGTGTAAGTGTAAATAAAACCAGATATTTTACGATGCAGTATTTTGAGTTGTGAGTTGTTTTTTCATACATTGAGCTGTGCCAATTCCTGAGATGCAGTTGGCAGCAGCTCTCCCAGTCATCAGTGAATCACATCGTCATCCAGCCCTGAGACCCAACATCCCCATGTGGCTTCAAGTGCCCCCACAACACCAAGTTAAGGCAGAAAAGCTGCCTGACAATGGGATATCTGGGAATGCACTTTGTGTCGAGGCCCTTGTTGCTTTGGGACTGTGAACCCTGGAGCTGGCAGCTGATGGGGATGCCTTGGAGAGCCCAGGCAACAAATCCACTGTGGCTCTTCTACGAGCCAAACTGGACCATCAGTCATGGCAGTGTCAAGATTGCTCCAGCAGGGAAAGCCTCCCACGAGGTCCCGGAGGAGCACAGATGGACACAAGGCTCCCAGGCATTCCTTTGGCAGCTCTGCTCTTGCTCTAGGAGTTACTGACCCTCCCAGCACACCCAGCTCTGATTTTACCCTCACCCACACAGCTATGGCATGGTCCCCACAGCCAGCAGCAATTGAGGTGTCTGAGCACACATGCTACTACCAACATGCTGAGAGACCACCATCAGCTCCTGAGCCAGTACAAACCAGGACCTGGGCTCCAGGTCCTGCAGCAGTCACCCCTATCCTCGTCCTGTTTGCTGAAGCTTCAAGGCAGGAGACATCCCCTGCCCCATACAAGACCTCTTACCTCAAAACTACTAAAGTCACCATGGAGCTCATTACTACAGAGCTCAGTACTGCTGAAGAGGTCTGAAATAAATAAACCAGGGTTTAGAAGTACCAGCAAAAGCAAGGCAAGGAGAGGAGGCCCTTCTGCTGCCCTGGTTTGGGGGACAGGAACCTGCTTGCTCTGAGTGCATCCCTGCTGCAGCTGGGAGCCCCAGCCAGCGAGGAGGGGTGCATTGGGGGCAGTGTTATAGGGTATTTATTTGGATGAGACAGGACAATCAAGAGCCAAGGGGAAAGGACAGAGACATGAAAGTGGAAGGAGTGTGGGGACAAAAGGAGGGGCTGGGATAGGGAACTGGAGAAATGGCAGAGGGAAGCAGGGAGGAGGAGCTGGAGCTGATGGGGAGGACAGCACTCTTCCAGTGCTTTATTCTGAGGCCCTGGTACCCTTCACCCTGATGCCTATTTAATGTCATCCTATTCAGCAAGTGTCCCCATGATCTGGTAATTATCTTTAACTTACAAAAGAGCATCTCTGTGTCACAAATGCTCCTTTCTCTGGCTCTGCCACAGATCAATATCTCCTCAAGGCCTTCGCCATTGTTTGGGGAATGGAATTGATTTCTCTGAGGAATGAGGGGAGGGAAAATATATAAATAAGTGCTGCAGAGTTGTGTCCCTGCTGAAGGCTGAGCTGGGCAGTGGCAAAGCAGAAGGAAAGCGTTCAGATCCCACCTGACCATTGCAGGTACTGCATCCTATTGCTGTCCCTGCTGAACTGGCTGCAGGGGAGATTGGTTTGTTTGTCATTCAGTGCACAAACATGCAAAATGCTGGAGCCAGAAGAAATCTCTAGTTCCAGATATCCCCAGCTTTCCAAGATCTTACAGCAGAGTGAGATCTTACAGCTGATTCAACACTGTCCATTAGGACACATGCATGTCCCATTCTAGGGTTGAAGCACGTTGCAGCAGTTGCTGCTGTGACCCTGGTGGGCCCTAGAGAGGAGCCTTGGCTCAGAGGGCAACGTTTTGGTGTGACCAGCACGGCACCAGCACTGAAACTCAGAGCAAGGCAAGAGCCACTGAACCACACTGCTGCTGGGCTGCTGTCAGTGTGACCACAGCAAGCACGAGTTCCCCCCGGCAGCACAATCCATACACCCTTCACGCTCCTCTCATCTGGCTGGAAGATGACCTTCAAAATCATGAGATATGGGATAAATACAATTCGATCTGGTGTTTGAGTTGGGGTTGCTAAACCTTTGGGATCTCTGAGCTGAGCCTCTCTGCATCACACAGCTCCTGCAGCCAGTGGCTCCAGGGTGCTGGAGAACAGTGTGGGGCAGAGGTAAACCTGCTCCCCTGGCTCACACCATGAAGGGGCAGATGGAATCTCCAGCAAAGGGGATGATCACAAGGGAAGGTACCAAGGGATTTAGAAATTATGCAGGTGTAGGGAAGGAGGAAGGATTCGTCACTGTCTCCTGCCCAGCATCTGCAGGCTTTTACGTATTTGAAGGCTATTACCAGGTCTTATGTTCATCTTCTCCAGAAAAAAACCAACAACCTCTGCTTGTATTATCTGCAAACGGGCCCTTGCTTTCTAATCCTCTTTTCAGTCCTGCCTTTCCTTTTGCCTCCCTCTGGAAGCGTGATGCCAGGCACCAGACCCCGAGCCAGCGCCAGCCGGGGCCCAGCCGGTGCCGAGGAGGGAGCCAGGGTTACACCACTATGTTTGCACAAGGTGCTATGAGATCAGTATTTGTCTTCCCTACAAACACCCCAGCAGGGCTGAGACATGCCAAGTCTGCAGTCTAGAGACCACTGCCATCCATTCCAACCTTTCCCATCACGTCCTAATTTTTTGATGTTCAGGTGGGAGGAAAGGAGAAAAAAAGTCTGAGTGCAGGGGAGGGTGGATATTGGACTTGAGAAAACCTGTGGTAAAGCTTTTCTTCCATGGACCTTTAAAGGTGCATTTGTTCAATTCCTTGGAAGGAGCTCACGGCTTTATAAAGCCCTGCTCAGCCGCAGGGGCTACTTCACCTTCTAAAAAGCAAACAAAGGTCAAGCACACTCTTCTGTGCAACACATCACAGCTGAGCCTGGTCAGTCCTGACACGGGGAAACAAAGAGGGTGGGACAGAGCAGAAGGTGAAGGAGAAGGATGTCTTCCAATGCACAGGGATCAAAATGCTGGCTGTAGAAGAGAATAGTGGAGCATCCTAAGTGGGGAATACATATGTATTGAGAAGAAGGCAGGGAGGGAAAAACATCAGGTGGGACTAGATATGTGTGAAAGTGGCTTTGGAAGGAGCCAGCTCATTCAGGGAATTCAACAGCATGTAGACAGGAAATTCAAGGCAAGCACATCCAAGGTACCACTGGAGAACAACAATTAGGACCTGTCATGCATGCTGATGCAGCTCCAAATTAACCCCAACCATTTGAGGGAGAGAGGGAGGCACAAACATCTCAGTGCAAGTGATGGTCCAGAGATTCTTGTTTATTCTCAGATAGGAGTGGAAAATAAAACTGTCATATTAACAACAGGCCTATGAATCAGTGTGTCCCTCATCTGTGACACCACCCATGGCTCTGCTGTGCCCAGCAGGGGGACAAGGTAAGATGCGGGGCAGGGAAAAGCACATGGCTGCTGGGAGCACAGGAGGAACTTGTGCTGTGGCAAACTGAAAACATTCAGAGGATTTGATTCACTTAAAGGAAGAAACAAATTTCAAAGGACGCAGGAGTGTAAGTCCCCACGTGAGAGAGAAGGTACCTCTGAGCTTGATTATTTCAAAGTCCAGATCTGACAAAGAGAAGCACAGTTCCCTGGGGAACTCAGTGCCTCGAGATACCAGGGACACGATACCTTTTTAGGGAACAGAAATCAGATTAATCAGAGTATCATCAGTTATACTAGCCAAGATCAAAGTACAGAGCAATGTAAGTGCTATCACTCAAGGATTTATACCTTCCAAGTAACTGCTTAGGATTAGAAAGAAATTTCAATAATCTGCCAGCTAAGTATGCATTGCGAGAGTAATAATCCTTCTCTCCCAACATCTGCTAGCAGCTACTAATGGAGATAGTAATAAGCTAGGTGGATCATAAACCTGACCTGATCTGATTGCTACCTTATAAACTGGAACACGAGGGTGTTATCATTTCTCTCGGGGTAACCTGTTTTCAACCAGGATCGTGCAGAGGCAGGAGCTGCAGGAGCAGAGCACCGAGATGCCTCCTTCTGCCTCACCACTGCAGGAGGCAGACCCTTCAGCAGGGAGTCTATTGATTTTTATGTAATTTGTTAGAAACATTTCCAGTTGCTTCCTAAAATGGAACATTTCCCCAGGAGACAATGTATGTACAAAGCCAGGGGAGGGGGAGAGCTCACACGTGTGCGGTTTCTCTGCGGTAGGTCTGTGGTTCAGCCGGTGCTCGACATAGTGCCAGACCCAGGCAAGCAGAACGAGCTTGTGCCTTTGACAAACTGAACCCAAACCCCACCATTACTCTCGTTGGGTTTCCCTTTCAGTTTTGCATTTTTCAAATGGGTGTCACATTTTATTGAAGGCGACCCACTTCCCAGTTAACATCAAACATGGGAATATGGGAAGATACTGCCCATGCACCCTCCTGTTCCAAAACAATCTTGTGGGCTGGGACACTCTCAAGGCAGGACATGGGATGGAGGACACTGCCTGAGCCCAAACACCATCAGGAATGGCTGCTGGAGAGAGAAGGTACAAAAAAACAGTGAGAAGAAATAACATACACAAAGGGGGAGGAAGCAGGGGGAGAGAACTGTAACACCAAGGCATCCAATATAACTGATTTACTCCAACAAAACCCAAGGGAAAGGTTAGTTCTGGTATTAGAGCTATGGGAAAAATGTCAAGAGCTTTTCAGAGAAAAGCAAATAACATTTTTATTCCCTGTCCTCTCTTGAGAAAGCAAACCAAAGGGAAACAGGAGCAGGGAGCAGCCCCTGGCTGGTTCCAGGCCTTGCTCTGCACATGCAGAATCAGCGTAAAACACAGAAAAGAAAAAAATCATCACAGTCTCATTTCCTTCCAAACGCGCTGTAGTTTTGGATATAATACCCATACAAACGAGTCTTTCTTGAATCCCTTATGGGCTCACTTACACCAACAGCTGATCTGTAGGAAATGCCCCAGCACCTCTGTCCTTGTCTCTGACCTGAACTCTGGGCATACCCTGCCCCTGTTTCCCAGTTCTCTGTCAAGCTGGGACAGCTTTGGGGCACTGTCCCTGTGGGATGTGACATCCCACAAGTCACAAGCACCAGAGCCTTTCTTTAAGGCTGCTCCCCAGGGACCAAGTGTCACAGGTGGGAGCAGTGATGCCAGTCTAGCCAGTCAGGCAGGCTGTGTCCCTGCCAAGGTCACCTGCATGACTTCTGCTGTGCTGATAACAATCCTGGCTGGTATACCAAACCCTGAGCAGCTCTCCTCATGTGCTTGGCTACCTATGGGCAGGCTGCAGTGGGTCCTGGCAACCTCCCGTGTCCACCACCTCTCCTGCCAGGTGCCTTTGCAGGAGGACGAACGGGCAGTGGCCTCTCTCAGCTCTGCTCTTCATTTTTACAGGCTCTGAAGTGCAATTTTAGGAAAGGGGATGCAAGAATGTCCCTTTTCAAACTGGTCCCAGAGGAGCAGGATGCAGCCTCAAGTCCCACCAGGTGCTGGCACAGTGACCCCACTTCTCCAGGCACACCTGTACCAAGCTTGGTGGAGACGTCACCCACGGCACAAAAGAAGCATGTTCCATTCCCATGGAAGCACGCTGCTGCCAGTGGGAATACATTTGGCTCATAACTTCAAAAGAAAAAGCAGATGGTAGGAATCACCTTAAAAGCCCCATAACCACAAAGCACTGCTGGAGGTAGAGCACCCATGGGAGCTCTGCATGGAGGCACGTGAAGGAGAATGTAGATGTCTCCCTGTGCTCCTGGAACAGTGGGAGCCCAGTGCTGGCACTACTCGCAGCTCCCCAGTGCTCTCCCTAGACACCAGCACTCCTCCCACCAGCTCCTGGTGGTCACTGGTGGCTGAGTGCTGAGGAGTGATGTGTACAAACTGTCTGTCAGTGGCCCCTGTGTCCCATCCGTGGCCACACCACCTTGGGGAGAAGGGCGAACCCTCCCTTTGCAGCGCGTGTTTAATACAAATTAATCCCCTATTGATTCCCAGCTTAAGCAGAGCCAAGCTGCTTATCCTGCCTGGTGTAACCACCGATGATCACGCACCTCCTGGGCCTGCCTGGGAGCGTGCTGTGGGTGGCAGGGGCTGGGGCAGAGCCAAGCAGGTCTTTCCTGGGAACAGGGATGTGGGAACAGGGCGGCTCACTCCTGGCAGAGGCACCCAAAGCAATGCAGCTCCTGAACTGTCTTCCCCAACCTAACTAGAGGGACCTGATGGTTGAAGAAAAAACCTCTGCACACACACAATCCAAAGGTTCCAGGTCCTTTTCTCCACTTTGAAATAATAATCATAAAAAGGAGGAATACTCAGCAGTTTCAGAGAAATTGCATCAAGAAACATGCCCAGGGCAGGTGTCTCCTCTGGAACCTCTGGTCTCCCAACAAGACACCTCCCTGGAGCTCCTCTTGTGGCTGAGCTCACTCACGAGGGTGTTGGCATCAGTCCCACATGGCAATTCAGACATACATCCAAGGGGCTGTCACCATATGCATGGACCAGGCTGCTGTAAGAGATGATTGGAGCCAAGAGCCCTGGGAGCTCCTGGCAGCTCAGCCCTGGGGACCAAGCATGGCTTCTTCCCACCAACACCCACCCATGCCAGGTTATCTGTTATCTCAAAAGGAAATGCCCCAGTGAGTGCTCCCACCACCGGAGCTGGCCTGGAGGGTGATCAAGCAAAGGATGTTGGAGAGTGGCTGGCACTGAGATCCCTGCCCTGCCTGCCACAGCCCAGCAGCATCCAGGACAATGCTGGTGTCTTGTTACTCATTTCACTGGCCATGAGCAGTGGAGCCAAAGCACTGCTATGGGAATGCATTGCTCAGTCCCATTGTCACCTCCATCGACTGGTACACGAGCCCTGCTTTGTCCCTGTTCTCCACCTGGAGATCAACACTGCTTCTCCTGGCCTTGGCAGAAAGTGGGAAAGCAGCAGGGAAGGAAAAGAAAAAGCTCAGTGAATGGGGCCAGTGAAAGATGGAGCTGAGCAGAATTCAAACAAAGAGGCCAGGAGAAATAGAAGCAGTAACCCACAGAAGTTGAGGTAAGATGGTGTCTTGGTTTTGGCAGGATGGGAGCCCTTCTGCTCCACACAGCTCAGGCTGACCTGCAGTGAGGGGAAAACTGATAGCTGAGGGGGTGACTTCCATCATCTTTCCACCAAAAGGCCTGGTTTAAATGAACACAGATGTGCAGTCACCTACAAAACTTCTGGTTATGGTGTTGTGTTCACACACCAAACTGTCCACGTGTCTCTGGGTCCAACCATGCGACCTGTGCTCATGCAAATCCCTGCTAGATCATAATAAGTCTCCAAGGCTCAGAACTTCAGTGTATAGCTCAGAATTAGCAATAAAGACTCTCAAACCCCAAGGAAATCAGGCAACAGAAAGAGGCAGCCAGGTCCAGCCTTTTGCTGCTTCAGGGCTCAAAGATACAGCTCTGCTCAGGCTTTCTGTAAGCTTCATAAAGTCATTTAATCTCTGTCCCAGCTGGCTTCAAACAAGAGAGAACAACTTCCCTCTTGCAGAGGGAGCTCTAAGGCACAACAGTGAGAACAAGCAAAGAGGAGAAGAGTAGCACCAAAAAGGTTTTTTATTAAACAAGTTGATGCTAAAAGTTAGAAAAGCAACAAACAAGCCAAAACTGCAGAGTATCAACCAGAACATTTCACTTATTGCTTTCCTCTCCAGAAAGCTTAGAAAAACACAATATAATTTAAAAAGTTTCACAAAAAAGACTACCTTGGGGTTTTTTTTTTGGGTTTTTTTTGGGTTTTTTTTGCCTTATTCTGCCTGCCTCCCTTTTACTGGTGAAATCTGTGGGTTTTTTTGGAAATGAAACCAACTGATGAAATATGCCCTCCAGACAGGTACAGAAACACTGCAGACAGAACAGAAATATCCAGCAGTAGGCTCCTGTGACGAAGGACTGATGTCAGAGACCCGAAGGATGCTCTGGCTGCCTCCACCAGTGAGACCCTAATCATACCAGAAGGCTTCTGGCTTGGCTTGAGACAATGCAATTGCTTTTTAATTTGCAAACTGCGCACATTTTCCTGATGATGTTTACACCAAGCTACAGATCGGTGCCCTGCCATTGACCAGATAATTGCCAAAGAGTTTGCTCCTGTCTGGGCTTCTTTAACCTTGCTGTTTATATTCAGCAGCACAATGGTTTAAGTCCGGCTCAGAAGCACTTGAGGGTAATAAATTGGGAGAGGGGAGGGGGAGGGCTACGCTATACTGTTATGATTCTGCAAAGGTTTCTATTTTCTTTCTTGTTATCCTAATAACCCTTTTATAGAGCAGGTTGTTGGCAAAGCCCTCTGCTGAGGCAGCCGGTTCTGTGTAGGCACAAGACAATTTGCAAAAGCAATAAACTGACATTCAGCTGAAAAAGCCTGCTAGAAAGATGAGCCATCAGCAAATCCCCCTACACATGCATGGCCTTAAAGACCCACTGGGTTTATATTGCAGTGAAAAAAAAACGAATTAAACCAAACTCAAAACAAACAGGCAGTGCACCACAGCACCCCAGCCACGCTGGCATGTGGCAGGGGCAGGCACAGCTCTGCTCTCTGCTGGCTGGAGCCACCGTGGCCAGAAAGGTGGCCCAGGGTCACCAACCACAGGCATGTGCTTCTTGGGGACCCCTTTAGAAACTACTAACCAACTTGCCTGGAGACAGGTTGGCTGATTGCCTCTGCTCATGCTGGTAGGGTGATTTTCTGGAATCAGCTTCCTTTGGTGGTTGGAAACCTTCAGGTCTGCAGCCTGGAGCTATTCACTGGAAATTTCTCATTTATTCTGGGGTTGATGCTGTACATGAACTTGAAGAACCTTTCTCGCCCTGCGCATTCACCCCCTTTCTGTACTTAAAAGAACAGGGGGATCTCCCCCAGCCTTTGGGCTCTGACTCATGCAGATACCCCACACAAAGCTGTGTCAGGTACCCCACTAGGCCACCATCTCTCCCCTCCCTGGAAGCTGTCACCCCATTGCAGGTATGGCTGAAGAGGACAGGTAGCTGCTCCCAGGCTGCTGGGATTCCTAGGGCAGGGCACACAGCGAGGTGATCACAGGCCACCAGAGCCCCATGGGATGGCATTTTGACTCCCTGTCTCACTGTGTCAGGCTCCCCTGTGAGCTTCCCTACATCCCACGTGCTTTTTCCATGAGCACATCACATCATAAGTTCATGGTCACCCTACAGCCAACAATGACAGCTCAGACCTTCTAGTCAGCCAATCCCCCATTTGCAGAAGCAGCTCTTGTGCTCACCCATTCACTGTGTCATCCTTCCCTCCCAAGCTCTTCACATTTGCCCATTTCTCAAGGTCATGGGGCTCCTTGGTGACAGCCTGACCCTCCTCTACCTGCATAACCCATGTGGCACCCCAATAGATTTGACTAGCACATCCCCTTTTACATCCAGGCCATTAATCAAAACTAAGATGAATCTGGAGACTGGAGAACTGCACCAGTGATATCCTTCAACCCTAATAGCTACACACAGGTTCTTTCTGTAAGGACCTCATTGATTTCAGAGTAAGCAAGCACAAAATTTAGCTTTGAAGGGTCTCTGGCTAGCCAAGGACACAGGCTCCAAAAAATAAGTCATCAGCTGAGGTGTAAAGAAGAGCAAAATTTATTGCATTCAGAGCCAGGCTGGCTGGAGAAATCAAGCCTGAGAAAATAGAGAAATATTACCAGGGCAAAACCTACTGCCGAGTCTTAAGCCTGTGCTTTTGCAGACAGCTAATCCTGCTAACATTAAAACAGGAGCTAAGGGTTTTTAATGGCAGAGCTATTTATGGAGAGCTCGTCTACCTCTTCATCATCTCCCTGAGATCCTGGTCAAGGAAAGAACCTCATAACTCAGAGGCCTGCTGGACACAAAAGGCAAACAGATGTCAGTGGGCATGGGGGGAAGATATGGGGACGATCTGGTGGCATAGCTGATGGCCCTGCTCGCTTGGAGGGAGCAGGCTGGGCCTGCAGTGACACTGCTTTGGGAACACCATTTACAGCCCGAGCAGCTCAAACAGCTCACTGGGTTGTCACTTTCCCTTCTCCAGTCCTCTATCAAGCCTTGTCCCACCTCACATCATCAGGGATACCTTGTTGGCAACACCATGCTTCTCCCCAGGAACCATTCCAGTAATTGCAGATCTGCAGGGCACCCAGCCAAGTCAGACAACGAGCATAGGAAAAACTTTTCAGCTGGAAATCCTTGTTGGCTTCGCAGTGTAGCACCCGCCCCTGCTGCTGGGACAGGCACCAGTTGCACCCGTGCCCAGAGGCTGCAGGAGGCTGGGCATTGATCAGGAAGAGAGCAGAGTGGAGGAGCTGGAGAGCAGGTGGGAAGCAGGGAGCAGCAGCTTGCTGCTCACTGGGGTCCTGGCAGCCCTGCTCAGTGCTTCTCAACACTCTCTCTGCTTAATTGTCTTTCCAGAAAAGCATCTTGTTTAAATGGGATGATTCTTATTAAGATCATTACCTCCTCCAGCGAGAGCTGAGCTGACCTCCTGTTACCCTGCTCTCTGAAGTCCCCTTCCACCAGGTCCACATTCCCCTTCATCTCACACTGCTCCATCCTTCTCACATGCTCCATCAACACTGACTCAAAGCTGACCCAGTCCTTACCTGACCCAGCTCCATTCCCTCCCTCCACAGGGACCTGCCATGACCTGCTACCCATTTAAATCCATTTTTGGGCTTCCCACTCCTTCCTCTCACTTTCCTCCTGCCCATCACCTTCCCAGGGTGCCACTCTGCCAGCCAGGAGGGAGGTCCCAATCCATGGAGGATGAGCAGGGACAGATGCAACACACTGATGTGGTCAGGAGGATGCAGCTCGGACACCCCATTTCTCCCCAGCATCCAGGCTCAGCCTGTTGGCCCCAAGTGCCCTGTCAGACCTCAGCTGCCCAGTTTGCTGCCTTCCCACCTCAGTGTAAGTGCTTTGCCATTATCCCTTAAAAGCACCTAGCTACTGTAGGAAATCCACCCCATCCCTGCCAGGGAAGCAAGGGGGTTTGCTGCTCCAGCTATTGTCCAGCTCCCAGCAAAGTCATAATTTTGATCACCAGCTTCAAGAGAGAAACCAAATCCCTCTCATACTGTCACACTTGAGCTCTCTCTCCCCACTCACTTCTCAAAATAAGGGCATCTTTCTGGAGCAAAAACTTCAGGGGATGGAAAGAGTTGAGGGTTTTTTTACATGTTTCATGTCCCTTTTGTTTAAAAAATGCTTTATGCAGCTGTCAGAAACCAAAATGAGAATTTTGTATTTTTTTAAGCAGTCTTTGAAATAAGGATGCTATGTGGGATCAATTTTTTATGGCAGTAAAGTAAAGGGGGAAAATAGCAGCAATTTTCTCTTTTGAACATGGCCTGTTTAATGGCATGGATGTCACGCTGCAGCTTTATCCAGAGAGAGGGAGAAAAAAGCCACAAAATGGCACTGTGGTCAATCAAAGACTTCTACACTACAATCTCTTTCTCCATCTCTCCTACAGCCAGCTGAGATTTCCATCACTTCTCCTCTTAGCCTTTCTTCCCGCCTCTCCTCTCCCCACAGCCCTGACAGAAGCTGAAATAAAGCCCTAAGTGCCCAGATCCAACAGCCCCGCCAAGGAAAACAGCGGCACTGGAGGCACAGCCCCTCCTCAGGAATCACAGACCGGAGCAGCACAGGGAGCCGGGGAAATGCTGCTGCTCCAGCACGGTGTGGTCCATGTGATACCACACAGCAAGAAAATTTGTTTCATTACAATGCTAACAAATCCACAGCAGCTCTGCCTAATCCCACAGTGCATCCAAGGACCAGGGATGCTGCTCTCTGCCCTTCCTACTCAGCTCACAGCCTCCCTTCCATGGGAGCTGCCACCTGTGCAGCCTCATCCTCCGTGCCCATCGCTGAGCTCTATGCAGCGGTGGGGACTTGCTGCACCTTCCCTGCAGCCTTGAACGTAGCCTGCTGCCCTTCCCAGCACAGCTCCACTAGGACAAAGTGCCACACAGGCCCCGGGAAGAGAAAAATTTCAAATTACATCCCCAGAGATGCTGCAAACCACATCCCCAGAGGTGCTGCCTGGTGTGACAGTGGCTGTGCTCCACCCCTCAGCCTTCTCCCACTGCAGGCGAGCTGACATGGAATAACAGAATCCTAGAATGCTTTAGGTTGGAAGGTCATAAGATCATCCAGTTCCAACCTTTTGCCGTGGGTAGGGACATCTTCTACCAGACCAGGTTGCTCCAAGCCCCACCTAACCTAGCCTTGAAAATTTCCAGGCATGGGGCATTCACAACTTCTCTGAGCATCCTGTCCCAGTACATCACCACCCTCCCTGACATGTTCTTCCATGGAGCAGGAGGCTCAGTCCCAAGCCAGGCAGGAAGAAGGTCTCTCCCCAGGGAAGTCAAGTAGGGATAGACACAAGGTGTGGGTACCACTGGTGTGGCTGGGGGGACACAGCCCTTACACCTCACCCTCCCACTGACACAAGCCTGCCTGGTTGGCCCCAGGGCTGGTCTGGGGAGGAAGTGACCCATACATACCAGTGCTGCTGGCACAAGGAGCTGCTCCAGGGAATTTGGGGTGATCTGGAGGTCACAGGAGCCCTGTCTACACCAGAACACCCAGCAGTGCTCTGACAGCAGTGATGGGGAGGCAGCAGAGCTGGGGGATGCATGGTTGGACACGGAGCGTGTCAGTGGCTTGGCTCGTTCTCCATTCCCTGCCATGGCAGAGGAAGCCAGGGCAGGGGACAAAGGATTAAGCCCCCTGGAGAAAGTCCTGCCAGGGCCTGGCCTCTCTGGCACCCTCCTGCCCAACCCATGGCAGCATGCAAGGCAAAGAAGACTGCAAGGCTTGTGTGCCTCCATGCTCCCCTATCAGCACCCTGCCTGTGGATGGATAGAGGGCACGGACTCATGGTGACTCACAGGGACATCAAGACAAGCAACCCATCCCTGGACACTGGCACTCCATGAAGCAGCAATAGCTCAGGTTCCAGGACCAGCGTGGGAGGAGACTCGCAGTGACAAATTTATTTCTAGCTCTGTCAACTTCTTTAGGTCCCATTTTTGGGATACTCTTTTTCCCCCAAAGAATCCTACACAAAACTTTATATGGACTAGAACACGTGCAGATTGCATTTCTTCTCAATTTCACTCAAAACCAGTGTGTTTGAGTCCCCTCCCACGCAGAGGCCCTGGCACAAGCATGCCTGGCTCTAGCAGGCAGCCCCAGGTACCCAGCCAGGATCCAGCCCAGCAAGGGCTGGGCACAAGCAGCACTAGAAAGGAGCAGGTATGCCCCTTGATTTCATTATTTCAGCTTTTATTAGACACACTTTGGAGGTTCTGAGCCAAGTTTCAGATTCCGGCTTCCCTGAGGCTCGGAAGCGCTGGGGTCCAAGGTTTGGGTTTGGACCCGGAGTTGGATCAATTCTCACTATTAACACCGGGAGGGTCTTTATCCTGGCCTGGACTAATCTTTGCTTGATGCCCAGGGCACCATGAACAGAGGGGTAAAGTTATTTGTCTGAACGCAGACAGCGAGTCAAAGGCAAAATTAAGAAGCTGCAGTCAAGCCCCACTTGGTACACAAATCCCAGACCCAGGACAGGCATTGCATTTGTGTTAAGGGCTAAAAAGATAAAAATACCAGGGAGGGAAGCAAGAGAACAAGGGCTTAAGTCCCTGTGGGAAGGCAAAGCATGGTCAGAAGGATGGATGTAGTCCAGCTCCTTGCAGGCACTTCCATCAAAGCTCTGGGTGGGGGAAGTGATGAAGCTCTGTCTGAGAAGCAGCATCAGGAGAGCACAGCACACATAACTTTACTCATCCGAGGCTACAAGAGGGCTGGGCACTCATTGCTGCCTGCTCTTCCCAGCCTGGGCATGGTGGGCAGCCACCTGGACAGCCTCCGGCATCCTGTGCTCTCTGCAGGGACCCGAATCCCGTGGGCAGCACAGTGGGCACCACCACAGAGAGACCCCGAGGCGGCTGCTGCTGCCTGGCTCTGGCCTTGCCATGCTCCACGCTGCCAAAGGCTTCTCGTCTCCAAGGGCACAGGAAGGACACAGGGGCTGCCAGGCTCTCTCTGCACAGCAGGGACGGGGGTGAGGGGTGGCAGGGCAGCCTCAGAGAAAGGGGGTGCTCCTGTAAAAGGCTCTAGGAGCGGGTGGGAAAGCAAGGTTCCAAAAATGCAGGAGCTTCCCAGGAGCAATCCCTGCTGCTGCCCTCACGGAGCCACGGGACCCCTGGGCATGGCTCCCACCCCTGGGGTGACTGTGCAGCCCCAGGCCGCATTTCCCTGTGCTGGGGCAGGTCGGGCACTGCAGACAGCAAAGCTGAGGGTCCCAACAGAGCTCGGAACCCTGCAAAGGAAGGGCAAAGACACAGCTCCATGCGGGGAGGAGCACAACCTGGTGACGTCTTTGCCAGGGGAAGCTGCTAGTGCTGCCGCTCTCAGAGCTGCTCGCACAGCTTTCCGCCTAAAATCCTCACCTAATCCAGCTGCGGCAGCACCTGCACGGCCCGGCTGGCACAGCAAGCACCCGTGTGCCCCCGTGCTGGCACGGTCTTGCCAGACCCCGCCGTGCTGATGTTCGCCAAGTGCTGTTTGCAGAGGCGAACGCTCACCTCTGGCTCCTCTGCTCCGCTTCGGGAGGATGGGCTTGCAAACAATTTGCATTAACCAGCTCGTGGCTCCTCTTAACAGGTTTTGTGAATCTTTAACCTTCCTCCTGGAGCCACCGAAGCACATGGGGAGGGCTGGAGAGGAGGGCTGGAGAGCTCAGGGCTCTCCCAGACTTCCTGCCATCATCTGAAGCCCCGTGGTTACCCCAAGAGCACAGATATGTGCTGGGCTGTTTGATGTGTGGTGAGGAGGGCACATCGGGCTGCTGGCAATAGGAGCAGCACGACCGGCAGCAAAGCAGGAGGAGAAATCGCCCTGGGGATGGGCAGCCAGGCAGCAGGGGGTGGGCTCATGTCGCAGCTCCCTGGCACCAAGGTTACAGCAGGAAGTTCACCCACATGCAGCAGCACCCAGAAAGCCCCCAAATATCCCCAGTGTATTGTGACAGACAGGGTGGCTGAGGACCATCAGTCTGGTTTGAGTGCCACAGAGCTTGCGCCACCTGCACCAGAGGGAACACTGCCAGGCACCATCTACACCAGCTGCTGGGCTTTGCCCCATGGGCTGAATGCCCCACGTGCCAGGAGTCCCTGCCTGGTGCCACACACTCACCATGTGCTGGCCAGCCCTGCCCACCCTGCTGCGAATGGGGGAAAGCAGGACAGGGATGGGTGCCAGCACAGCGGGGCTTCCCCCCAGCCCAGCCCAGCCCTCCCCAGGGACAGGAGTCAGCACCAGCCCTGCTGACAAACCTCCCAGAGCCTGCCAGGACGCAGTGCCAAGGCCCGGGCTGGCAGCCGCAGTCAAAAGCCATTAGCAGGAAGGCAACAGAGTCCATCACGCCGGGTCCTCGGGTGCTGGCAGCACCCGCTACCTGCAGACAGCTCATCCTGCTCCTCCCGCAGCACCAAGCCTTCAAAGCAATTAGCAATTCCGAACTACGAACACTGTCCCGGTGGGATAATAAACTCCAACATCTGTCAGAAGAGCTAGCGCCTATCAAATTGCCAAGAGAAACGTTTTTCTTCTCATTCAATTCACAGCTAAATTGAAAACAACCCCAGAAAGTATCCAGTGGCACTGGCTCACCATCCATCTCTGCGAGTGTGCAAGCTGTTCGCCATTGCAGGAAAAGCATCCTGGCCACGCAGTGATCACTCACTCAAATTAACAAATCATTTTATTTAGAGATGAAAAGAAGCCATAATTGACTGATGGTACATTCCCATATGGCACTGTACACTGGGGGAGAAGTAAAATACTCAACGTAATCACCCCCTTGGAGCACACACTTGTTGCAGCTCTGGGAGAGGAAGGAAGAAGCTGCTGGGAGGCCAGGCTGTCAAACCCGGGGGGGAGAGGGGGGCATGGATGCCTAGCCTCTCTGCACCAGAACCACTGCCAGAGCAGAGCACAGGGGGAGGTGATGGTTTCCTGTCCCTCCAAGCCCAGCAGCAAGGACAAGCTGCAGCACCATAGAACCCTTAATACAGCACAGCATCAGGGGAACAAAAAGGAAGGGATCCTGATTTTACAGATGGGGAAGCCATAACTCGCACATGGGAATCAAGCACATCTACAGCATCTCTGCAGGTGCTGCTCCAGCAGGGATTGACACAGGAGCCACAGATTGGTTCCTGCCTGGTCCCCTCATGATGGCTAAGGATGAAGGAGAAAGCTTGTCTGAGCACTGGTGGTTTCACAGGGTCCATGCAGGGATGTGCTGGATGGGAAAGGCTCGCAGCCTCTTACATCCCGACTGTGCCTCATAGGGGCACTTCAACACATGGCATAGAAATTGTGGTGGAATGAGCTCCTACCTGCTCTAAAACCAAACCTTCCTCCTGACATTGACCTGGGAGTTGTCTGCCTGAACAGGCAATGGAGAAGATCATCCTGATCACATGCACAGAGCTGGGTAACATTTTCATTTCACCTGAGTTAATTCAGAGCATCACTACAAAAGGCCTCATTTGGGGGACTTGGAAGAACATGGTCTCAGGGATGCTCACTGGAAACGAAAGTCCATGCATTCCCAGGGTGATGTTTCAGTGGGAAAACCCACCTGCATATCACGAGTGACATGGCAAAGCTGGCTGCTCTGAACAGCCCCTGGGGAAATATCCCAGAAAAGCTCAGCATCTGATGGAGCTGCGGGGTGGCTGCTGCTGGTCCCTTGGGGATGGATACCCTGGAGCAGCGTGTGCCAGCGCACCTGTGTGCGGGACAGACAGCCCTAGTGCTGCCAAGGTGCAGCAGTGTCAGAGCGGCCTTTTGACAAGAACAAAGTAAATCTTGGTGCTTCACCAATGATATCTGCCTCATAAAGGTTGTTATATTTGAATGCTCCACTCAATGAAGAGACAAAGCAAAGACCTGGTCTCTCTGCCACACCTGGTAAGATTTGGAAAGGCTTCTTCTTTTCAACACTGCTGCCCAGGATCCACTTCCCACATATTCACATCAACCTTCGCAGCAGGCTGGGCTTTACTGGGCCCGAAACCCCACTCTGCCGCAGCTCCCAAGGCTCTCAGCTCCCCTGGGCATGGGCTGTATTTGCAGGACAGGGAACGGAGATGCCCAATCCCAAAAAAGCAAGTGGTGATGCCCACAATAATCCCTACAGGATTCTGCTGGCCAAGGAGGCATCCTACCTTCCTGATTCACAACATACCAAAAGTCACAAATACCATTACAGCTCAAACACAGTGCCACACTCACATACAGAATCCTCCAATGTCATCTGAGAGATGGTTTGCTGATAATATGTCTGAATTAGAAATAAGTAGCAAATCAAGGCTGATTGAGAGCTGTCCACCTTTATTCATGCTGTCAGCAACAGTTTTGCCAACCATGCACAACGCCGAGTGAGATTTCTCTCCTTTCCCAAAATGTCAAAATTGTTCTGACTGTGTGGTCGGAAGCATTTTGTCAGCAGAGGAGAGCTGCCTCCGGTGCCTGCCAGCCCAGGGACAGTGGCAAGGAGCACAGCCTGGCCAGAGCCTGCAGATACTCAGCACTGAGGATGGACATGGGCAGAGCATATGGGAGATGCCTGCTGCATCCCTCTGCATCCCTCTCCCTCCGTATGATCCACAGGGATGACTGTTTTCCAAACGGATGAAGGACACAAGAAAGGAAATCCTTTTCGATTTTTCAGAGTGGAGGTAGGGGAAAAGTCTCAAGCCAGTGAGGTTAGAAAGGTCTGAAATACTCTGCAGCAGGACACTGCCCTCCAACACAGCCTCTGCCGGGTCTGGCACACCCCCGGTGTCAAGCCAGAGCTGGCTGGGGACAAGCTGGGAGCAGTGTGTGAGATGAGATTCTGCCTGATGGTGGAAAACACCACAGACTCTTTCATTCATATGGGTGACGAGGGAGCAGGGAAAGGTGGGAGCGAGTGCTTGGGCTTGGCTCATTTTCCTCCTTTGAAATCCAGACAATTTCCAGGGAGTGTGCAGTGTATAACACACACGGGATGGGGCACAGCCAAGCTGCCCTCCCCATGCCCCATGTGCCCAGTGGCTCTCACATCCTGGCCATGGTCCCTTCCCCAAGCCCGTCTCCCTCACTCCCTGCAGCAGCAGTGCCTGCAGGCAGCTGCAGGGATATAATACCCTTGTTCCAAGGTGGCTTGCAGATCATTTTAGGCTTAGCAGGTACAACTGACCTTGTGGTTAAAGCCTTGCTCAGGCTTGCAGCAATCTCAAGGACATCCTCGTGCTGCAGGATCCAGCACAGCTGGCACCCTGTGTTACCCACTGTCACCTTAAATAAGCACTGGGGCAAGGCTGCAGTTCAGCACGGGCTGCTCCTCCTGAGCAGTCACAAGACCTCAGGGAAGCTCTCCCTCAGCATGGCCGGGTGTCTCAGGGGGCCGGGTGACATTTTGAGACCTTTGCAGTAAATAAATGAGGCTGTGAGATGATTTCCTGGAAATTATCCTGGATTTCTCGCCCCTGCTCCTTTGGTTTTGTCACCACTGCAGTGTTTGTTTTGTGTGTCTGGGAGTCTCCAGCAACACTGACCTGGAGAGTCTTGCCTGGAGCAAGCTTCCAGGAGGAGGCTTCTGCAAGCAGGTCCTGCAGGACCCAGCAGCAGGAACAGGTTCAGCACAGCCGTACATCCTCGGACCTGACCCAGCTCATAGCAGGCAGAAAAACCAAACAGAAAATAACCAAAAGCAAAAACCTCAGTAGACAATCCTACATGAGACCAGCATGACCTCAAAACCAGACACATCACCACTGGGTCCATCTATGTGGTGGTTTCCAGCTCAAAGAGAAAGTAGGGGCTGGAGGCAGGATGTACTGGGGGAAATTCCCTGGCTTGTGTCAGGCAGGAGGTCAGAGCTGATGGCTGCAACTGTCCCTCCTGGCCTTTGTGTCTGTGAACCTCAGAGAGCTGGGAAAGAGGGAGAAGCTGCTTCGAGTGCTGCTCCTCAAGGTTAAAGAGGGACGGAGGAATGCTGAGCAGGGGATGGGGATGGTACAGGCACACTCAGAGAGCTGTCAGGTGGCTTTTGCCAGTGGTCTGTGGGCCAACAGGGCACAGTGGTACAAGAGAAGGGAAAAAACATAAAGAGCCTTGTTCAGCCCCAGGATTTCTGAGGGTTCAGAGCAAAGCTGTGAGCACACCCACAGTGTGCTCTGGGATGCTCTGCACCCCTCTGACCACACTTGGGCATAACAGCTGCATCTCTCTGATGTTCTCTCGCTTAGAAATCCTTGAGACTAATGACCAGAAGGAGTCTATCTGGGAGATAAAAGCATTATGTAAAAAGCACGACAGCAATTACGTTAGTATTAGTCTCAAAACACTGCACACTTGGAGAGGTTTTAAGTTGTGTTCCTTGTTTATTTGCTTTGTTTTTCCTCTCCCTGTGTGGCTGTGGTATCCTGTGCTCCCTGGAATGGCAACAGCACTGCAGCAGCAGTGACAAGCTGGCTGGGCACTGAGCAGAGTGTCTGGGTCAGGGAACACCAATGGTCACCAACCAGATGGTATTTCTCATTCCCCACCTCTCTCAGTGGCTATCCAGCTCCTTCACATGAAGGTAACAGCCCAAAACACCTCCACAAAGCCAGAAAAACAGGAACATGAACGACCTTTTTTCTTTTCTGAGACACGATCCCAAGCCTTCCAGTCTAAAAGGGATGCTGGCTGCTGCCCTGGTGACAGGCAGAGCTCCAGTTTCCACCTACAGCTCCATGAGTAATGCCTCCTGCCCAGAGATATCCCCTGGGAGCTTGACTCCCTCCACACCCTCACGCTCTTGTGACTGTAACCCTCATGTCCATCCAGTACCAGGATTTTAGGATTTCCAGCCATCCCCACCCCAGCAGGACCCACAGCTGTGCCAGCATGATGCCCTGCTGCTGACTCAGCCCTGAGATGGCTGTGCTCAGCTCTCCAATGCTCAGTTCCTCTACTCTGCAGTCTACCAAACCACTGCTCCATTTGTCCAGTGTGTGTGCAAATGTCCCCAATAGAGCAGGGTGACACCACCCAGAGCAGAGATGAACCAGTTTCAGTCAGTCCAGGACCATCTCCCCAAGCACAGCCACTGGAGATGCCCAGGGAAAGTCATATGATCACATGAGCACCCACTGATGCCCCTGCACCCTCCTGACCTCCAGCATCCCGTGATGCAGAGATTTAGCTCATCACTGCCAGTGCCAGCAACACTCTCAATAGTATTTTCCTCTTCCAAATTTGTCTAATTACTTCTGGAAGCTTTCTAAACTCATCTGGCAGCCAGTTCCGCCGTTCTCCTTCCTTCTGCCATAAAGGAGCCACGTGTGTTTGCTCTCCTCTTGCCATCTATTAATTTAATTTGATGCCCCAGCAACTGATTAGCAGTAGCAAAGGAAAGACATTTCCTGCAGACCCCACAGTGCTCAGCCCTGCCTGCACAGCCCAGGTTACCCCTCTGCAGCTTTGAGAGTCATTTACATTGCCAAAGCTCATAAGGATGTCCATAGCCCTTGTCACCCTGCTCTGTCCCTGCCCTGGCTCCCCCCTGCTCCCTGCAGCAGGGATCAGAGCTGCAGGCAGTATTTATTTCCCACACAGACACACAGTAGATTAATGCAACAGTCCATAACCGTGTTCTGGGTTTAATTTTCTCTTTGTTTCAAAAAAATCCATTACACTCAACCTGAGGTTTGGATCATTAAAGAGTACCAAGTCAATATTTTCATGGAAGTGTTAATCCTAATTCCAAAACACAGCTCCTCACTAGCAACAGGCAGGTCAGCCCATGGCACTGCTTATGGATGTGAGGATTGTTTCCCCTCACGTGCATCACTCAGCCTTCAACGATGCCGGATTTCATCTGCTGCTTTACCAGGCAGCCACTCACCACCTGATGTCCTTTGCAGCTCTTTGCACCTGACCCATTCTCACTATCCAGGACAAGCCAGGGGCACCAGGCACCTTTGGCATGGTGTTCTCAGCCTCCTGCATACAAAAAGACGGAGCAGTGCTGATCCTACAGAGATCACCACTGAGAAAACTTACATCATATCTTCTAATCTCTGATTTATCCAATTACCTATCACCCCTCTTATTCCAAAGCAGGTTAAGTCCCCATGCTGAGGGACTGTAGCACAGTGCTCATGACAACCCAAGCAGGAATATTTCACCCAGAGCATCGCTCTTCCCCAAAAGACTTTTGCTTACAAAAGCAGTGCAGACCCCTCCTTGCCATGCCCCGCCTGCACACGTCTGCTGGTATGTCTGCCTGCAATGGCCCTGCACTGTGAGTGGGACATCACTTCCCTGGTGTCCCCCACTCTGGTCCAAGGCAAAGACACCTCCATCACAGACACACATTACCAGTGACACAGAAAATTCAGAACAGGTAGGAAGGGAGACCGGGAGTCTCCAACTGTAAGGTTTTGGGGTGCTGCAACCATGCCACAAGTGTGAGCCCCCCCAATCCTGCAAACAACCCCATCTGAGAGCCAGAGAGGCAGCAATGAAGTGGGGGCACCTACCATCCTAACATGGCTCTGTGGCAGGCAGGGACCAACAGCAGCTGCAGGAGGATTTGCTGTCCCTAGGTTTGCTCCTTGGTAGTGATCTCCAAGGTGACGGTGACTTTAGGTGGAAGCAGCCCTCAGCTCTCATCACAGCCCCAGATGTCAGAGCAGGGAGCAGGTACTTGGTGGGAGTCAGCCCCTACTGTCTGCAAACAACTGCTGGGCTCATTTCTCTGCTGGCTCTGCTCTGCCAGCTAATTACCAGATTGTCAGGGACACTGATGCATGTGCCACTCACAGCAATTCAATTGTCCTCTCTGCTCTGTACATCTTATCAATATATTCGCAGATATATTTTCCCTGAAATCTCACAGAGGTGCAAAGAGCTGCCTACAGGAGATGGATTTTGCTCCTGGTGTGCCATGCAGGCAAACAGCACAGCTGACACCCACTGCCTCTGGGAGCCATTGAGGAGCTCTGCCTGTATTCCTGGAGGCTGCTGCAGAGACATGAGACAAATGCACTTCGGGGTGGGCAGAGGGAGCAAGAGGAAAGCCCAGGGCAAACAACAGAAGGTCTTGATGAAGGGGTATTTTGAAGCAGAGAAGCCAATTTGCAGAGACAGAAGAGAGAAAAATGCCTTTGCAGCAGCCTGACAGGAGCATTGACTCTGAGGATGATGGCTTGGAAACCTGGGAGAAACATGGGAAGGGCATAGGGGGGAAATGTTTAACACAGGCAGGTGGAAAAGGTGAAACACAGTGAGAAAAGCAGGCAGAGCCTGAAGAGATATTGCAGTAAGACAGGGTGGTGGTAAAAACCACCTATGAACAGAGGTTGTGACCACTCAGCAGAGAGGAAAGGAGGAGGCAGAAACAACAGAAGCAGTAAGAGGAGAATGAAAACCAGCAACAACCCCAATTGCATGGGCACTGGAGCCAGCAGGACGAGCTCCTGGAGAGGCAGAGGGGCTGTCAGTCATGGCTGGAGAGACTCACCCTTGTGTGCCCAGAGCAGTAACCATCACCCACATCCCCTGGGAAGAGGTGGCACCCCCTGCAGTGCCAGGTGGCACATGCTCCAAGGGTCCAGAACTCGCTGTCCCCATGTGCCAGTGAAGTCCCAGGGCTCAACAGCATGGCAATGCCAACCAGGTGATGGCACCATCTTCCCAGCTGCTGGTTTGGCAAAATCTGTCACTGCAAAGGTGATCAAGGCAGGCTGCAAAGATGCCTCTCCATAAACCCACGTGTCCAGCACACATCGCTCACACCTGGGAAGTCTGGTGCAAATGTCCTTAGCCAGCACTGAAGGTACCACATGATCGGAGAGATCACTACAACATTAGGATTGCCCTCAGCCACCAGAGAGCAGCACGAGGTCAGGGTCAGACACGAACTTCACTGCAATTCAGTGTAATAAATCCACACATCTGATGTGTTTTCAGGGTGATGCTTGGGCTACAGGAAAATGTCACAACTCTTGGTATTTTTAAAGTGCATAGTCACTGATTGTAGCATCATGGTTTGCAGCATGCCAAGGGCGTCCCATAAGAACATAAAACCAGAGCTTCTCATTTTGCATAAGTAAGACTTCACAGAACTCAAATGCCTGGAAAGCCTTTACATGAAATACATATGAAATGGGAGCAAAAAGTCACCTAAGAAACATTTTTAATTTATGAACTGTCAGACAAAAACGTCTCAGAATTAAAGATAAGGGGGTTTAGAAGATAAAGGGCTCTGCATCTGACACCCTCTGCAGCCTGGAAGCATCCACGTGATTCGTTTCTGAAATAAAGATTTTCCCACTGTGCCAGAATGTGGGAGCAATGGGTTGGGAGGCACAGACAGATGTGCTCCAAGGCAGAAGACAGATGTGCTCCCAGACAGAAGTATGGCAGGATTTTACAACTGCAGTACTTATTTAAAAGGCAGCAATGCATTATCCCTTGGGGGGGAAAAGAGTTTAAATAGTTTAAGAAAACAGGATGATTAATTAAACTTGCTATTTCTAGAAAGAACCTGCCACAGCAGATGCGCTCTGGTCCTTCCCTGAGGATGGTTTACAAAAACAGAGCCCTGTGGCTCTTTGTTCCCCACAGCTTCCTGTTATGAGACAATGGCTGTGTGTTCTCTTTGTTATTTAAAGTTGTTGATTAGGGTGGATCTACGGGGCCACCTTGCAGAGACAATCACCCAGTGAGGAGCTTTGGGTCCCAGGCTGCTGCTGCCCTTCTCCAGTGCTGGGTCAGCAGCCACCTTCATTCCAGCTGAGCAGCACAGGAGCTGCTTGGTCCCAGCATGAGAGGCTCCTTCGGAGAAGAAGTCTGAAAGGTGTTTTGGGGAGGGACAGTCTCTCTCTGGGGTTTAGGGTGAAGGCTGCTGGCCCCAGCCCCCCCGCCAGAGAGGAAGGTCAGAGTGAAACAACTCTGCTCCACCATCCTTGCTACGAAGCTGTATGAGAAAACAGTATCGGAGCTTAGTGAGGCAGCAGCCATAGGGACAAAAAGAGCAAGCTGAAACTTATTACAACCCTCCAAAAAAGCAAAATTTCCTAGTGCACGTTTCCTGCTTGAGGCACCCTTCCTGGACTCCCACAGTAACAGGAACATGGTCCTCAGGAGGTGGCACACACAGCAGCGAGTACAAACTGATAATGTACAAATTGTCACTTAAGTGGGATTACTGCTACCTCCTCCAGCAGCTTCTTTGCTCCCTGCTCTCCCTCACCCTCCCTCTGCTCCAAAAGTGGGGGGGAGAATGACAGATGCAATATTTTACAAAATGAGATAATTATATAGCAGCCACATGGTGAGATTAGATTAGCAAGAGATTTCAATGCAGGGATATTTAATAAGAATGAGACACAGGTATATGGAAATGCAGGCAGCAAAAGGTCATCATCATCATCACCACGTTGAGATTATGAAACAAAACGCTTATGACCTACACGGGCTTTGATGCTCGCTGCAGTAATTCTATTGTTATTGCAACACAAATAGGATTATTCTGAACAGGAGATGGATAGCTGCACATAGCCAACAAGAATTAAAAAATAACACTACAGTGACTACAGCAAAGCAGTTCAGATGCAGGGCAGAAACTCTATCCCATTTCCAGCCCACCCTGCCACCCTGTAAGGTTTGCACTCTATGTTTCTCATGCCAAATACCATGGGAACAAGCCAAGAGCTCGGGACCAAAGCCCTGTTTGCTGGTAGTAAAGCACTAATAAGGCCCTGGCTGCAGGAGGACAAGGGCAGCCCCTCCTCACCTCTGCCAGTCCACTCCACCTTGTGTTGGGCCAGAGCATCCCCACGAGGACGTGCTCCACTGCCAGCACAGAGAGTCCTCGCAGAGGCAAGGCCTTCATTTGTCACTATCTCGGCCTTTGTTAACACTAATGCAAATCCGTCTTTATGGATTACCGTCTTCTGTCTGTTGAAAAATTCTCTCCATGTTATCTTAAGTGCGAGGGGGAGCAGGGCGGGGGCTGGACGAGCCAGTCCCGGCAGCGTGGCGGAGCTGACATGACAGCCGAGGCGCTCAGAGGGATCTGATACAGACACAGAGATGGATCACACAGATGAAGTGATAATTTCACAGCCATTAAGCCACACTCTACAGGAGCCTTCATTAAAGTCTGCTGGGGAGAGGAAGCAAGCCCACTTGATTTTTTTCATTTTTTTTCTTAAGACAGCAAATACTAACTTTCCAAGAGCATTCCTACTTTTATTTTAGAGAGGGACATTCCCCACAGGAACATCTCACACCCTCTGCCAGTCTCTGGCTTTCCTGAAACCCCAAGTCCCCTGCCTGCCACAGATGCTGAGCTGTGATCTGGGTAAGCCTGCAAGAGCACAGTCCTGATGGGAAGCCAGGTATGGCTCCACAGAGCCTCACAATTCGAGACACAGGCACCACAAGGACACAGGAGTCTGGACCAAGGTGCTTAACCTCAACCTTGGACTGAGACGCAGACTCAGGACTCAGACCAGCTGATGCCACTCTCTCTCTCATGGGTCTCCAGGCATGAAACCTAATTATGGGCCTGCAGCTTGAAATTTTACTTTTGTTGCCCACACTGTACTGCCCTGGATATAAAAGACTAATTCTTAGTAGCTGCTTAAAATCAGGCAAAAATAGCCCTCCTGCACATGGCTGCTGCTCACCACTGCTGTCTCAGCAAGCTTCACCCTGGGAAAATGTCAGTGTTTGATTGACACCACAGAAACACCCACTGCAACGTGTTCTAAACAAAAACATCTGCACTTACTTGTACAGCACGAGTCAGAGAGACAAGCCCCCCTCCCATCAGTGAACGCAGAGATCAGGGCTGGCTCTGCCACTGGGCCACCTGCACTCAGGCCCCTCAGCCCAGGAGCAAACCAGGATGTGCAGGGACAGCCCCACGTGCCAGCTCACTGGGGGGAAAGAGCTTCTTCTGATGAATTCAGCAGCTCCTCAGAGAAGCAAATAGCTCTGTGCCATGCCCCAGGAGGCTGTAGCTGGGGCATGGCTATGACTACTGACTTGTCCATGTCTGTGGGGAAAGAGGATAAATCCTCCTCTGGAAAGACAAGGGACAGTGGCCCTGTGGCCTGGGAGGAGATGGCTGTGTCAGAGCTGACCCTAGAGATCATGTGTTCCCAGGGGAATGATGCTGGTGCACACGTCTCCATGCCAGCACAGCACAGTGGGCTGGAGCTTTCCCACCTGGAGTGGTCCAGCACTCAGTGCATCCCACCAGAAAGTCAGCTCATGGCTCCACAAAACAGACTGGCAGTCAGCCCGTGAGATCCAACTCCTCTTCCCAGGGCAGGACAAACAGGTTTCACATGCAGGCACCATCTCCTCAGCTCATCCTCCAGCATGGCTGGCAGCCAGGAAGCCACTGCAGCAGGCAGGGAACCCCAGCACCAGGCAGGGTGAGTACAAGATCTTACAGTTACATCCCAGGAAACCAGAGACCCAAAATACAGAGACACGGTTAAATGCAGGCACGTTCCCCTTCTACAAGACAAATTGCTTTCAGTAATCTGGAATTACTTCTCTTGGGCTTTCTAAAGACTTCTCAAACATATTAGGACAGCCAGGAGCACAGATGAACTATTTAGCTTCCTTGATAGGAAAATATTCTCTTCACACAGTCAGTACGACTTACAAGAAAGCCAATGGGGAAATCTGTACCATCTTCACACAGAGATGCGTAGACATGATTAATATCTAAAGTTAGCCATGATTTATTGCCCTATCCCAGGTAAAAGGTGCCAAGACTAGATAATTCTGCTGTGTCCAAAGCTAGCTCACGGACTGGAACGGCTTCGTAAAAACAAATGCAGCTTCACCAGCCCTGCTCATCGTGGAAGACCAAATCCTGGCAGGATAGTATCTTAATTTGTTCCCCACAGCTTTATGGACACATATAGAAATGTCATCATTTTTCCCCATTTTAAGCTGTGTAAAGAGGCTGAAATTTGGGATTTGGATATTCTTATCTGAACGCCACAGTAAGCCATTAAAAACCAAAACAAAACCAAGGTACAGCAATGGTGTAATAAATGTTTTTGGAGTTCTGTCAGTTTGGTTTGGATCATTTTTAAGCCACAGGAGAGAAGCAGCTGAGGCTGGAGGACAGACATCAGCCTCCTCTAGCAGCACAGAGGGACAGAGGGATGCTCCCTGCTGCAGGTGCAGCAGCACTGGCTCCTGGTGCCCCTGCTCCAGCGAGCATTCCAGCTCCAGCCACACAGATCTGCCACACTCTGACAGTGCTAAAATAAATGTGGAGCACCTCTGGCTGCGAGGTGATGAATGTGCAGCTGGCATGCCAAGATTTCTGTGGGTCACCCTTCTGTTTAAGGTCAACACAATTATTTTAATTATTACCTGGATCTCAATTTCAATTGGTTGCCTAAGGGTGGGTATTTATCTGCATCCTGAGATGCAGGAAAGTGTTTCTGTGGGCATGTGCAAGAGCTAATGTGTACTTTTCCCTGTACCAGGGATGCCAACATTCCCTTGGCCAGAGAAAGAGCTGGGAGGTTTCCTGTGGGCCATCAGTACCTTCTCCCACTTTGCAAGCACCTTGGGCAGAGGGGGCTGGAGCCAAGAGATTTAGCCCAAGTTCCTCTAATAAACAAACTTCACATTCTCAAATCCAGCAGCAAGAACTAATTACAGTCTGCACTCTATACTGAGAGCAAAAACTCACATAGCTTAAAACGCCAGGGAGTTTTTCTGGCAATCTCCTGAAGGGGAAGAGGCTGACAAGTGCAGGACTGTACTATGGTTGTGGTGAAACGCTCGCCCGTTTGCAGGAGTGCTTTGATACTCTCACCAGATGAATGCCAGCCAGCAAAATGATTAAAAATGCTAAGGCTGGCAAAACGTAGGAAGCTTTAAAGAGTGTGTATCAGAACAGCTTCCACCGCCCGACACCGCCTTGGGCTCTGCAAATCCATTTCTCCCTACAACTCTGTGGAAGTACTAGTTTATCTCCCTTGTTAAGTAACCTGTATCAAAACGATCAGAAGAATATATTTTTGAAGTTTCTGGTGACCTAGTTCAAAGTAACAATGTGAAATTTATTCGTCCAAGCCAGGCACATGATGTGGGGAGACGACACTTCTCATCTGCATAGAGGCCTATAAATATCCTTATGCAAACCACGGCCGGGCTCTCGTTAATGCCAACACAACCTGAAAATAACGTTAAATACCGAAGGGAAAGGGAAATTCAATTACTCTCATTTGATGCAGAGCAGGAGAATGCCCTTTAGCAGTGCAGTGGTTTATGAAGTGCAAGCAGCAGAGAGGTGATGGAGACTGCAGAGGGACCGCATCTTGCTGAGCTGGGATCAGCTGCCCAAGGGGCCAGTGAGCCACAGGGACCCTCCAGCCAGGATTCGCTCAGTTTTAATGCTGCAGAGGTGTCAAGTAATCATCTCCAGCTTTGAAGAGAGACAGCCTATGAGCAATCACGTGTCTCTGTCCCAAGCTCATCTGGAGGCTTTGCTCCTGTCTCCAGGATGCGAGCTGCGTTTGGAGCCCCACCATCCCCTGAAACCCCCTGGTCAGTGGAAGCTGGGAGCACACAGCGAGGAGAGCTCACACATGGGAATGATTCACTGTCAGTAATAGTGAGTGCGCATTAAGCTCCCCCAGCACCCCTCTGAGGTGGAAAAAAGTCATCACTGACTCTCAGTGATGCCAGACAGCCACCAGAGCCAAGCTGAGCATCACAGTCCCTTCCCCTGGAGCTGCCCTCTCCGAGCAGGCTGGGTCAGCCAGGACTGCCTGTCCCACCGGTGCTATTATGAAGATCAGAAATCATGATCTAACTGAAAGCAGGGTGATGTTAATGCCTGCCAAATGCAACCCTGGCACTAGGAGTGTAAAGCCAGACTTGCTGGCTTGCAGAGCCCCACGTGTGTGTACCCAAGGATGCAACCAGAGGCAGCACTCCTGTACGGGACAGAGAAAATCTTTCCAAAGACCTCTGAAGCAAACGTCACTGACACCCTCCCTGCAGCCCCTATGCTGCTTGTGAAGATGGGCTGCACCACCCCAACACCCATACAGTCCCTTGAGCTCTGTAGGTGCCTCTGAACAAGGGCTGAATCCTGGTGCTACTCAAAGGAAAAGGGATCTACAACAGAGTAAGAGCAGAGCTTTTCCTTTCAGGAGCAGGAGCTGCCATGAGCTGGGGCTCGGTGTTCACGCTGTACCAGCCCATGGGCAAACACCATGGGAGCCCACCCCTCCCACTGTCAGGTCCACAGCCACCAACAAGGCTGTTCAGTAGCAGGTCCAGTTCAGAGCATCCCAAAAGCACAGCAACTAGGATCAAATCCCTACAGTGCCTCCATTAATCTCCACGAGCAGTAGAAGAACACACGCCCCTATAGCCTTTATAATAGGCCACATCTGATATCCTCTCCCCTGATCACCTCTTGCAAGCTGTCCTACTCAATTCAGGAGAATAAGTCAAAGGTACCAGCCCTTCATCCTCTCTTTAAGGCAGCTCTGTTTGCTTTTGAAGGCAGATATTATACAGTGGCACAATACAATCAGCAAAAGCAGTGGAGGAATGGCACCAGAGCCGTAACCACTTGCGATAAGAGGCAAGCGTGCAGTGCAATGAACATCTCTTTCCCATTAAACCTTTCTGAATGACTCTCATTTCCAATCTTGATGCACCCTATGGAAAAATATGATAGGTTGTTCCTCATCTCTCTAATGTACTTTAAATAGACGATGCTCCAGATGGTATTGACATTGCTAAACAAATTGTGAAATCCACATGCCAAAAATACTGTGGGTAAACATACTAAACCACCCCGTGCAACAAAAGAGGCTAAAAGAACTGCAATCATCATCAACTTTAAATGCTACTCACATTGCAGAACAGGGACTGGGCTTCAATTTTTGTTACTTTTAACAAAAATAAGATAGTACAATACTAATCAGAGATGAGGCTTGTAACATGCTGCAGACAGGATCCGGGGGAAGAGCTGCCAGCTGCAGAGCCTTCCACATGTAGATGGATGCGATGGGAGCAGCTCAGGTCAGCAAGGACAATGTCAGTGACACTCCGTGCCTTGTGCCGGCTGAAAACTTGGTGAGACTCAGTACAACTCTCAGCCAAAAACAACCCACCCCAAACGAGCCCCCTCAAAATACCACTCATCTTTCCTGCCCCACTGATGCTCTCAGCATGGCGGGTTGGAGTGACATGAAGGGAAACAGGCTGCAGGGAGGCGCAGCACAGACCGGGCGTGGTCCTCCCCAACACCACTTCCCTTTCAAATGCAGATCTTGTTAACTTCAGCATGAAAGAGGGGAATTGAGTTTCAAACTTGAACAGCTTGAGTAGTTAAGAAAGAGCCACAATACACTTTTTGTGCTATTAATGCTTGCAGTAAAACCCTACTTGGGAGTACAAATGGCATTCGGAAAATTATTAGGAAGAACAGCACTTAGCAAAATCCTTGGGGAACTACCTCTGCAAAATCCTCCCTGATGGTGTTCAGAGAGAAGGGCAGAGGAGCAACCTGCTCCCTCAGTGTCTCCAGGCACAGGTAGCACTATAAATAAGGCTTTGGGCAAAAACCAGTTGCCACTAAACACCTTCTCTAGCTGGGAATCTGGGCCTGTTCTTGCATGAAGAGCAACTCTGACCTCAGGAGCAGCTGCCATTAAGCAGCTGGGGCTGCCAGGCATCAGCTCAGCTGTGTGAATGTGCAGCAAGCGCACGCACAGCCACGTGTGCACACACGGCCCTCGGAGCGCCCTGCCAGCCCCGCCCTGCAGCACCATCCTCGGCACAGCCTCACTACTACAGAGGGAAAAAAAGGTAACAAAGAATCATTGCCATCCTTCACTCTGATTTTTCCCCCCAAAAGCAGCCCTGACTCCTCAGAGAACACTCTGAGGCACAGGAACAAAAATAACTCACCAGGTAGAAAAACACCCATTTAATAATGAGAGCTGAGGTGAGGACCAAGAAATCTTTCTAAAAAATCCAAGGAAAGTGCTGAGGAGCAAAGGGACTGCAGGGTACTGTGCTGCTGGGATGCCACGCTGCTTCTCTGGGAAGCTGTGTGCTGCTCCCCGAAACTGCAGGAGTCAGCTCCACCACACCCGCTGTGGGCAGGGGACACTTGGCCCTCTTCATTGCAAGCGGGGACAGTGAGGATAAGAGGCCACAACCACACCCTTTCCACATCACAGTTTGCATTTTAAGGGACTGCTCCCAACCTCAGCACCAGCTTTTGCAGCCCAGCAAGGGCACTGAGATTTAGACCCTATGCTGCAAGGTGGCTCAGCTGGCATTTGTTATTATTGTTCCTGCTAATTTGTTTTACCATTGCTGCAGAGAGGAGCATGCAGGAGCTTCTGGAGCAGTTGTCTCACTGTGGGTTGCAGGAGGAGAGCCCAAGGCTGTTGATACCCTCCTCCTGTGCTGTGTTCAGGCACCATTCAGGGGGCTGCTGGGCATCCCAAGCAACAGGGATGAGTTGAGTCTGGCATCAGTTCCCTCCCAAAACACTGCTGTGCTCCTTCCCCTCGTGACAGCCAGCTGCTGGCTCAGACAGATGTCACGGCATCAGTTTTACTTGAGTCATGGAGACCAGAAGAATTAATGACAGTTTATATTTCACTTTTATAAACCACCAGTTCTTCCCTTCAGGAGAATGCAGAGAGAAGAGGCCAGCAGGGTTCAGGACTTTGCATGGGCAGGTGTCCCCCAGCACCACTGTGGTGCTCCAGGGCTGGTGGGGTGCAGCTCCCTGGGGACCCCCAGGAAGTGTGGAGGAGAGCTGCACTGACCACATTTCATCACCCTTTGCACAGCATCATCAGTAATAGAGCTCTGGCCTCACAAGCTCTGGCCATGCCCACGAACTCCTGAGGAAAACTCTCTCCTGCACTGCAGCCAAGACTACTCTCTCCCCAAGGTGGGTTACACACAGTTTATGAATCCAGCTGGTCTTTTGTCCCATACTGACAGTTAGCAGCAGTAAATACGGCCCCCACAATTTCCTCCTCTGTGCCTTTCTGCCAAGCAAAGCCTGCTCTGTCCTCACCACGCAAAGTCAGGATGAAAAAAGGGATGCTCTTTAACAGGCGTCCCTGGATCTCAGCGTGAGGCTGAAGGAGCCCTCGGTAAGCAGCATGACAGCACATTCCTGCACCGTCACTCCCAATTTAAACACGCCGGATTGCGGCCACTGCCATCTCGGAAACACCAACAGGCAAATGTGCTTTAATTGAGGGCACACCACGTGCTGTGTTCCTGTACTCTGAAGGTTTCACTCTGTGAGGGGATGGAAGAGTGTGGGGTAAAACCAGACATGGGGAAGGGGCGAGATGCCCTTCGGAAAGGGCTATTTAGCTGGTGCATTTGGGACGAGGTGGTGTTTAACAGGTGCCCATCTGGACCTGCAGGGTAAATCAGCTTCTCCATGGGCAGCAAGGCTGAGTGTGAAGGAAACCAGCACCTGGAGGCATTGGGCCACTGCAGCAAGAGCCTGGGTGCTTTAATCACAGCAGCCAGACTTGCCTGAGCACGAGAGCAAGAGGGGGAACGGAAAACGCAATCTGCAGAAAGCAACAGCCCAATGACCTTGAGGTGCACAAAAAAGGTAAGGAAGAAAGAGACCCAGAACTGGACCAGGCCATTTCTGATCACACGCTCTGAACCAGTTTTTCCTTTTCCCTCGCACCAACTGCACGGGTGCAAGGGGAGGCAGAAAAAGCACACAGACATCAAATGGGGTTCTCCCTTCCCAAAACTGCAGAGAATGTTTAAATCTTCAGGGAAGATTACCAGCAGCAAGCCCAGCCCAGGAGGCTGCATCTAGCACCAGGAAGGTCTGGTCAAATACCTCCTGCAGCCCTGAGCTCTCAATCTGCCCCAGGAGACCTACTGGCCTCCAGTAACAGCTCGTCCTGTGATCCTCAGCTGCTCATCATCCCTGTAAACCTGATCATGCCTTTGGGCTGAGAAACAGCACCTCTGCAGCCAGTGCAGCACCAAGCAGGTAAAAACCACCATCAGAACCATTTCCTGTCATCAGTCTGGGCTCTGCTTCCTTCCCTTTTTGCTGCCCAGCCTTGGCTCTTACAGAAAATTAGGTTAACATAAAAAACAATATTAAGTTATAATTAAAAAAATGAAATTCCCACACTGCTGCTTCCTGTACATTTGCTTCTGTTCTGCTCAGCTCATCCCAGCAGCAAGTCCAAGCTCACTGACCTGTTCCTATCACCACTACTCTTGTTTTCCTACCACAGTCCTGTCTTGTGCAGCTCATTTCCAGCCCAGCCCTACCTCGGCAGAGGAAGGCTAAAAGAGGGATTAGTTTTTTAAAAAACTGGATAGCCAAGAAATTAATAACCAGAGTGAGAAGACAGTGAGGAGAGACAGCCTCATTTTTGGACCGAGGAGGAGGATTTCTCATCCTCTCCTGGTGATGTAGTTCATAGCCAGTTGGGAGAGTCCTAAAGCCTTTAAGTAAAAAAGATAAATATTTTTAGTCTCTATTGCTCATTTGGGTTGAGATTTTTCTAGAGACTTTTAGGCAACTGAGCATGTCAGGATCTGGATTCATACCCCCAGCAGAGCTCTACTTCAGTCCAAGAACCAGGCAAGCCTGCAGCATTTCCAGTTGAATTGCCAAGCAGCCAAGGCATCAAAATCACCACCAGCTTCTTCAAAGTCCCCAGTGCCTCTTTCCATTACAGACAGCAAGCAGGCAGGGAGCTTCCACTTGTGAGGATGAGGATGGGAGGCCCCCTCCAACAGGCAGCATCCTCACACACAGAGGTTTTGGATGAACAGGTGACCAATTTGCTTCATCCTGATGCCTCACCATCCAGCAGAAATGCTGGCTCCCACCTTCCCCTAGAGCCAGGTCTCCTTCTGGCCACCCACCCCACTGTGGTTCCCATCATGTGCAGTGCTGGGGACGTCAGGCTCCCCGCAGGCAGCTGAGAGAGAATGGGTAATGCTATAAAAAGCTCGAGATTCCCATTATTTCCTCTTTTACAACAGCTCCTCTCACAAAGCACTGGCTGGGGTTCAGGAATCTGTCACTGCAAACAGAGTGCTGGAAATAAGTTTCCTAATTGCCGTATGTTAAGAGATACACATGTAAGCAGCACAAGAGGTTCTCCTGGAGGTTCCCTCCAGGCCCACCCCTTCTCCCTCCCTGGGGCAGGGGCTGGGGGCTTCCTCTGCAAAGCAACAACCCCTGGGCCATGAGAATCTCCTGTCCCACTTTACAGTGGGAGTACATTGCTGCCCCTCAGAGCTGTGGCATGAAGCTCTAAAATGTAATTCCTGCAACTTCCTGATTCAGTCAGGACGGGCGGGGTTATATGTGAAAGTTAAGAGGTTTCATTTGCTGTTGTTTTCAGACTGTGTCACAGTCACAGAGACCTGGAGAAGCTGAGCACGGCAGGACAGGCAATTGCTTCAGGCAGCTTTCCAGCAGGAGAAGTGGTGAAGCCAGCCCCCTCACCTCATCTTGGCCAAATTGCAGGTAAATCTTGTCAGCCCACCCACTTTCAGGTACTTATGGCAACCCAGGGACCTCCAGACTTGCTGCTGCCTCTCTCCTTTACAGACAGGGAACAGAAGGACCAGACCATTTGCAAGTGATCTGTTCAAGGTCTCTGTGCTGTAGCACAGCCAGGGCATGCAGGTATGTGTCTCAGGACAGCATGTCACTCATGGGGCTACCTCCTCCTCTCCATCCCCTGCAGGGTGGGTGCTTCCTGGCTCAGCCCCACTGCTGAGAGTCTCCCATGGGAGGGCTGGGGCAGGATGGGCCATGCAGTGCATGGGCTGCAAACACAGACCATTTTTCTAAAACAAATTGGTTTTCAACAGAACAGAGCATCACTCAAACTAAGCAAATAAAAACAGCAGCAGCTGGTTTAATGAAATATATAGTGACTTATTTTCAGATTAGATATAGATGCCAAGCTCGGATATGAATGCTGAGCGCCGTGCCCGCAATTACCCCAGCCAGCCTCGGAGAGGTCTCTGCCGGGCAGCGACCGCTTGGTGCGGACCAATAGTCCATCAGCCTACAGCAAATCTGAAGAGACAGGAATGCTTTTCTTCTTCTTTTTAAGATTCTAAAGAATTTTACCCTTTCTAATCCCACTCTCTGTTTGAGACTCCAGACAGCACTGGAGAGAGGGAGCACAGCACCCAGTGCTCTCTTGCCAGAATAAAGAAATAAAACTTGAGCATGCTGGGGCTTTGTGATGTCCCACCTCCTGACCTCAGAGCAAGACCCATCCCATCACATTTGTACCTATCTCCATGCTGACGCTGGGGTTTGTGGCTTGGCAGCCTCTGGGCTCTGCAGAGCCCGATGGCTCAGGCAGCATGTGCACAGCCCTGCCTCCTTCCCTACAAAAGCCATGCTGGTTTTGCCAGAGCACGCACGGGGAGGAGCTCAGGGCTCTCTCTGCAGCTCACCACATTCCCAACAGTCGCTATAAAAAGGAAAGCACAGGACCTGTGGGTCTGGTCATGGGACAGGGAAATCCCCCGTCAGGGGAGAGGAGCTGCAGTCATTGGCACCCGCCTGTCCCCAGCAGCTTGCTCAGGCTCATCACACACTCCCATAGACCCAGAAGCAGAATGAGAAATAAACCACAAACAATGAATAAATAAAGGACCTTACAGAGCTGTAAAGGACGTCTCACATGAAGCCCACATCCTGGGGACAAGAAGGGCAACCCCAAGCTCAGCTAAGGATGTCCCCACTGCCCCATCAAGTCTGTGCTTGAGAGGGGCTGGAGAGGCAGAGCCGAGCTCAGGGCACATTCCCCATCCTCTCCTCCCCGGTGCTGTGACCTTCCTGTCACTTCTCATCAGCATTGCATTGCTGGACTCCAGGAAGAAACTACAGCAGATAAACTTTCCATCATGTAAACAGAGGAGCAAGAGGAGCTTGGGGCGAGAGGGGAAGGCAGCCCCTGAACTGCCAGACTTCCCACGGAGCCTGGGGAACTGAGGACATGCCACTGCAGGTTAGCAGAAAGGATGCTCGCAGACAGACATCCTCCACAGCCCACCCACGCGCAAAGGAGAGACAATTGGAGGCGATCCACATCCCAGCACCAGTCCTCTGGCTCTGGAGCCCCATCCCAAGGGGACCACGCTTCACCAGGACAATGAATCCCCAAAGAGTGGAAAGCCACAAAAGAAAACTGAGGAATGCAGCAAAAGAATCAGAGCCGATAGAAATAAAACGCTCTAGAAGCCAGGAAAACAAATAGCATCCTTTGTTTGTGCAGCAAGCTGGAATAATAACATTTGCTCGCCCAGCCTCACTCCTCGCCCCTCTCACTATTGTACCTCCGCAAAGCTCCGGCAAGGCACGGAGGCAGGCTGCTATTGTAACTGGAGTGGGCTGAATGCTATTCACAAAATTCAGCAAATTGGGGCTATTTTGGGATTTACTAGGCATTTGCAAACAATTCCAGTTGGTATTTGAAAACATGGAACGAGTACCACAAGCCAACAGAAATGACAGCCCGTGGGCTGTTATCCAAGAAGCACCCAACAGAGCTGGTCTGTCTGTGAGCTTCCGATCCGGCTGTGTGACCACAGCACCTTAGGGTCACCAAAAATATGGGGCCAAGGCCTTCTGGCCAAAGTCCTGGGTCAAAGCCACTAAAAAGCTCTGATATGGCAGAAGGGAAGTTCAACCCTCCTGACTGCAAAAGTAGGGCTCTTTCCATCTAATAGTTGGGCTGGTTTTCTCTCTGTCCTGCTCCTGGGATGTGCAGAGCCTGGGCACAGAGTTCCCACATCCATATCCTGATTCAGGCACTCTAGACCTCAGTTTCCCCACCTGTGAACACATGATTGTATCTAGGGCCTGACTGAAGGCTCAGAAGGCCCAGAGGAAATCTTCACCTTGACTTTCATGGATTTTGGGTCAGGTACTGAAGCAGAGCAGGCAGAGCTGGGACAGGGCTCCCATGAAAGGAGCCTGCCTGCAGGCACCTGCACTCCAGAGGAATATTAGAAGGGGGTAGGTTTAATAGCCTAATTCCTGTATTTCTGGAAGGAAGAATGTCTGTAAAAGCCAGCTGTGATAAAACATTGGAACAAGATGGGAGAAAAGTCAGAAAACGCAGTGGGAGAAATAATCCTGCACCAGTCTCCTGAGGAAGGGCTTGGCAAACACCACATCCCTTGGAAACACCACTGTGCTCATTGCCTGTACACAAGGGCCAGGGCTCTAGGTATCCCCCCAGAGCCCTGCCAGCCCCTGCCTGACCTGCTGCCTCCTATGCTACTCTGGCAGGGGGGGCTTTCCTGAGAAAATGCGGGGATCTGAACTGCTTCTGCTGAGACTGGGATGCTGCTTTCAGCATCTCAAGGAGCAAACGCAGCATCCAAATCCTGGGTGGCTCTGTCAATATCAGGTGCTAACAAGAATTTTTCAGGGCAAATGATACAGTTTATCAAAGCTGTTATCTGCTCTGCTGAAGTATGAGGGCTGAACCAGCTCCTTTGGCTGCCTCAGGACACAGCTCATCCCAGGAAAGCCATGCAGGCAGCAGCTGCTGGGGCCACAGCAATGGAATTCACTTGCAGCTGGAAGAAATCCCACCAGGAAAGCTGCACCGGGGAGAGCCCCAGCTGAGCACCCACTGCAAAATGCCCATCTCAGGAGTGTCAGGGTGGGTGCTGTTCTTAAAAGTGAATTTATCCCCCGCCCCGGGACCTAGGGGATAATTAGAGAGCAAACTCCCAGGTGAGCACAACAGGGACGAGGACTGTTTCAGTCCTCACTGCCCTTTGATGCACCCCCACAAGCGAGGAGCAAACAGAGGTGCCAGGCACTCTCCTGGGGCAGGGCACAACATCCTCCTCACCAGTTAACACTGAAACGATGCTCCTGCCGACAGCAGAACCTAAAGGGAGACGCACGCAGCGTGCATGAGGCAGCAAAGGACGCTGCTTTGAAGGAGAAATCACTTATGGCCCTGTCTGGAGTGCAGGAAGGCACAGAGCAGGCTCGCCCAGGGCTGGCTGTTCCCTTCACTCAGCTATTCCCCTCTGCAAGCCGGTGGCTGCAGAGTGACACAGACTGCCTGATGTGGAGAGAACAAATTATTCATGAAAAACACAATTGTTAAGCCGCGTGGCAGCGTGTGCAGAATGAGAGGTAGACGGGAGGAACTCAGACCTGGCATCGCCAGCGAGGCCGCTCTGCCTGGCAAACCGCTCAGCGAAACGCATTAGCTGGAAGAGATGAAAGATTAAAAATGTCACCCGGAGTACAGCATCTCCTATAATACTCTTTTGGGTTACAATCCGAGGAGCTGCCTGACATGTCAAGTCAAACCTGCAAAATGAAAGTGCCTCAGAAAGGTAAACCTGTCACTTTGGCATGCTCTACCTTCAGGTCCAAATTTGTTTATAGATGCAGGAAGGTTTCTCTAAGGGACAGGCAGCACCAGCCAGACGTGCTGGGCTATCAGGACACCACTCAGGGCAGCTGTGGGCAGTCGTGGAGGCCACGCAGGCCACGCAGACCTTAGAGCTATTTTGAGTCCAGCCACTGACCTTGGCTTTTACAAGGCTGGAGATGGACCCAGCTGCACGTTGCTTTGCTGCCATCATGGTCAGCCTCTTGTGGATGGGTTAAGCTAGATTTGTCAGATCATTCCTGCTCCTCACAGCCTTCATTTCAGAGAGGAACACTGACTCCTTATACCTTGCTGAGCCCATCAAGCGCCTGCAGGGTCTGTCCTTGGCTATCAGCATCACAGACAAGTCTGTGCAGTGCTCCAGCCAAGCCAGCACCCCTTCAACAGCCAGAGCTCCCACGGTGACAGCCCAAGTTCCCCCCCAGTAGCACTGAGCTCACACCCATGCACACACAGCATGGCTTGTCTTGCAGTGCTGACCCTTGTCCCCAGACTGCTGGGCACACAACACTGAGCTGCTCCTGGAGTGTCACTCAGATGGAGTAAAACCTCCACACACACCATCCATCACCTGGGAGAGCTCCCAGCCACCAAACAGCCGTGCAATTAGCAGGCACAAGGCTGGAATTCCTGATTGATTCCAGGGCACTCAGAGGTCTGATAGATGGAGCACAGAAATGCTATCTAAAATGAGAGGAACAGACTGGTACCAGCAGAATAAATGCTGGAATTGGGAAAGAAACTCTTTTCCTTGCTGTGATCTTTGAAGGACAAATGGTAGAGTGATTCTGAAACCACAGTATTGCAGTGCAGAGACCATGGAAAGCAGCTTAGGTTAAGCAATGCTCACAGCTTGGAAATTTATTGTCCTTTCCAGGTATTTCCATGGCCCTTCGCAGCAGGGATGGAAATTTTCACAGTCACTTATGAATTTATCCTCACAGTAGAGGACAGGGGAGAGCTTTATCCTACGGGTCCCCTTTATATATATATATATAGAAATAAGTCTGAGTTTGCCCAAGAGGCAGCAGCAGAGGCAGAACCCAAGCCACGCCTCGACAGCACAGTGCTGTGTCTGGGGGCCAGGCAGTCCCCATTTAATGGGGTTATTCCCACTCTGCTTAATGAGGTTATCCCCCATTCCTTTGTTATTCCTCCAGCCACAATTAGCTCAGTTGGTGGGAGCATGGTGCTAATAATGCTGATGTTGTACCTTCAGTCCCAGTATGGGCTGTTCACTTAAGAGTTGGACTTGATGATCCTTGTGGACCCCTTGCAACTCAGAATATTTTGTGATTCTGTGATTTTACCTCCACCAGCTCTGAGAGGTGTGCTGATTCTGAAAACACAGGGCTGTGAAACTGCCACTGTTGGCATGTGAAAAGCTTCCCCTCCCTCAGTGGACAGCAACAGAGGGGCTTCTGCCAGAACCTCAGGTTCAAAGGAGCTCCCAGCCTCTGTCATACAATCAATCAATCCAACAAACAACTCACTGACCTGGAACAGGGGTGTTATCCATGGAACAGCACATCACAGACACGATAAATCATTGTGTAGTGACTGAGGAAGAGGGGCTGGGACCCACATCACTTAATGCTAAGCAGGTACGAGCTCAGGAAGGTTTTCCCTTTGCAAGCTGGTCTGGGGCTGGGACCTGCCCCTGCCCACTAGCACATGGAGTGCAGAACATGTATTGGGAACATCTACAGTCACTCATTTCACCTTTGGGATACAGGGAGCTCTCAGTGGGATGTAGCTTCCACTCTCAGATCTGCTTCCCAGAGCTGCAATGCCCTGGCCCCAAGGAGGTCCAGGGGGGTAACTGGCATCTTTTCAGCAGCCAGCGGTTGTGCAAAACAGGCGTGAAAACAACAGCAAGGAAGCAGAAAATAAAACAAGCCCTGCGGCACATGTCACATCGCTTTCCACGCTCCGTAACCAGACACAGCACTGGAATAAGATTGATGCAGCTGAAGAGCTCATTCCTGATCACAACCACTGTCACCAAAATGGGGAGGTCTCTGGACATCATGTCTGGACTAGATGCAGTCACTAAGTGCTCAGAAGCCTGTGTGATATTTATTGGGGGTCTGCTACAAAGCACCTCTGACCAAGAGAATTGAGTGGATGAGACCCTCCAGCCCTACATTATAGGCAGCACACTTTCACTTTATTGGAGATGCAAAAATATGTTTGTTGGAGCAGATGCTATCCCCTTGGTTCATCACTGACTGACACTTTGTTTAAATAAGCAGTGAAATTCTTTGTCACTCCTCAGCTGGCCATGAACACAGGGTTGCTTAAAGCAGAGGTATGGTTCCACTCTCTTCCCTTGTTTCTGCTGGCCTCCTCCATGAGCCAACCCCTCCAACAAACAATCCAATATGCTTGGCTGGAAGAAAATCATCCAAGCAAAACAAATCAAGGGGCATCTCTGTGTGGTTGGTGAGTCAGGTCAGCTCAGGGAAGGGCAGGCAGTGTGAGAAGAGCTCACAGTAGCTGCCCAGTACCCAGTCCTTACTGGGAAGTACGGTGGGTTTAACTGTTTGCAGACCCACAGCCTTGAGGCACACAGACAAGGAACTTCTCTGCAAAGTGAGTGAAGGTAAATTATGAGCGTCTGCAACTCATCACTGGCTCCTGGCTGAGGCCAGACAGGGGTGATGAAGCACCTGGGATGACTGACCAGCTGTAGCTGTGCTCAGCATATGAAAAGCCCAGTCAGCCCAGTCACCTCCTCCCTGGCTGCACAACCAGCACTGCCCGGGGCTCTGCTTGAGGCAGGCAACGCACAAGGGGCAGAAATGTCTTCCAAGCAGCCATGGAAAGCTCCCGGCCCAGTGACCAACCCCTGTGCACCCAGACACGCAGCACAGGGCACCAATGTGGCCCCACAGATACAGCTCCCAGTCCGGCCATGCCCCGCAGAAGGCTTCTAAAGCTTGCCAGAGCCCAGCTCTCTGGCGGGGATTTGCAGTGCTCTGATTCAGCTCCAGCGTGTCAGGTGCTGTGTGGGCAGGGAGACAGACTCAGCACGGGGAAAACCCCCGTTTGGAGTGGGGCAATGCTGGGGGATGCCTGCCTGCAGGGAAACACTGAGCACGCACACACACAGCGCTGGGGAGAGGTGAGAGCCATCCTTCCTCCATCTGAGCACTCCAGGCAGACCTGACTGACAAGGGCACAGTGGCTTTGCACTCCTCAGGAAGAGTTTTCATGCTTGAAGGCGGCAGGATGATTTGGGAGAGAAAGCTGCAAACGGATGAACTGCTGGGAGAGAAGAGGCTGCACAGTGACAAAGTAGGGCAGAGCTGAAGATGTGGGGAGAGCCTTGAGATGAGGCTGGCCCCAGATTTGCATCCTAGCCCCCTTCCTCCTCATGGCTGAGATACCCCTATTTCTTCCAGCATCCTCCTACAGCTCCTCTCAAATGCCTTCGGGTCAGATAGAAAAGCCCCACAAGCCTCATTCAAGGAGAAGCTGATGATGCTCAGCAGTTCCCAAACTCCTGCAGCTCCAACAGATTTCAGCCATTTGCTTTACAAATCACTACGTTTGAGGGTTCCTGACGTGCAGCCCTCCCTGATGCAGCAAGGGAGGTCTCCTGGGCAGCCTGGCCCTAGCTCTGCCTCCCCACAGCCAGCCGAGGGCTGCAGCAGCTGCTGCTGCTGCCCCTGTCCCTCTCCCTGCAGTGGCCACCTCCTCCCCTGCTCCCTGCAAAGGTTTGCTCTGAAAAGAACAAATCTTGAGAGTAATCGGCTGCCTCCAGACAGGAGCGAGCACTCGAGTGCCCTAGTTAGCAGGCAATGCCCCTCGCACGCACTCAAGCAGTTACATTTGGTTTTACTGTGTGGAACACAAATTTATTCAATGTAAATTCGGTCTTTTAGGCAAAAAAAGGAGACAAAAATCGTGGATTCACTCACTCACTATCTGCTGCCCAGCTGAGCAAATGTTTAACTGACTTGCCTGTGCTGCCTCCTGCCTGCCTGCCACAAGATGCTGGCGAGACTGGAGGAGAGCCAGGCCTGGCTCCAGGGACAGGTTGGGGTCTTGAGCCCTGCACCCACAGAGGTAGTGCTACTATTGCTCCCTGCCCCCTGGCATTCACACTGCCCAGACAACTCCATCCCTTTGCTTTCTAACCCAGCACAGGAAGCAAGTCAACAGAGGGAGGAACTAAGGGCTGATGCTGTGCACCCGAGGGACACAGCACTGGAGCAGTTAGAAGTAGGAAAAGAGACAGTTATTACTAAGGACACTTCCTTCCATAAGAAAATGCAATCCATATGTGCAAGTACAATTTTTTACAAAGAGGGTACAGGAGTGCTCAGCCTCCTGGAGGAAGCAGAGCCTGGACACGGGGGGCAGAGGAGGCCAGGCATGCACAAGTGCTGGATTTAGAAGCAGGAAGGCAGTGCTGATGAGTGCCATGTTGAGCTGCAGGCTCTAGAGGGGCTGGTTTCAGACATGGGACACAAGCCTGTCATTGAGGTCCAGCTGCCCTGGAGACTCCAGGTCTTCACTCCAGCCATTGAGGTTCTGGTCTCAGCTCTGCCAGTTATTCTGCATTCACACACAAATTAGCTCCTTGATGTCCAGTGTGGGATGCTGGACTTGAATGTTCAGGACAAAGAGTAACAAGCAGCCAAGGGAGCTGTCAAAGCCTACAAGCTTTTGGGCTCTCCCACTGTACAGAGCAGAAAGGGACATGGGTGACTTGGGGCAGCGTGGCAGCTCCCTGTCACCCCTTGCATCAACCACCATGCTGGGATGCCATGTCTTGCACCCAGACTGAAGCAGACTTCTCCTCACCAGTCGCCATTCCTGTCTGTCCTTCACAGAGCACCTCATGGCATTAAGCATCCAGATGCTCTTTTCTGTCCCCAAATTTAGCTCTTTTCATGGGTTGCTATCCATCTGAACCCTGCCCAAATGGCAGAGCTGCTTTAGTATTAGCTGTCTGTCACTGACCGGCTCCTTGCTCCCAGAGCCAGCTGTACGATGGCACTTAACTGCCGAGCTCAGCCATGCGCAGGCACCAGGCACTCCCCAGTCAAGCTGCCCACGGACATCGGCCTTCGCTTGTTTATAGCCCAACTGCAGATTTAGGAGCTCTGAGCTCGCCGTTAGCTGCTCAGCCTTTCCACACCCGTCTGTAATTTGACATTACAAAGCGTGTTTAACTCCATGACTACTCCCAGAATATTCCTGCTGGCAATTCTCCCCTCCTGCCCGCCCATGCTGGACACTCACACCGCAGTCGCATTTTCCAGCTGGTGGGTTGTTTTTACTTATAGACTCCTACCAGTTTTCCAGCTGAGCTTTTGTTCCAGGCTGGGAGTTCAACTTAATAACACAAGTCTGGCTTTTCTCAGTTGTCTTTTGCAGAACCACAGCCTAACTTTGAAAGTCTTGGGCCCATCTTCCAGGCCACTCTCATTGCAAACAGCACAAAGGCAGTGGATGTGCCTGGTGCTCAGGGAATACCCAAGGGGCTGGAGCTCAGCAGAGCTAAAGTTTACACACCCCAAAGGGAAAAAGCCCTGTGGGTAAGCAAACCTGACAGTATTTTTCATGCCTCACACAACACGCAGCCATGTGTGTGCACATGCAACACAGCTTCCACTCCGAGCCACCTGCTCTTTAGGACAGACACCTCATGGTGGAAATACTTCTCTCATTTGTCCTCTCATCCTGCCATGCTAGAATGTGGGCTTGCCATAAGAAATGTAATCATAATATTCCCACGCAAAATAACTGAAAGCATTATTGAGGAATATTTTTCAAATCTCAATTAGAAACAAGCTATTCTGTAGTCTCAGTTTTGCTTCAGTCTCAGATCAGCAGGGATGTGGCATTTTAATTTCTACAGAAGAAAGGACAAATCTCAATACAAAGAGAAAGGAAAAAGGCAGACATGCTGAAAAACAAGAGGATAAAAGGAAGAAAATCCAGCACAACTACCCTAAAAAGAACTAGCACAGCACACAGAGAAAAAAAAGAGCAGCAACCATTTTCCTTAGTAATTTACTTAAGAGATTGAGAGCACAGCCCTAAAACTGCAACAACGATTTTTTCTTAGAGGACAAGGAAACCTCCGGGCATGGCTGCCTGGAGACGAGGAAACCACATCCATTGTACTGACACTGCAGTGGGTTTGTGCTGCTGCAGTCCCAGAGATCCCCAGGAAAGAGCCCTGCTGTGCCCAGCAGTGTCCATGCACATCCAAATACACACACACACACACGTGTCTGTGTGTGCCTAGGAGAGAGCTCCCAACCCAAAGAGTTTCCAGCCTGATCAGACATCAGAAAGCCTGTGACTACCATCCACAGGAGACCTTACTGGGCCTTAACTGGAAAACAGTAAAGCTGGAATTCTGCAAGGCAGCCATTCAATTTCAGGGAAGGCATCTGCCCTCACCATCCCTCTCTCTTCACATTTTTTGAGTTAAATGGATGGATGCATTAAACTGACAATTTAATCACCAGCTGCCACACAGAGGCAGAGGGAAGATGGGGAGTTACAGCTCCCACTTCATCCCTTACTTCTCCCACAGTACCTGCACACTGGGGGACGCAACATCCAGATGGGACTCTACATGCAATAGCCTCAGTACCATGGAGGAGAAATGACAAATCCACTCCCTGCTTTCATAGATGTGAGTTAGGGATTTAAAATCAATCCCTGCATTTTCACCTTTCTGACCAAACACAGCTCCAGTGAAATGCCTGTGAAAGCTGGAGGCTCCATCCATGCCACATGCAGTGAAGCATGGAGCAATCCCACTGGGCATGCCTGTCCCACCCTGGGATTGCAGCTGAGGGGACAACAGGGTGCCCTCAACTCCCCCCGATGAGCGTCAGTCCAACAGTGCTGTAACCTAAAGGCTAAATAAGTTATTTCATTTGATTTCTAGATTTTGTGGCCACAGACTGCTGGGCTAGTAGCCAAGGCATCACTTTAGGGGTGCAGAAATTGCCTCCCAGGTGAGGAGCACTACCTGAAAAACCACGTGGAGGGCACAGGGAAGTGTGGACACTGACTCTGACACAGTCCAAGGCACACACTGTATTTCCACCCACATGACTGTGACCAGACCATGCTGCCTGCTTTTATCAGAGGCAAATGGATCAAGAAATCTGTCCTGGCAAAGGCCACGGGCAGGGTCTCTGGGACACACTGCTCAGAAGCTGGGCTAGCAGGTTATACCACGTGCTTTGGAGGTTGGCAGAAGGCCTGTTTCTATCTCCATTACAACCAACAGGAATATCAGATTCTTAGAAGCAGGGAAGATTGGTGGAATCCAGTAGCATGCAAGGGAAAGGTGGAACTTTACTGACTTCTGGGGTAGATTTCCCAAAACGTAAAAAATGTAAAAAATGTGAGGCATTAAAGCCTCACCCCTATCAGAGATCTCAAGCTTCAGTGCTAAACAGCACCAGGGCTCTCAGCTCTACGACATTTCCAAAAGGCCAGTGTTTGAAAAGATGGTATGTAAGACTCTGTGTCCTACCAAAATGTAAAGAATTGTTTCCCCTTCTCTCTGTCTGCCTCTGATAACAGATTATTCTACTTCTCACACCACTTTATGTTCAAATCACCCAAACATCACAATCAGGCTTAAATGCAGGCAATCAAATAGAATATGCATTTCATAGACACTAATTTCCACACACTGACTACTAAATTGGCACAACTTACTACTGTAATCCTGAAAGGTGGAAATGAAGGGGTCAAGATCTTTTAATAGACAGAATGGGTAAAATGCATGAAAAACTACTGCCTGCTTAAGAAATTCTTTAATTTCTAAAAAAGGCTTGTACAGTAATAACAAAGTGGAAGGAGAGATGAAGCACTGAAGATGCACACACACCTCTCTTATGGCAAAATTCTCATTAGAGTAATGGGCTTATTTTCATCTGTCCTGTTCACCTTTCCACTTTAATTCAAAATATGTAGTTTTTATCCACCAGTTGATGGAGTTGAAAAGGCAGGGTAGCTGTCTGGCTCAGTCACCAAGGCAGGTGTAATAAAAGACACTCCTCCTCCCCACCGTTCGTACTTCATAGACACAAAGCAGTTTAGGGCTCAGTAAAGCAGGAGGTGCTTGGGTGGCTCTCTAGAGAGTCACTGCCAAGTGGTCTCAGCCTGTGGTGGGTTTGTAAAGCACTGATGGGAAAGTTTAATGCATCTTTCAGGAAGAGCACAGACACTGCTCTAGTGAAAGTGGCCTGGAGTGCCACCAACTTTCACAGTCTGAAAATGGTCTGGAGAAAGACCCAACTCTCCTCAGCTGGATACTGCAACTACATGTCTTACAGAATATGTCTGCAAGAAAAGAAAAAAATTTCCTGGCTTCACTAATTGCCTTAAATCTTCCCAAAGCAAGAAAGAACAGCCTTGGTCATTTATCTTCTCCTCAGCTCAATTTGCAGATATTCACATTGATCTTGAAAGCTTCCATCACTCAAACAAATGCAGCCTCACAATGGCAGCACTGCCAAGGAAGGATTATCACAGCCACCGCAGACTTGGAGCTACTGCTCAGATTCACAACAAGCTCCCCCTCATTCTTCTGTCTTGCTGAATTTCTTGCTCTGACAGCATCTTCGGGCAACAAGTTCTATCAGTGAGCTACAAGCTGTATTAAAAAGCATTTAACTTGCAGCAGACCTGTTGCCTTTTAATTATACTGGGTGCCCTCTGCTTCTGCTTTCAGCACAGGGGCTGACAGGACCAGCAGACTATTTTAACAGGGAAACAGCACATTAATGGTGCTACCTTATTGTCTCTTTGATTTTCAGAACTCAATCTTAATCTGTTTCATCTACATTTTAAAACTGGAAGAAGTGTGATCTGGGGAATTAGACTAATTTCAAGCCTTACTGAAATAGTGGAACAAACATTAAGAGAAAAGCCTAAAAGGATAATAGAATTGAACAATGAACACCAATATAATGAGACAAACTTGATTGCTTTCTTTTATAAAATTACAAAATCAGTGATCAGAGGAAGGAGGTAGACGTCACATTCAGTTTTTTGCGGAGCTTTGATACAGCACCTCAAAACCTTGTTCTCAAGGATAAATTACTGTTGTTTTCAGTAACAGTTCTGTTATTTTAGCTGAAGGAGCAGAAAAAAGAACACTGGGTCACTGTTTAGAGCAGAATCCTCTTAATTAACCCTTTATAAATAATTAGCAGAGGTTACGAGCACGCTGTGGAAATGAGCGGTGTGTGTTACAGATGGTTAGCAAAACCCTCGGCACACTAAATTCCAGATGATAATAAGATATGGCTGTGAGCGACCCACTGACCCCTCTGCTGTGAGATAGCAATGAATCATTCATCCTCTCTTTCTAACAACAAAACCACAACACAAAATTTTGTTCAAAAGACCAAATCAGAGAGGGATGCAGTGGATGTGTTCCTGTGAAGAGCTACTGCTTCTCCATGACTTTCCCAGGAAGAGAGGGAGGTGGGAAACCTACTGCCTGCAAGACCAGCATTCCTAACACACAACTTATTTGGCACTTCAGAAAGGCTGAAGCTGTAGGAAAAAAGAAAATCTTTGCTCAAATTTTGCTTAAGTAGGTAATGTAGATGGAAAAGGGTATCTAATGGGACACATCACACTTTAAATGCTTACAGCAATTGAGGAGTGAATGTAGAAAACCAATTAGGAGATTACAATAAGGAAAGACAGCAAAAGCCCACTTCAGCTACAGACTGAATGTGCAGAAGAAACCTTTTAGAGAATAGAAAAATTCCTCTTCACCATGGCTGCTCCTGGTGTATTCCAAATTCTGTAATTTTACAATCTATTTTCTTTTTTTTTCATTTTTTTTTTAGTCCTTTCTTCACTACAGCAGAAGCTCTGGATTTAGCAAAGCACCAAAGGAAATCTTAAACAAACCACCATGCCTAGAAGAGCACACACCCTGCCACAGTCCACTGGGGAAAATACTCTGAACCTATCAGATGCCTCACCTGAAAGGCCAGGTGAATCCCATACTGGTATGACTCCTGTAGCCTGGAGGCATCTTGAATTTACTGGAAAGATCAGTCAGATTGCTTCTTTCACTTCTCTAACATGTTGCCCTACACATGCTGTCATCAGTTTTGCTCCTGTTTAGTTTCCCTGCTCTCCCTGTTTGTCTGCTCTGCGAGTGAGGTCCAGCATGGGGTGGTTTTACCCCTTTGACTCCTTTGTTTCCACCAGGCTCCTTGGAAAAAGCCTCTCGAGAGCAGCTGGCACAGCCCACCCTGCCAATGCTCACTGGGGCTCGCTGCTGCTCTGGCTGAATGGCTGGGCTGTTTCCCACAACTGTGAAAAAAGCTGGTTTAACAAATCAAGTATTATTTTAGCTCTGGCACATGAAACCTGCACAAGACCTACAAAGAAAATGGGAGGCATGCTGTTCTCCTGATGATTTTAACAAAGTCATCTGTAAGACTCCCTCCTCCAGCCTGGCTTAGCTGGAAGTCAGGACCAGGTGTCCTGCATACTGCCCGCAGCTTGTCTTCTACCACTCCTGCACCACCAACCACCTCCTTCCTCAGTTCTGAGCCCCCTTTAGCTCTCACAGACAAAAAGAACATCACATGTCCAAGTCCTGCTCCCCATTCAGATGGGGCCACTGAGTTCTGGCACTGGACTGCATCCAGTTGAGTCCAACCCACAAGGATGGAGTCTCCACTGCTCATCTGTTCAACCTGTTCAGTGTTCAGCAACCCAACACTGGGCAGTGGGAGTGCTCAAGGACAGTCACACCACCTCCCCTGGAGGTGTCACAATCAAGGAGGAGTGTCTTCTACTTGGTGACATCCAGCTCCCTGTTGCAATCCACGGCCATAGGCTGGACATGTAGCTATTTGCATAATATTTTTTTCCATAAATGAAAAGAGGCTAAGAAGTCATCTCTTTAGTGCAGGAACACTGCAATGAGATGAGGCATCACAGGCTCTGTATGCATGGCATGCCAGAAATGGAAATCTGTGGGCAGAGGGTTATGCTGGTTATTGATTCAAACCCCTGTGTTTAATGGGATAAAGGAGCCAAAGAACAAAGGAACAAAGAGGCACCAAGCAAGAGATCACATGAAGGAAAGTCTCTACACAGAAGAACAGACAGGGATCCAGAGTGAAAGAGCTTCACCCCTGGAGATATCCAAAACCCAACAGACAAGGCCCTGACCAACACATCTAACCAGCCTTTCTTTGTGCAGGAGGTTAGGCCAGAATCCTGCTATACTGCCCAGGATTTTAAAAACAGTTTTCAGAGCACTGTTCTAGCAAGAATTTCATGCAAGTGTGAGCAAAGATGCTGTATCAGCAAAACCAGCCTTGGCGTGCGATCTCAGAAGGGAGGAGTGCATCACTGGCTCCATCATTACTTCCTCCTCCTAATGAGGCAACCCACAAGCATGAAGGCATTTGCTAAGCAGCTAGACCAGAGCAGCAGCAGTGCACAGAAGGTTTGGGTCCAGACTGCCGGAAGGCTTTGCCTGCAGAGCTGCTGCTCCACGACTTCGAGTTGCTCTCATCCCAGTCATCAGTCACAGCACAAAGCTAAAGGCAGGAGAAAAGCGTGCAGGGATAAACTCCCAGTTCACAAGCTGTTTCAGGAAGTGCAGCAAAATTTGGTTTGTTCTGGTTTTCACCATGTTCCTCGTTTCTGTGAGATGCTGGAAAAGCTGTGACACTGATCAACTGAGCAACATTTAAAGAACAGATTCACATCCCAAGTCCTGAAACCCCCACAAGAAGCACAGTGAGGTACTTTGCAGTCAGATTTGGGCTAGAAGAGCCTTTCAGATCCACAGCAGAGACATTTTGCATCCTGGACACTCAGAATATTCTACAAAATGTCTATATGCTAACAGAGAAAGGGTCCTCCAGGAATGCTCCTGCCAGGGAAATTCTTATTCTTAGGAGCCTGCAAATGATTTTTTTTTTCCTTGCTAGGATGTCCCTGGAGGTTAATTCTTATGCTATCTGCCTTCACTAGGGAGAGAAGGAAAAAAAAAATAAACAGAAAATAAAGCAGAATGTGAGATTATAATTCCTTTTGCACCCCAAGGAGGAATGGAACCCATCTCCCCCTCCCGGCTGCGCTCCCCCCTTCTTCTCCCGCTGTAAATCGCAGCTGCAGCTGATGAGAGCCGGCACTTGTGCGCTGTGACTCGGCGCTGGGGATTAGGGAAATCAGCCGGCAGCTTCCTGCAGCACCGCAGCCCATCAGCCCCAGCTCCCCGCCTCGCCGGCCACCGCCATCCGCAGGGAGCCTCAGGCAGGAGAAGGCCTGCAGGTTTGGGACAGGCGCTCCAGAGCGCCTTGCAGTCATTACCTCTTCCCGAGGAAACGGTATGGCTGAGATCCTGCCATGAAAGATTCATCAGCCATTTACGGTGCTCCCCGGCTGGCTGGAACAGAGCTACCCCAGTGGGATGCTCATTCCACACGCAGGCACAGGGATGTGGCTCAGACAAACATAGCCTAATTTTTTCAGGAAACCCTGTGGCAGGAGCTGTAAGATGCTCTGTGGACAAGTCAGGATGGACCAGGTAATCCTGACAGGGATGGTGTGACTGTCCCCATAGGCTGACCTTCAGCACTAGAGGAAAACAACTTCCCAATAGTCCTTGTCACAGAGAATCTCAGAAGAAAGATGACTTCCACTGGTGACCAGAAGGCCAAAGACTCTACAAACAGAATTCCAGAATTCACTGCTCCCTTTCCCTTCCATTCAGTGTTTTCCACTCATTCCTGTACATAAACCTCCAACAGTAAAGGGGCTGGCCAGAGGAAGACAAATCTCTGTGATGCATTTATGTTCTGATCTTAAAGCTCTTCATGTCTAACAGACCTTAGTGACTTTGATTCCTGAAAAGAAATGTCTTTAATAGAAAGACAGCACTACTGCAGCCAGGAGCTCTTGAAAAGATGAGTAAGCACACACATATGTGCCTTGCAGCCCCAAGCCCTTCTTCACCTTTTCACCCTCACCACCTGCACCCACCTTCCAGATGTCTCAGCCAAGTCACTGCCCAGGGCTTACCCTGCCCATCTGTAAAATTAAGACAATCACAGAATCTCCCCCAGAACAACTGGGCAGACTGCTCCAGCTCACTCTGCTTTGGCCAGGGGTTCAACTGGATGATCTGCAAAGATCCCTGCCAACCTCAGTGACCTGGTGACTGACTCATGTTGCTGCTCTGGGTTGTGGCACCCCAGCCATGTGTCACTGGCATTCAGTGGTACAATGTCACGCACATGTCCTGCCCATAGGGCTTGTTGGGAACTGAGCACACAGGACATGGCTGAGACCTCCAGCCCTATGAGTACAGAGCCACCAAAAATACAGTGTCCCTCTGATCCAAGCTGCAGTGCACTCACCTGTTAAACCCTGCACGCCCTGCCATCATTTTCAGCCCAAGATTGGAGCAGCACACTCTAATTCACCTTCATCGAGGATGAATTTTAGATAAAATTCAAACTGATTAATGAAGAGGAGGTTAAGCACTTCCAATCAGGGTGGCAAGAAAAGTGCTAGAACAGTAAAATTTAATCCCAGACTCTCTGCATTTCTTAAAGGTGTGTAAGCTCAGAGGATTCATCTAAGATACTTCCCTACATCCCTGTTACTGTGGATGAGCCTGGCTGATGGTCACAACATGCTGAGGCTCACCATAAACAAAGTGTCACAGCACACTTCCCTGTGGGACACCAAACGCTAAAAAATACACATCATCAATAATGCAGAGCAAGGGCTTCCTTTCAAATGATTTCCATCTGTTTTCCCCATTCTGAAAATTTCATGTTCACCTCTCAGGAGCTGTGACAGCACAGTGCTCTGCCCTTTCTGGAGCATGAGAAGGAATCAGCAATGGTCCCCAGAGAACCCTCTCCTGTCCACCCCTGCTGGGGAGCAGAGAAGGCATGTTTCCTCCGGGAGTTCTTTCACCCTTCCAGTGCAACAGGACACAAAGGTATTCAACCTATCTGGGGTGAATCCAGCTCTCTGTGGAGATCTGGAGAGCCTCTGACTTAACTTTAGAGATTATAAACGTCTCTGTTTCTCCTGTGGGATATCCAACATCCACACCTGCATAGAAGAGCAGCCACAGCCTTTCCTCTCATTACTCTGATGGTACCAAAGACAAAAAAAATACCTGCATTTGAAGCAAAATCTTCCCATTCCCATCACTGTTGGAGTCACGCTATATCCAAACTCTGAAAGAATGTACAATCTGGAATTCCACAAAGTTCTCCCTTGCCGAATCTTTTGCAAGCATCCGGAGCTCCAGGCACTCACAAGATTTGCAATGTGATAGTTTAACAGAGCAATCTTGTGCAGGGAAGGAGAGGGAGAAGATACTTATGGAAGCTAAAATGTAAATTTTAGTATGTTACACCATGCATGTCCTCAGTGAGCATGCTCATGTAAAGGAGGTAGTGGTCTTGATTCTGAAGGACCCAGAGGAATTTCAAAGCCTAAAAGCAAATTTCCCTGGATGGATCTGTAAGAAGCATTCACAACATTGAACCATCCTCTTTGTGAGGAGATTCTCAGATTAAGACATTTCTGCATTATCTCTAATTTGTGCAAGTAGTCTTAATTTCCCACTTGAGTCCTGGGAGAAGCCACAGAACCAAACACCTGCACCCACAGCCACGAAGCCGCAGAAGACTTCTACAGGATGTTTTAGCAGAATGTCAGTCCACTGAGATTTGTGAAGTATTTTCTCAAATATATAAACCAAAGAAATTTAGAGTCCTGAGGGAAACAGCAAAGCCAGCATTAGTCTGAAAGACAGCCCTGGCAATAACACATATGATGATAACAAGACCAGGAGACAGGGCATGACAGAGCATTGAGGGATGCAAATGATGGGTGGCATCATCTTCATGCACCCAAATTTCTCCCCAAAACAACACAGTTGACAAGTGTGTCCTAGAGTGAGCAAGGGGCAGCAGGAAGAGCTCAAGCTCATCTTCCTCAGCACCTGGCTCGGGGCCCATTTAACTGAAGCAAACTCAATTTCATCCTTCAATGTTCCCAAATCATAGCTCTGACTCCTGCACCCAGAAGATGTCCAGATTTTGAGTGTCTTTCAAACTGGCCAAGCCAGTGAAGTTTTTTTTCAAATCCAGTCCCAGGTTTGTACTTGGCAAAGAGGCAGAATTGAAGCAGAAATAATGTACCTTGATTTGAGACCAGGCAGAACTGACGTGGATCTTCCCCAACATCCCCTGACTGCTCTGATGCAGGATCAAGAAGCCTGTGTCCTCTTTGTTAAGAGATATAATAAAGCAAAATTGCTGTCCTAAATATTACTAAAGCACTGGCTGGCATGTTTAATAAACCTTTCCATTTCGGTAAATTAGCACTCATCTGGACAAGTGCTGAAGTGCTGTTACTTGAAGAAAAAAATTCAATGCTCAGAGTCTAATTTAAATAATTATCAGCATATTTCTGCTCTGCCTGTTTCGCTGAAATTACCAGGAGACTTGATGCAGTCTAAGTGCCTTTTGTCTGCATGTAATTTATTGACCCCATTTCAGTTAAGTTTTTGGCCCACTCACTGCCATGCTGGAGCACCATAACTAAAAAGGACTTTATGGCCAGACAGAGTAAAATCGATAACAAGTGATTTGCTTTTACCCAAATCCCTTTCAAGAGCTATAAGTTACTTCCTTGTGTTCTCCACATGTGGTAGGTCTCAGATCTGTGATAATCTGCTGTTCCCATAGGGTTGCTGTTTGGGGACCACAGACACCCATGGGGAAGACCAGCACACTGACTGGGGATGATGGTCACCCCATCCCTGCCAGCCAGGCTTCAGGTGTAGACAAACATGGCCTCACAGCAAACCTGTGCAGTACTGGGATGTATGCTGAAATATTCTCTTACACCCTCCAAAACCTCGAGTGGTGATACCAGGTCTTCAGCACCAAATGCTTCATCCTACAGACCTCCAGCCATCCCATGGCTGTGTTCCATAAGGGACACATCCTGGAGCAGCAAGCAGCCATGGGCTTGGCTCCCAAGAACAGAACAACCCTGGGGACACAGCACTGATCTTCAGCTATGCTCATGGCAGAAGGCCTCGGTACCCAGCACATTGGTCACAGGATTAATTTTATTTCTAGCAAGGAAAATATTGAGAAAACTCTTTTTTTTTTGTTGAAAAATGGCAGTGGTATTTGTGCCTTTTCTTCTGCCCTAGCTGCAAGACTGTCAGCAGAAAGCATCACACAACCACTGGTTTGCTCAAAATGCCCCCTTTCCCTGGGGGCACTGATTTGGAGCGCGGAGCCACCCCGCGTGCAACGCTGTGCGCCCTCGGCACGGCGTGGTGCCGCCAGCGAGGGGCAAGCTCTGCCGCGATGCGAGGAAGGCGCCGCTCCCGCCCCGCTGCCGCTCCCCTGGCTGCGTCTGCATTCCGCTCGCGATCCCGCCATCTGCACCTTATGGCTGCCGTGACGAGGGAAGCTTCCCTCCAGGGCACGTTCTGCAAACCTCGCATCCACCAGCTCATCAATCCTTGGCTCTCATCAAAAGACAAACTTATAAACAGGCCCAGACGCTTCTCCCAGGTTTAATGGAGGCAGCTAAGAAGCTGTGATCGTTCGATGGTTTCCAATGATAGTGGCGATGCCTGAGGCCAGCTATAATATTACCATGAAATAAATCTGCAGTGATATAATTAGCAGGGATGCTATTATGCCCAGGTTTTAGGGATGCTTAGCACAGAGGGAGAAGAACAGCTACTCAGAATGGGACCTTGCAGAGGTTCTGGGTTTGAGATGGGGCTGGGAGTAGGAGAGACAGAAAAACTCTAATGTCAAGGCAGTGTGGACTTCCTGCATTAGTCTGCATGCAAAATAAATCTAGTTTTTTAATAGCCAGATGTTATGGTAAACACAGGTCTGTGCAAGTCTCAGAGTTAAAGCCAACTTTCTCCTTGCCACTCCAGCTACCTCTGCCCTGCAAACAGCTGTGGAGTTTAGATGGCACATGCAAAGCTGCTGCTTCTTTCAGCATCCAGTCTGTGATGTGCCTTGCAGTCCCCCAAACTAGGATGGGAGGTGGAGCCGGATGGGAGATGGAAACCAACACAACTCTGAAGCCCAAGTCTGGCAGATGACTGCTGTTTTCTCTGTCATGCTGCATCAAGAGAACAACACCCTGTTAATTTTGCCACTGGTACATATAAAAGGTAGACAAATACCACTAGGAACAACTAGGAGCAAAAGAAGAGGCTGGGTTAGAAAATGGGATGCCACTCGTATCTGCAAGGAATAGCTAAGAAAAGAGTTGGCACCTACACAGTGTTTTCTGTTGCTTGCAGATGCAGTGCTAAAAGTAAGAGCACAGAAAAAGGATATAACTAGAGAAAAATATTTTAGGATCAATGGTTATGGGGGAGAGAATGCAAAGAACAAAGTCAACACATGCCAGGATAGATCCTCAGTTTTGATACAAAATCCTTCCAGCAGTTGTTTAAGAGCCCCATTCAGGGGACATGGAGCTCCTCAGGACTCCCAGCCGGGACCCCTGAAAGGGTTTCTGCCGCACACACAGGACACAGACTCGTGAGCTGGAGCTCCTGTGCCAGTGTCTGCATGTTATGTCATGGCTTGATTATAAAAGGTGACATGCTAGGGCAGAGTTTGCACCAAAATCAAGAGATCATCCTTTAAATGTGCTGGGCAGGAGATGCCCTGGAATAAAACCCTAGAGGAGACAGCCTGCCCTCAGCTAAGGTTCAAAAACTCTTCGTAAGTTTTAAGTGCGTTTCCAAATCTGCAGTCAAATCCTACACCTTCCTTCTTTTTTGCTACAATAAACTTTATCTCAGCATGTAATCTAGTAATAAAAATGGTTTTAAAATGATCTGACAAGCACTAGAAACCCCATTTCTTTTAGAGTGACAACTCTATTTACAGCCTCACATACATACAGTCTGGTTTATATTCTACATACACACCAGGCCCTCAAGATTTGGGATATATCCTTTCCATCCACTTGCAAGAATCAATTTCAGTCATGAAAAGAAGTTCTTCAGCAGGCAGAAGGCAGAAAGAAAGATTGCCTCTAATGCTGGGGTTTCTGCACATCTCCCAGGACAGGGACACCGAGGGATGGGCAGCCCCACCCCGTATCAGGGCTGTCTTACTGCACTTGAGCAACCCTCCCAACTTCAGGGGCCACCTCTCCAGCAAGAGCCACATGCTCATCCATGGAACAGGCCAGAGAGCTGCTTTGGTTGAGGGGAGGTGCAAAACAGCTGGGAAACATCACACAGGGAGAAGATTCAGGATGTGTTCAACTCTTACTCATTCAAAAGGGTGCAGAAAATTGCTAAACTGCTAAAAAAATTCACATTCAAAGCCTGAAGTGGCCAGGGAACAATAGCACCAAACAGGAGCAGAGCTGAGAGAAGGAGCTTTGAGCTCCAGGGAGATGTCATTGTCGTAATCACGCATGAAGGACACCTTGTAGCTAAAAGTTCCAGAACTTAATTAGTAAGTACAGCTCTTATTCCAGGATGTATCAAAGACAAAGAATGAGCTCTCCAGGCCTCAGTTTCCCTATGCACAAAGATGGAGCAGTCAAATACATCTACACTAAGGGAATACAGCACTTGCTGGAATGCCCTTAAGAAGCCACACTACCACTGTCTTGAATTTTACTCCTCTGCTCCCACACTCACGCAAGCACAGGATTCTTATCTCCTCCTCCCATCATGGTTTCCCACTGCCCCACAATGCTGACAAGCTCAACACCTTCCATATCTTATCCAACTTCCTCAGTTACAGGCAGACCAGCAGAGACATCTTCATCCGTGTGAGTGGAGAGTGAGGCATGGCTAAGGATTAGCAACAGGAACAGCCCGGACTGGCCTTGGCTCCCTTTATAATTAGCTGATATAAAAGCTGTGCCATCTACTGGCATCCAGCTGAAACACTGCTCCCAGCACTACTCCCATCAAGTTGTTGTTGCTCCAGCAGCTCTTCGTGTAGAGCTGGGGTGGGATTTCACTCACCCTTGTGCAGGTAGCAGCACACAAGTGGCAAACAAGGGACAGCCAAAGAAAAAAGTTCACTTTGCAGTATCAAAACCAGGCAGTCACTGCAGCCCTGTGTTCACATTTCACTCCCAGCCCTTATAATCCCCCACTTGCTATGCAATTACCAGCTTTACTTAAAGGATTTTTTAATTATCATGCCTGAAGAAAAAAACCAGCCAACCCCTTTAAAATTAACTCCCATTATTATGCCTAAAATTTTGGGAAGACATTTTGGCAGGCACAATACTGACCTACAGCTGGCAGTCCTGCACAGAAAACTGGAGCTACCCTGTCCATCAAACCTGTAGGGTACTGCCAATAGCCTTTACTGCTGTCACCTGCCCACCTTCAAGGATGTAGCCCACCCTAAACAGCAGAGGAGGGACAGAAACCAAGGACATACAGCAGCAACAGCAGCCCAGAAAACAGATGGCCAGCAGGGACAGGCAAGCAGAGACACACACTGGGCTGGGTTATGGAGGTCACGCCCTCACCAGCACTGCTACAGCCCAGCTCTGTCTCCGAAGCTGCTTCAGCTCCCCCAGTTATCCCAGTTCCAGACCCTCATGTCCCAGTTCAGCTGGTGGCTCCACGAGCACCACCAGGCAGGCGCACAGTTAAATATTTTTGCTCACAACCTTTTCATGTTGCTTTCACTTCAGATCGTGCCTCTGAATACTGACAGATTTCTCATTGCGAGGCTGTATTAAGCCACTTTTTAATTGCATTTTGAGGGACCCAAAGGCCAGCAGGCAGAAGGGCACTTTATTTTTTCCAGGGAACATTATTTTTATTGTAGAGGCAGGAAAGGTTTCCATTAATCCTCAGCAAGCAGACAGCTTCCACGCAGCACACTGGCTGCAGGGACGGCTGCTCCACAGTGCTGGGATGATTTGAGCACTGTCTGCTGGAATATCAAGGCTCCCAACAACTCCTCTTCAAAGAGCAGATGACAGGCTTTGGCACAAAACTTGCATTAAATTGATACAATCTCTTTAATGTTATCTCTGGCTCTTTATCACAATTGTATGTGCAATTTACATTCTTGTCGCCTTTTTTTTATTAAGATTTGCTAGATCCTTATCACTGATATTTTACACATTGTTGTAGTGTCACTCAAACATTTAATGGACATCAGCTGCTCTGGAAATATATAATAGCTCCTTGCTATGGGGCAGGGCAGGATGCTGATGGATTTCAGACTCGCTCCATGAAAGCTTCAGTGGATTTGCAAAGCAAATCCATGTGGGACAGGAAGCAGGGTCCTGGTGGGCACCATCCCAGGGCAGGGAGCACACCGTGCCAGCTCCTGTGACAGCACAGCACCACGTGCCCAGAGCCAAGTAAATGCTCATCATGCACCTTGGGGGCTGCCTCCTGCTCCTCACCTGCAGCCAGCCTTGCTATTCAAGTCACTTCTGTGCAGAGACCTACTGAGATAAACTCTGCCAAAGCTGATCTGGGGTTTGCGGGCTGCAGAAATGAAACCTGCTAAATCTACTTTCTTTAGGAAAGAAAAAGAAAAAAATGGGATTTGAAGAGAGCTTTTGAGACAAAAAAAGCTTCATGCAAGTCCATTAACCTCCAAGACCAAGCCTCCACCCCCTCACTCATTAGTCTTTAACTTCACTACCTGCCTGTAAACACAGTTATACAAATAACTGATTTTTAGTTCAGCCTGAGGATGAAACCCTCAAAAAAATAACCCTCAATCCACCTGAAATAAACTCAAAATGATTCACTGTCCCAGTTCAATTACACCCATTCAATATGAGTCTTCCACCCCAAATGATGCATCTGAAATATTCAAGGGGAAAAACATCAAACAAGAATAAATTGGTTGGAGGTTTTTCTGCCCAAGATCTTCAGAGCACTCTCTGAGGATGTACAGCATCATGGAGGGCAGGGCCTGAACCCTCAGGGACTGAAAGCACATCTATAAGTGCAGAAACACACACTCCATGCAAACCTACAGGCAACTCTGGGGAAATAAAGATCCCCCTCTCACCCTCTCCCATCATGCAGAGATTACAAAGTCACAGGACAGGGTGCAGAAGCAACTCTAGGTACCAAACTGCCATGGAAATGCATTTTCTCATGCCAAAATTAACCAAGGAAATTCAAATAAATCCCTTTTTCAGTGACATGGTTTCTTTTATTTTGCTATCATTGCAAGCATATCTTCCCAATCATGTTTAAAGGTTGTTCCATAAAGAATTAAATGATAATTCCCTTCCCTAGCACTAATTCCCTCAGAGACCTCCTCCTCTTCTGCATCACTCACCAGTTTATATCTATATCTATCTTCACAGATAGACCAATAAGTCATACCCATCTGCTTTTACCCTTTCAACCACCCCCAAATGCCTCCTCTCAGAGCACAGCCCCGCCAGGCCTCAGGATAAGAGGGCAAGGACGAAGCTGAAGGATCCGAGTTTTGAGACAGCCAAGCACTACAACTGCTGCCCACACCAATGGCTTTAGCTACCTCCACCTCTGCTAGGAACACTGCTCCTGTGCTGGAAAAAAACAGGAAAAACTGAAAAACAACGTGCAAACTGCTGTCTAATACTTAACACAGTTTGAGGAAGGGAAGTAAACACCCTTTAGGGACCATTTCATCCTTCTCTTCACTTGGTCTCCTCAGAGCGTGGGGTGCAGAGCGCAGGAACACAAGGCACGCACAGAATTAAACCCTCCAAGAAAAGTTAGTTCCCAATGCGGGGAGTTCCTGCTCCTCCTGCGTGTGCGTGCAAACCAGCCTGGCAGCGCTCAGAGAGGGCACGAGGGCAGGCTCTGCTCAGGCTGAAAGCCCAGCTAAAGCTGCCAGCACGGCTGTGACCCGAGCCCGGGAGCTCAGCCCCGGCTGCTGCGCAGGCACCGGCAGCGAGCCGCGGTCCCTCCCTGCGGCGCGCCCGCCTCGGGGTGATGCCGCACACAGCAAAGATGCTGCGGGGCAGGGACGAAGCCATAAACCTAAAATAAATCCCCGGGCACAGGCAGCGAGTGCAGAGCTAAGTGGTACAGACCTGGAGCGTGAGAACCAGCTCACCTCTTGACAGGGTAAGGGACCAGATGGATATTTCAGTCTTCAGGAAGGGCAAACTAGGGAACTATTTATTTGCACAGGGTAAGTAAGGAAGCTCCACTCTGAGTTGGAGAGCTATACTGAGACATCATCTTGTTCACAGAGCTGGTTTTGGCTCCTCTTTTGCTTCAGGCCCTGAAAGGGCATTGAAAAAAAAAAAAACAAAAAACAACAAAAAAACAACTAAAAAACCCACAGACAGGTGTTTTCTTTAAACATCAACTATCCAGACTTCTTACACCAAGTACCAGAAACAACAGCCTCACAACAGCCTCAGTCTGCCAAGGGCAAGAGAGGACAAAGGTTTCTTCATCCATTCTTTACTAACAGCCTTGCACAGGGCTGGGGATCTGCTGTGGAGACTTACTGAACACCCTCTCAGGTTGGGACCATCACTTTTCGCTCCCCCATAGGTGACTCCAGATGCACTGGTGGCACTGAGTCCATTCCTTGTATGTGTGCCACAAAACAAGATCATCCCAGGACCTCGGTGTGCGGCAGTGCTGGGGGAGACAGCAGCCCCTGGCTCCTGGCAAACCTCTGCTGCCCCAGAGGGCACCCAGCAGCTCACCAAGTTGTAAAGCCCACGGGGCTGGGCTGCTGCCAAGTGTTCATGGGACAAGAAAGGGAAACGTTCAGTGTAATCTGCATGAAAGTGCAGGAAGCCCTAAATCGTGTTAGTGCTATTAAGAAAGCTGGTTATATCACTCAGCAAACTGGCCCAATACAGGTTTGATAGACTTGTTACAAACATCTGATTGTTCCTGATTAGATTAGATAATCAACCCCCATCCTGGTGTGTGGGCATTGTTTAACTCCCCTCTGCAATTCGTAAATTAGAATTCCAGACCTGGGAGATTGGATTCAAATTGGATTACTGGAGCAGGTCCAGCACAAGAACAATTGTGAGGCAGGAGAAGACACACACACACATGCACAAATGAATAAATAAATAAATAAACAAACAAACGCATGGGGACTGTCAGCCAGGATTTGATTAGAAGCAAATTAAAAATAGAATTAAAAACAAAACCCACCAACCAGCAACTACCAAAGAAGTGGGAAGAGGGCTGGATTTGTCACTATGAAATAAGAAAGCACAGAGGTCCTGCCTTTAAATGGTTTGTACTTCAGCATGTGTAAGATTGGTGGTTGTGGTCCTCACTCCACTAGCTCAAGAGCTCCAGTCTGTGGCCATGCAGCTGGAATGGTGCAGGAGCGCATGAACTAATGGAGCCCCACATCTCACCAGACCCACAGGCTGTGTCAGAGCTCACCTGAGCTATGTTTATTCCCTCTCTCCTACCCCATTTTGCTGTCTAAGCAAGACAGGTAATGTGTCCCTTAGCTGGGACCCAGCAGGCCACAGCAGGACCACTGGTAGCCTTCTGACATGCCCAAGTCCCCAAGTCAAAGCCAGGGCTGTACCACACTGCGGGAGGGAAATCCACAAGGGTTTGGCTGCCAGCCAATGTGAACCCCTGATGTACTGCAGATCAGGAGGGTCTCCCTCCCTCTCCTGGCCTGGGACCTCTCCAGTTAAACACTCCAATGACTTGGCCAGTGAGCACCTGGTTCAACATCCTTCAGACAGCTCTGCGGTGCAGGGAGATGCCAACAGGACCTTGCTCTGCCAGAAACAAAGGAGAAATCCAGTACAACCCCAGGGCTGCTTCTGCTGAATGCTGACCCCTTTTGCTGCCTGCCACCAAGACCAGAGGACAGCAACAACCCCAACAGTGAAGGAGGGAAGACTTCCTGGTGATATTCTACCAGCACATGCCATGACAGAGGTCAGTGCCTCTGCTGCTGAGAGAGGAGGGAGTGGGGAGATGCTCTGAACTGGGCTGAGAGATGCTTTGTTGTATGCCAATTTTTGCAGCTTGTCAGACAGGTGGCACTTTTTATTGTTCCTATCAGGGACCAGAAACCTGATAAAGACTCCATTCACCACAAACCTACAAGGGAAATCTCAGGGCTATCAGAATTGTTAAAGGGATAAACCTGTCCAATTAAATCCCCTCTGCACTCTTGATATATGCTTGTGCCAGGCTCAAATGGAGCTTGGAACTAGTCCCAGTTGAGCAGTAATGCACTGAGTGTTCAACCAGGACTGAAAGCACAACTGGCCTGAGCTCCTCCCTCCTGCAATGTCCCCCTGACCAGCTTCCCACTGAGAAGCTGATTTGGTCAGTACTTTGAGGTAACACACCAAACTCTCACCTCACCCTTCATCACAGGATCCTAAGGCATGGCTGAGTACTAAGTGCATCAACACTTCAGAAGACACATGCAAGAAAAAATGCCAGTAAGTGGGAAAACTCAAGGCTGAGGGTGAGGGGGGGAAACAGGAGACAAATCAGCAAAATAGGGTTAAGGCAGTACAAAACCCTAAGCATCTCCAGACCAACCATCCTTCCTGTGTGTCAAATCCCAGCTCTTCAAACCTCTTTCCCTTGGGATTCAAGGTAAAGAAAGATGGGAACACCTACAACCACATTCCCCCAGGCTTTGTAGCCACAGGAAACCCAGCCAGACTTCTCTGCAGGATGCTTTCAAAATACAGGAAATCCCCAGTCTTGTCCTTTGTATTCTTTTTTCTGCCAAAAGAAAATGTCTAATGCCAAGTTTGGATTTTACTACTCCGGTTGCAGAAATATCTGAGTGAAATATATTGTGACCTCCTACACCTTAGCTGAAGGAACAGGAACCTTGAAGTCTCCTACCACTGAGCCCTCCTGCCAAACCCCTGCTTTCCCTCCGATGCTCATTCCACACTGCAGCTAAATAAGCAGCAACAAAAATATGCTATTAAANACCTCCCTCCTACTCCTGGTAAGTGCTGTTAGTGCTCTCATCAACAGAGCCACACAAGGGGCACCAAACCTGTTGCACCCACATACATCTACGTAAGATACACACAGAGGTACTAGTACACATTATAAATTCTGATACAAAATGCCACTTTGCTGCACTTCTGTTCATATTTGATACTGCACACAGCTGAGGTCCACAGGAAATGCAACAAACTTCACCTTAACTCAAAAGATTGCGCCAGTGACGTACGACTTGCAAAACTAAACCAGCTCAATGGAGAAAATACCAGTCCAACCATGTCACCATCAGGGCAATGTGAGAGCCTGCAGGCATCCAGACCATGGTTTGTGGATCAGCAGGCCTCTTTTTGGAGATGGGGAAGGCCACCAGCACAGACAGTAATCTTTAGGATGGTCACAGTATATGAATAGTTCCCTTCAGGGCAAAACCTACTCAGTAAACTGTGGGATGTGTCGCTCTCAGGAGGCAAAGCAAATTGTCTGTGGTTAAATATGTGAAGAATGAAGCAGTCAGCATCCAAAAGCAGCCTTCACAAGAACTATATAAAAAGAAGAAACAATCTTAAATTTCCACCTCTCAGCCTCCTCCTCCATCAAATCACTACTTCCTTCTCCCCCAGTCTGTGGAGCTTCAGGAAAGAATAGACCTGGAGGCATGGCTCATGTACTTGACATAGTATTCTAAAAGAAAGAAAAAGTGCCCCTTGGGTTTGGGAATCTGGACCCACACCATGCACACCTTCAGGTGATGGCTTTTCCCTGGCTCACTCAGTGCTCCACCAACAGCAAACTCCAACATCTGGGCTCCCAAACAAGCTCCCAAAGAAGTCCCAGCCTGTACATATCTCTCTGGGCACATACAAAGGCAAAGAGGTGTCTGAACACACTGAGAAACTGAAGAGGAGATAGGAAATAAAGTTGAAAAAGTGACAAAGAATCTGCTTGGCAAAAAAACAACCCGATGAGTTCTAGTCTCAGATGATGTAAAGCCACGAGCCAGCCAGCTGTGATTCCCAGCACAAGGAAAAGCTAAGGGGGGTTTGTAGTCATTTGGTAACATGCCACCTCACTCCTTTCCACGTCTTATGAAAGGTGTCTTTTTTAGTCCTAACAAGGACAAGCTCATGAGTGTGGACAAGAGCAGCCCATTAAACTCCCACCCAGCCAGGAACACACCTATTGCTTCCTTACACCTCACCTGTAGCTCTGGAACTTCCCCACAATGCCGTACACTGGGTAAATGTAACATCATCTCCTCCAGGAGTCACTCTACATTAGTCTTTTACTTCCAACTCAAAGGAACTTAGATGCATTTCTGGTATTGAATGCCATCTTTTTTACCTCCCCTCCTGTTAAATCTTGGGAATAAAAAGCAGCTGGAACTACAGAACCCAAAGGTGACTAGGAGGCCAGGCTTGAAGCAATAGAATCATCATGGACAAAGGACACTGGAAAAGGCAATTAGTGCTGATGCAAATCCATGTCAAATAGAAGCTGTTTTGTGGGACATGGGGTAGAAGTTCCCCAAGATCCAGCTGTAGATACTCCAGTGCCAGGTGGAACAGGTGGGGACTGCAAAAACATCTTCCTAGGAGATTTTTTTGTTTCATGATGAGACTGTCATCTGATATGATGTTTTGGAAGAAAAAGGGAGGGACAGCATCCAAATAACCAGCCCCTTGTAGGTGACTTATTTTAGGAAGCAATTACTCTCTCTGCCACACACCCCTGGCTCCAGCACACCTCCAAAATGCATGTGGGAAATCAGAGTGTCCTATTAGTGCCAGATCCATGCCACAGTGCTGCACCATGGCTGTCAGGGCCAGACAGGTTCAGTTTCCTTGTGCTTGATTTCTGCCTCTTAGAAATGCAACATACAAGGTAAGAAACTGTATTAATAAGTGTTCTGCACATAGTTTAATAAAGACAAATTAATATTTTCACTTAGAAACAGAGGAGAACAGGTTCTTTGATGACTGGACTGAATCACCACCTAATCAGAACAGCGCCCTGAACTGTGCACCCATGGTGTGTGCCCAAATGCTTGTGAGCACCTTCCTACAAAGCCCCACTGAGGCCCAGGCAGCATCTCTTCTCTCTCCTGCAGCAAAGGAGACAGGGATGTCTCCTCAGGAGAGTGAGTACACAAGTGACAGTGTAATTCGTACATCCAGGAGAGACTCCATTTCTCCCTCCTCACCTGCCCTTGCAAATACATGGAGTCCCACCTGACTCAGATGCTGAAAAATATGTTTCAAGAAGTCATCATCACTCTTGTGAGTCATGAGAGAAGAGGAGGAAATGACTCCAGGAGAGATGATTCAACTAAAGGGAGAGTTGCGACAGATGAAAACAGGCAGGAGAATGGAAGGAGCTATGGGAGCCCCACTGCTTCAAAGGAGCTCAGCAAAATGTGGAAGAAATTTAGAAGATTCAATTTCTCTTCCCCCAACTTTCCCATTTCCAGATTTTGTCGTTAGTACCACCAATCCAAAACGTCAAGAATTTACATGGAAAGTGGATGTAAAAGTCTGCTCCATCTGAGAGTGCACTCTGAAGGAGTCCTCTTGAAAGACTAATTTAGGTCAAGCGTTCATTGTTTCCATTATAAAGACAGCACCCCGTGCTGTTACCTAACCAGCACTGCCAGTATCACTCCTGTGACAGGTGAACCCTTCACAGCACACCAGAAAGTCCTGGCCAAAACCCAACAAAAAAGAAAGACAGCTGGAAGACAAAGTTATTTGTACCATGGGCACAGTTCAACCCTTGATCTAGCACCAAAAGATGCACAAACTCTCTATAAGTCTGTGTGACTCAGAGCAAAGGGCAAAGAAGAACAGTGTGACTGATGAGCTGAAATTCAAATGTCACAGTGGAACCACTCAGCACAGTCATCCCGTGTAACTCAGGGTTATTACCCTGTGCATCCCATGGGAGCCATGTGTTGTCCAGGTGCATATCAAGTTTGCAACAACCTTCTGTCACCTGTGTCTTCCTCCAGCATCTATAGGTGCTGCACATCTCTGGAACATTTAATGTTATATGCTCAAGTATGCACACAAACTATATGAGCAGAAGGATGTGAGTTCACAATAAGAAGAAAATTGGTCTCCCTGATTTTCACTTCCACAATCCCAAATGCAGTGCTGACAGGTTACATCTCTTTAGTCCCACTTCAGCCCCTTCCATTCAAGCTAAAACACTTGGTGTAAGTCCCAAGTAGGATTATTCTTTACTTCCCAGAGTAAGAAATCAGTTAAACAACAGTTTCCTTCACTGAAGTCCCTACAGCTACCATCTTTGTCAGGCACTGTGGACAACCTCACACCATCTGGACACTCAGGCCAGACTTTGACCACCCTTGACTGAGATCCTATCTTGAGTCTTGAGACTCCCCTGGCCCACATGGCTGTCCTGTGATTCCTGTTGCATACCTTGTCCAAGCTACTTCTTACCCACTGTGGAGACAGGTCACTTCCAAACTCTCACTGCCTTAGTTACACCTCAGTTACTGCAATATCCCTCCTCTCACCACAGCACACATTTGCCTGTGCTCCCATTCCTGTCTGTCAGATTAAAGGGTGACCATTTTTGACTGCAGTGCCTCTGTGGACACATCAGCTGTGTTACCTGCTCCAAGCCTTCCCCTTGTCCATCACCCTGCAGACACCCTTTCAGTGAATCAAGCTGCAAGCTGCACCCAGCTGGCCACACTGCCAAATGCCCATTGTACGCTGTCATGCCACTCGATAAAATTGTGTTTTAGAGAGGACACCTCAGCTCCTGGAGGGGAAGTATCCACACCCCTCTGCAGTGGAGAAGGTTGTCCACCTCTCCATGAAAGCAATTACTTGTCTCTGCCCCAGTAGCAGAGCACGGCCCTGCTGCCACCTCGTTATAGCCACCGCTGGGTTTTACTGAGGAGGCACCATGGATCAGGCCACCTTCCTCCACTACAGATAAAATGAGCTCATTTTGAAAGGAGTGTTACAAAATAGGACAGTAGATTGGAAATGTATGCAGATACCCATAAGGGCAACCCACTCATGCAGTCAGTCACAGGGCTCAAGTCCCAGGCACCAGCACAAACCCTTCAAGCGCATCATCTCCTAAACAGGAAAGGTTCCACTTGTCCAAAACACTTCCACGAGCGATAGCAGGGACACTGCAGTACCTCTGCTTCCAGTACACCCCCAGTTAAATGACTGGATCAAATTTGCTGCCAGGCTTTTGCTGTCACTTGTATTCTTGTGGCAGCACCTTCAGGTGCTTGCATGATGGCGGGGAGGAGACAAAAAGCAAGATACCTAGAGTACATCCCCACACGACACATCCTTGCCTCACAGGCTCCATATGAATCTGTCCAGCTGCAGGATACAGTTCCCAGCAAAGGCCACACAATCATAGAAATCACTTTGAAGCTGAGATCATACTGCTACGCCAGCATCAACCCTCTTGTTTAAACTCAACATCTCCATCAAAGGATCAGCACACAGGCCCATCTCCTTACCTTTAAAGCACGGACTTTCTTGGCCAAGAGGCTCTCAATGTCCCCTGCGACCTTCTCCACCAATTTCCTCGGCACATTCTCCTTGACTTCAAACAGGCTTTTATTGTCATCGTAGATCTAAGAGGGGAAGCAAGAGAAAAAGACAGTCAATATTAGTGAGGAGTACAGCAGTCTTCCTACAGAAAAGCTGATCCTCTAACAGAGAATTCTGGCAACGTGGATTAGGTAACAATATAAGCTTTGGAAATGAGGGGAGCAAAAGAAGAAAGGCTTTGCAACCAGAAAAAACAGAAATGCAGTCAATCTGCTGCCCACACCACTGGCTCTACAGCTGCCTGCTTTCATGCTTGCAGGCAATGGGCATCCCACCCTCTCACTCAAAAGCTGAACTGCCTATCCCTGCCTCTGCTAAGCCACTCCTGTGGCACAGGCAGAGCTACCACACTTACTGCTGTGCCTTCCCTCTCCCAAAGGCATCCCCAAAGCCACCTGCTGAACTTGGCAAGCGCAAGCCCAACTCCCTGCCTGCCCCCAGCACTGCCTGCAGGGCTTGCTGGGTGCAGGGCCTGGCAGCACTGGGGCAGTAGGGCAGCCCTGGGTACCAGGAACGGAAACAAGGGGATCACATGAAACAAGATAAAACCCACATCTCTAATTAAGGCATAGTAATTTGGTGCCCTCAAGAAATGAGAATTTCTACAATCAGTCCAGAACTTGGCCAGGCCGTGGTGGGTAGAGGCACAAATCTATACCAGGATTATCCTGCAGGCCAATGCAATTATCTGTATTTGAATGTTTGCACCCAAAGCAGCAGCAATGGCCTGCAGGCACATCATACAACTGCAGGGAACAACCCCAGACCCAAGGGAAGTGCTGTTGGCATCAGCACTACCTCAAGAAGGGAGCAGTCCCAGCAGAAGACTTCACAACCACAAACCCCTCAGTCACCTCCTCAGATGATTTTGTGACCTGTTAACTCCACCTGCCTGCAGACCCAAGCGCAGCCAACACAGGGTCAAAGGGAAGAGTTTATTTTCACCATCTGAAACTAGAAAAAAAATCCTCATGCCTTATCTTTTCTTAAGTAAGGTACATGAAGAAAACCACAAAACAAATCGGATTCTGCTTCTCTCTTTATCCTCAGGCTACTCACAAATACCTTCAGCTCCAGACATGGAGACATATGGGAACAGAGAACCCTCCAAGGAGAGCTGGACCTCCCCAAGGAGGTAGCAGACTCCACGCTTAACTGCAAATTCCATGCTAAGCATGTCTGGCACCTACCCAAGCTTGCATGATCCTTAGGAGCTGAATCACGCTTCCCACAGGACAAAACCCTCTCTTTGCTGGAGCTTCATTACAAGTGAAAGACTCTGCCTGGAAGTGGTGGTTTGTTGCAGACCTGCCCATGAGGACCAGGGGTTGCAGAAGCAATTTCTCATGACACATCTGCCTTGGGTGTCAGAGCAGCACCCAAACACAAACAGTAAACAACCAGCTTCCACATGACAAACATGTACCCAGAACCTCCTCCATTTCACCTAGGACTAAGGAGAGGCTCGGCCAGAGACACCCACCAGGCTCAGAATTTCTGTGAATTTTCATGGTTGTTGATTTGCAAGAACACAGCCCATGAGCCAAGAGCAAAGAGCCAGATATCTGATCCTCATCTGACTCCTCAGTCCCTAAGAGACACATGGAGCATGGCTCCAGTGACCCCCCCCAAGGCTGTGCTCTTGCATGCTCCACACCTGCCATCCTTCAAGAAAAGGCAACCCCAACAACCTGATTTGTCTGAAATGAGCTTCACCAAAATCACTTTGGTCCCCAAACCATCCACACTTCACATTAATTTGGCAACTCCTGTGTTATTACAAGTGATCACTCTTTGAGCACAGGGACTCCAAACAGGATGCTTTAGTAAGAGAAGACATTTAAGAGACATTCCCAGACTCCAGAAGAAATTATTTCATAGAATGGTTTGTGTTGGATGGGACCTTAAATACCATCTCGTTCCAGCCCCCTGCCATGGGCAGGGACCCCTTCCACTAGACCAGGTTGCTCCAAGCCTTGTCCAGCCTGGTCTTGAACACTTCCAGGCATGGGGCAGCAACAGCTCCTCTGGGCTACCTGTGCCAGGGCCTCACCACCCTCACAGGGAAGTATTTCTTCCTAATATCTAATCTCAACCTCCCCTCTTTCAGTGTGAAGCCATCCCCTCTTGTCATGTCACACCATCGCCTTGCCCACAGTCCCTCTCCAGCTCTCTTGGAGCCCCTTTAGGCAGTGGAAGGGGTTCTAAGGTCTCCCCAGAGCTTTCTCTTCTCCAGGCTGAACACGCCCAGCTCTCTCAGCCTGTCTTCATTGCAAAGCTGCTCCAGCCCTCTGGTGATCTGCGTTGCCCTCCTCTGGACCTCCTCCAGCTGCTTCTTATGTTAAGGGTCCCAGAGTTGGATGCAGGATTCCAGGTGAGGTCTCACCAGAGCAGAGTAGAGGGCAAGAATCACTCGCCTCCCTTGACCCACTTTTGATGTGGCTCAGGATACGATTTCTAGATGTTCTTCACATCAGAGCTCCATCACACCCCAAGCTTCAGACCAAAAAGCTGGTATTGCCAACAGCACAACATCCTGCACTAGATAAGAACATCCCACATTGGCACAGAAAGGGTTAAAGCAAGGAAAACTTGACACCAAGCAATATCCTCTCACACTTTTTTTTCCCCTTCCTAAGTAACAGCAAAACAAAGTCATGTGCTTGGAAGATGCAGGATACCTCCAGCTGAGCAGCAGCAATTAGGAAAGCAAAGAGGAGCAATCTTCAAGGAGAAAGCTTTAGGTACAGAGGGAGTCCTGACATTCATATTTTCCTATTATGAAACAGAAAATTGTCTCCTATTGGTTACGGACAGAAACGGTGCCTGTCCACAAGGGAGGAAAGAACAGAAAAAGAAACCAGGAGCTGTTCCTCCAGCCCTCTCTGCAGCTGCAGAGCTCTGCAGTCTTCGTGGCTGAGCAGTTCACCGGCGTTAATTAGAACAATCCAAGACAAATTAACAGTGACCATACGTGCATGAGAATGTCCCAGACAGGCAGGGGAATGAATGGTGGGGGCTCCAGGCAATTCAGAGAACTTGACAGTCTCCACTGTAGCATTTTGCTTTGAGCTGTTCAGAAGGTGGCCAGGTTTTACTTATCTAAGGTGACATTTCCCATATTGGGTTTTTCCTTGAGCTGAATCAAAGGGAGGATTTTCTGGCCAAAGACATCCCGAACATTCCTCAGTGATAGCAAAAACTTTTAGTTTTGTCCAGATTAGAAAGCCATTCTCATTGAAATTCTCCTGTGATCCAGTGCTCTGGGAGCTGTTTTTGAAATTAGTAACACCGATGACCTCGGAGTCAAGGAACTGCTGCTTCTGAGTCCATGTTCGTACCCTCACACCCAGCTGCGTTGGCACCCGTGGGGAGAAGGGGTGCAGGTCGTGTGCTCTTGGCAGACTGGGTTTTACTTGGCAATACCTTGAGCAGCAGGCCCCATCCCCTCACAGCCTCCCTGCCAGGCAGGGCAGGCGGGTGGCAGTGCAGGGACACGAGCAAAGCCAAACGCTGCACTGCTCCAGCCACGTTAAAACAAGAAGTAGTGCCCTTGTATTAGTCCTGCTCAATGTGGTTGGCAAACCTGAGATTACTGGACAGGAGAAGGGCTGTAGAGAGCCCCTGAATTACCGACAGAGGGAGTAGCCCTCAGGCAGCACGGAGGGGGAAGCTGTCGTACTCAGAGAATGGGGATTGAGACCATATTATGAACTGCAGTCTCAATAAAAAGTCTGGGAAGGGCTGAAGATGGATGCAGTAGCAGAAGATCCAATCCTGGCAGTGGAAAGGAGTCCAGCAGTGGATGCTGAGAGTGAACTAATAAATGGCAAGAGCAGGGGGGAGTGGGAGGGAATATGAACAGCAGCCAAACAATACGAAGTACTGAGCTGAAAAAAAAAAATAAAAGCAAAGAAAAAACCAAAACAGTGGCAGGTGGGGGGAAGAAAAATCCAACTGTTCAAGACAACCTGCAACATGAAAAATGTAATCCTAAATACTCCTAAACATAGTGCAATTACAAACAGCCACGAAAATGATTTAAACCAGCCCAGAAGTGCTAAGTGGTCTCACTTAAGAGCAAAGCTGGTAACACAACCAACTGTCAGCACATGTTCCCAGCAGCACCTGGATAGCCAAGGAGGCAGATCTGATACTGCCTTGAAACACCCATTCTCTAAATTCACTTGTTTGCCTTGCTCCTAATGCACAATAAATGATGCTCATCTCTGCCTTTAATTCCCTCTGTGCCTGTATATTCAGGGAGCTGTCAGAGTTCAGAGAAAGCATTTTCCTCTCCCCAATTCCCTGTGAGCACACCCAGCACCATGAAATTTGGCAGCCTCAGAAAGGAACAAGTGCAGAAATACTCCCATAAGTGCAGAAATCACCATTTGATGAGCTGCCATGAGAGGGCCCAACACCTTCCCATGGGTCAAGGTGATAAAACTTGAAGGAAAATAACAAATCTCAGGAGAGCACCCTATAAAGCACCACTAGAAAGTGAAAATTGTCTCCTAAGCCTCCCTTGCCAACTGTCTCCAGCCTCCTCATCCAGGACATGAGGGAGGACACTGATGGGAGGGCAGGGATGGTGGGGTGCACCTGCAGCCCAAAGCAGACCCCTCCCTTCTCATTCCCTCTATCCCCAGCTCTGTGTTATGTCTGCCAAGAAGCAGCCCTTCCCCAAAATCAGAGGGGCAGTACTGCATTGTACTTTCACAGCATCACCTCCATGCCAAGACTCCCCCATCACCTTCCTCAAGTACAACAGCAACCAAAAAGCAGAACCCCAACAGAGCACCTGGTAACCCCAGAAGCTCTCAGCCCCACTGAGCCAGGATAGAGCTGTATCCACAGCTCAAACCCCACCTGGGGTTTGCTCAGGGCCAAGCAGGGAGAGGCTGTGGTGCTCCTGCTGGAAAGGCATCTGATCTGGGTAATAGTCATTTTCCAGAAATTAATTTTTTTCTCCACCCCGTATGAATCCAATACACCAGGTTTGGACAGCTGCAGTCCAAACAGCAGCATTTAATCACAGTGCAAACCTGGCATGTTTGCAAAAGAGCAAAGTACTACGTGCAGCAACAGAGCAGCTGCCTTCCTACTCCCAGAGAATTCCATCTCAAAGTTGGGGTGCTCCAGGTGAGGGAGGCCAAAGACCAAACCACATCTCTACAGGTACAATAGCCACCCATACCTAAGATAACCCTCATACCCCAGAAATGGGGCTGTGCCATGTCATGCCCCACAAAGGCCAGCAAGCAGGGAAACAAGAGGGTTTTCCCAGCCAGCATTATTATGGGAGGCAGGGAAGGTCTCTGTTCAGGGTTATACTTCAAGCTCCTGCAGCCAGACCCGTGCCTGGGATCAGCGTTGTACGGTGACCCAGATATGGCGTCTGCAAAGGGAATTCATCAGTACAGCCAATACTGCAGCCAGATACCTGCCCTGAGAGGCACTGCTTGCTCAGATGCTGATCTGGAGCTTCTCCTGGGGCTTCAGGATCTGTTGGTCTCCCTCAGACAAGCATCAGCCTGGCCCATTTTGAGTCTCATCTCACCTACCGCAGGGTCCTACCATTTCCCCACAGCTCAGAGTATGAGTGAAAAGGAAAGAGGAGAACCCTTGGGCAGACTTGCTTTTGCCTTGAGTACACAGAGCAGACCCCTCTGATGAAGCGGGAGCCTTGAGAATTGCCCAGTAGTATAAAGGACCAACAAGAGCACCAGGAGATGGCTGAGGCTGAGCATGGAACACTGTGGCTGGGTAACCGAGAGGAAAAGGAGTGCCAGACCCTAGAGATCCTGCTGGAAGATGGAGACTGCTCAGGGCCATAGGCAGAGAGCAGAGACAGCACGATTTCCATCTCACCCCTCATCACTGCTGCAACTACTGTTGTTAAATTTCATTGTCTGGTGCTTATAGTCCTTGCAATGATGGTAATCATCGTGGTGTCTGTATTACATTAGGAGGATGTCAGGCTTGGCGCAGTGTCAGGGACAATCAAGCAGGCACTGATAAGAGTGACAGTGGCCTCACTGACAGCCCGCCAGGACGGGCAGTGCCGCCTGTGCTGCACCTCCTGGTGCACAGCGGGTCACACACTGCTGCAGGGGCCAGGGGATGGCCACTGGCACAGGAATGGCCTTCTGGAGAAGCAGTGATCACCCAGGAAGGTGCTGGATCCTGGTTTTCCCTGTTGAAGAGTCACGAGGGGAACAGGCAAAGGGAAGCAGCTCCAGGTGAGCACTGGTGCCGCATCTCAGAGAGGGCTTTCCAAATCTACCTCACACCAACTCCCAGAGCTGGTACCATGGACACCACCAGCCTTGAGGGCACAGCTCTGAGCACAGCCCTGAGCCCAGGTGCCCCGCTGGGAGCAGTGTGGGCAGTGGCTCCCACAGAGCCCCAGCTGCCCCTTGTCACCACCCCTGCCTCGTCCTCGGCGCAGCCGCTGCTCCGGCAGCCTGCGGACGTGCTCCAGTGCGCGCAGGAGGCAAACAGCTTGACATTTACTAACCCCAGCTCCCTCTCTCCTCAGTGCCATTTCCCTGCTGTGCTCCATCCTTCCACCTACCTCATAAAAAACAAGCACCCTCTGAGCAGCTCTTCACAGCTCTCCCGCAGAAGCAGGACAGGGAAATGTGAAGTTTAGTTGCTCCTCAGGGATGGTCAGTTATAATTGAAGCAAACAAACCATAGAACTGAGGTCTCTCTAGTTCACTAAAGAGCCTGCTAAAAGGCAGCAGTACCGCAGAGAACATGTGGGAAGAGGGAAAAGCAGCCCACACCACCAGGGATGGAGAGGTGGAGCTGCTCCAGTGCTCTCCATCCTGCCCCAGCACCCACACCTCCCATCCTGTGTGGCACTGGCTGGACTTCTGCTTCCTCAGCGCAGGATCACCAGCCTCTACAGCTGAGACTTCAGCCCTGCCAGCCCCAAAGCAGACCTGGGCCTGCTAGACACAATTTAGCAACTAGTCAGGGATAAAGGGCTATGCCTGGTTAGCCTGGATTATAGAAAACCTCTCCCAGCCTGGAAAGCAGCTTTTAGTTTTCATCATCCCAAACCCCTGTATGGGGAGCTCTCAGAGCAACAGACCTGCCAGGGTGTTTGCAGAGAGTGAGATCTTCTGCAAGGAAATTCAGTATCACACAACTTCAAACTTAGACTTCTTTCAGATAACGTGCTGCAAAAATAAATTGCTGCATAGCTGAAGACAGAAGGTCTCAACCAGGATGGGAACTCTGCCCAGGCCCTCCTCTGCACACTTACAGCCACTTGGATGGCGTGGGCCTTGCTGCCAGGTCAGGGCACAAGCCCCCCAGAGCCTGCTGTGCTAATGTACAAGAGAGAGAAAACAGCTACAGCTTCTCAGAAAAATGCCCAAATGCAGTCAGACATCACATGATCTCTAAAAATACAAGCTTGTACACTAAAACAGAAACAACAAAACCCCAGCCTGATCCTGGAGTCTGGCTACTCTCTTTGTTATGTGGAACATAAGAAAACTTTAGTATGGAAAATAGTATTTTTAAAAGGTGCCTCAACTACTTTCCTTCAGGATTTGTTGAAGAGTTAACCAGTTTGATTAAGTTCTGTCTACACAAAACACACCTACTTCAGATCAATGGCATTAAAATTGCACCTCAAATACCCTGGGTGCATCCTAGGAGGGGTGCTGTCACACACAAAGATGTGCTATTTTGCTAGATTTCAGGGTGGATATCGTGAAGAAATTCTTTACTCAGAATGTGGTGAGGCCCTGGCACAGGCTGTCCCATCCCTGGAGTGTTCAAGGGATGGGGTCCTGAGCAATTTGATCTAGTGGAAGGGGTCCGTGCCCATGGCAGGGGGTTGGTATGAGATGGTATTTAAGGCCCCCTCCAACCCAAACCATTCTGTGATTTCTGTCTGAATCAGTGCCTCCACATAATGGATTATGCTGGGTTTTCCCCAGCATCCCTAAGAGAATGAAGAGCATGAACATCATTAGGGAAAGATAAAACAAGAAATATCTCTGCTCCTCAGATCTCTCCTGTGGCTGCAGTTTTGCCTTTCCCACAGCTGCTGGACAGTTTAAAACTGCTTTTATTCTGCTGCTTTTCTCCCAAGGCTAAATGTTTAGGACACTGAAATTACAGAAGCTCATGGAGACCCAAAATGGGACCTCACCAGACTCCATTTCCCTGGCAGTGAGGAGGATGAGAAAGGAGCCACCACTGCCCTGAGAGAAATGACAAGCCCTTCACCAGGCTCTCCTGCAGTGCCTGGGGCAGGGCTGCTGCAGGTGGGCAAAGGCTGCTCCCTCTCCCCTGGGAGCACACCCAAAGCACACACAGCTCTTTGCTCTGCTCTGAGTGATGCAACACTCCTGGATGCTCAAAGACTTGACTTTAAATAAATAACCATTCCTCTTTCCCAAAACAGCTTTATCTTCCTTGCCAGAAATGATGTTTCTTTTTGTAGGAAGGGCTGTGGAAAAAGGCTGTGCTGTGCAGCCTCTAACACGAAGGCTCCCAGGCTTCCTCTTATCGACACAAGAAAAAGAGTAACAATTACCCCACACTGCCTTTTATTTTTATTGATGGCTACCACTGGCCAAATTCAGCTCTCAGCTGCAGTGATGCAAATTTGGGATGACTCCACTGACATGGAATTAAACTAAATCTCTTATTAGAGCTAAAGCAATTGAAATCTAGGCCAGCATAAGTCAGCACTGTCAACAGTTACCCCCACAGTTTTCTGCAGAGTAATGATCTATTTTAAAGAAATTGAACTTTTAGAAACAGCAACTTTGCAATTCTCTTGATTTACCTTCTGATATAGGTGTTGGGGCTTTCTCTGCACTTCAGAGATTCACATTTACAAGCTTTTCTCCCTAATCTCAAGCACTGGAAGCACATCTGTAAAGGCACAGGCTCACTGGAAGCAGGCTGGAAGAGACTAACCTGTCCAACCCATCCCCTCTGTCTCATTCAGGACCCATCTAAAAGCTGTGTACAAACTCTGCTCTAAACCACTGGTGGTGGAGAGTTCAGGCTTCCCTGGCTGATGTCCTTTAGTGTTTTTGTAGAATCAAGCATGGTTTGGGTTGGAAGGGTTAAAGAACATCTTGTTCCAACACCCTGCCATGAGCAGGGCCACCTTCCACTATCTCAGGTTGCTCCAAGCCCTGGCCAATCTGGCCCTGAGCACTTCCAGGGATGGGGTAGCCACAGCTTCTCTGGGCAACTTGTGTCAGGGCCTCATCACCCCACAATAAATAATTTCTTTCTATTATCTAATGTAACTCTGCCCTGTGGCAGTGTGAAGCCATTCCCCATTGTCCTCTCAGTCCATGCCCTTGTCAAGTCCCTCTCCAGCTCTCTTGGAGCACCTTTAGTCACTGAAAGGGCAGCCTGCTAGAAAGTCATTACTGATGTTCATATAAAGTCCTCTCTTTTCTCTCCTCTGTTGTGGAACAGGCTCATAAAGCTCTGCCTTATCAGCAGAGAATATGGAGAACAGATTTCCAGACAGCTTTCTTCTACACATTTCCCAGACTCATCTTTTTTCCTGCTAGTGCCTTCTGCTCCCTGAGCCAGTGGGTTCAGGAACTGTAACAAGAATACACCGTGTACCTGGAGATTTTAATAGAGGTGACCCTCTGCAAAGTCGTTTCAGCTGAGATTTTCAGCTTAGTCCCACCTTGAAAGCATCACCAGCAAGACTTTAAAAGCAGAATTAAACCCTACAGCTGGCAAACTCAGCCTGGGTTTCTTTTCAGCACAGTCTTGGAGAGGTACAGGGGCAGGACTGATATGTACCCACAGAGATCCCAAGGGATGTGTCTTCTCAAGGCAACCTCTGGGGGTCTGACATCCAAATGGAAAGACTTCACTAAAAAATTCAGAAACCTCTGCAGCATCACAGAGAACAGGGCTGGAACAGATCTCATCAACTCAGGTAGTCTCAGCCTGTTCCCATACCCCCAGCAAAAGGTGGCATCATGGATGTGTCATTTCTAACATAATTACCACAGTTCTCTCATTCCTAACCTGTTCCTCTGACCTGTTCTTAAAGAAAGCCAGTGATGGAGATTCCTTTGTTTCACAAGACAAAATGCTCTGGTTCTTCACAGTCCTATTTGAAAACTTTTTATGCTGTCTAAGTTGAAAACTTCTTGCTGCAATTAAAAACCATGTTCTTAATGGAAAGACCTCAAATTAACAAAGAACAGGCACTTCTGCCCCGTGCTGCTATGCCCTGTTATCATTCTGAAGATTTGTCCTACTTTAGTTTTTCCTCTTGTAGGCCAAAAAATTCATATTCATTTATTCTTTCCCTACAAGTTAATGCTTTTCATACCTAAGTGTCTTTGGTTCAAGTTACAATTAATGGGACAATTAGACAATGTCCTTGCGAGACCATTCACCAGGATGCTATTCCAAACCATCCTCAAAATATCCAGGCATCAATCAAAGCTGGGCACATTCGATCAGGTGCCCAACCAGTCACACCAGCTTCTGAAAACCTTGTGTGTAGGGTCTATGACTTTCTGCTCTCCATAGGGCCGAGGAGGAGGCAGCAGGATGCTCTGCAATCCTGGCATCACTCCTGCTGCCCATGTACATTGCTAAGATCACATGAGAGCTGTCCCACAGGTGAGAAAAACCTCAGTCCCCAGGGCCCCATTACCCCCCAGGAATAACAGGGTGCAGGGAAGCACCCACAGTGCAAAAGCCAGAGCTGGACCAGGGGAGCCAAAACTCCTGGGGCAGCCAGAAATACTCAGGTCTCCTCAGTCACCATCACACACATCTGTGCACACACTTGCAGCCCTTGCCTTGTCCTCTCCTTCTTCAGTTCTTCCCCAATGTCTGAGGGCTCTTGTCCCTGCTGTCCCAGCCCTTTTCTCCTGCACACGAGCGCACACTCAGACCCAGGGATGAGCTCCAGACCCACCTGTGTGCACAGGCCCAGCTCCCCACACAGCTCTGCTCTGCCACAAAGCACTGTTTAGGCTCCACACCTGCTCTCCCTACGACAGCCACTGTCTTAATTAAGCTTTAGGCACAGGCAGGGAGTAATTGGAGTAATTGTCTGGCACTTAGGGCTGAGAGAGGGGACTTGGTCTGTATTCTCCCCTTGCCACAAAGTACCGACCTGCCTGCATGATCATTGCCAAATCACCTTCCTGTGTTCTGCACTGACCTCCCACTCTGGAAGAATTTACTGTTAATTTTTGCAAAGTGTTGTGGAAGCCTTAGAGGAAAGGTAGCACAGGAATAGAGAGTATTAATATTCCACCAAGAGCTCTAGGGACCAACCAGCACATTAAAGCTTCTACAAGCAGAAACAAAACTGTTGCACAGCTCAAGCCAGACCCCCAAAGCACCGGCAGGTTTTTTTTAGTACTTTCAATCAGCATCAGGAAAAATGTATTTGGCCTGTCATTACACATCCAGAGCAACGGCCCTGCCAAATCTAAGAAAACACAACAAGGGCAGGACCAGAGGTGGATTCAGATCTACTTGGTGTAAGAAAAAGTTGCATCATGTATGGTAAAGTATTCGTCTCCTGCTGTTCCAGCATAAAGTTAATCAGGGACGTAAATTAATCCCTCCTGACAGCATGTTGCCAATTTCTGATTTCATCCCCATTTCCTCGTAGCTTATCATCCAGGGAATGGGAAACTTGTAGCATGGACAAGCCTGTGGCATGCTTCTTTCTTTGGTAAAGGCTCACACGCACCAGCCACGAGCTCCTGTACACTCGGAGCAGCACGTCCGTGCTCTGCACGCACGCAGGTCTCCTCATGTCCAGGCAGATTCGCCCACCATTGCACAGGTAGTGAAAAGTCATGCATGTGCTTAAGGCAAAATATGTGCTCAACCATCAGCTGTACTCCAAGACAGTTGGAGGGAGGAGGGAAAACAAGAATCAGACGAAAGAAATCCTCTCCCCGGGGGGATAGCGCCAGAAGAGCAAAGTGGCATTTACAAATCATAAGCACTTCCCCACTCGGTGCTCCTTTGCCCAGAATGTTAATTAGCATTACTCTAAACAGCAGCAGCAAAAGCTGAAACCCAAGCAGCCTCAATTGCTTGAAAAGAAACCTGGTTGGGAATTTTTTCAGATGAGACATTTAAACTCAAATAGTGAGACATGTGATGGTGATGCAGCAGGTGCTTTTTAATGCCACCTTGTAACTTCGTTCCTAAAACTTGGGAGTGAGCTCTAAATAGAAAACTATAATTTCCAAGGGCTATGGGATTTTGCCTCTTGTTCCAAATGTCAGGGGTTTATTCTACAGCTTATTTTTTCAAGCTCAGTGGCTCATGGATGGAGCCCCACAGCGCTGCAGCAGCACCCTGCTCACTCCCACAGTCCTGAAGTGTGTCACTGCACTCCAGGCTGGGCAACCCCCAAGGCTGCTTTGCCATGCAGTTTAGTTGATCACATAATAGAAAAGTGGATTTGCAATTATATTAATAATAGTGCTGACTTGGGTTTGTGTCATAAATAAAACCTAGATGATTATATAGACCACATATATCTCTGTGTTTGGATGATCAATACACATCTTAAAGTACCACTACATTTTAGCTACAGAAAGGGTAGCAGGAAACAGGCTTCACAATTTGCTTCTCCTTTTAGTGCCATTTCCTTTCCTACTGTATATGTCCTCATCTAACTTATCAAAATTATCACCACCATCAGAAAACCCCCATGCCCTGAGTGAGCATTGCTGTGTTGCTGGCCCACCTGGTGCCACAGCTTACAGTGCCAGAAGGAACCTGCACTCCATCTCCTGAAAAACACAGACAACAGGGCTGCTGGAATTAATTCCTGCTGAAATTAGAAACTCAGCAACATCCCATGGGCTGAATTTGGCTCTCGGCACCAAACCCACACCCAGCTCACACCTGAGTGAGGCCCCAGACTCGGCGGGGATGGTCTGACACTGAGCAGCTGCACTGGCAGGCAGTGAACATGCCACCATCTCAAAGGGGTCCCAATACAACAGTGGATCAGAAGCAAAACAAGAAAACCCCAGTGTTTTCTCCTCCGAGAGCACAGTGCAGGAGCATTCAGCCCCATTACCTCAGAAGTGAAGTGCTGTTGTGAAGTACCAGAGGAACTGGGGAGGGAAGCAGAGTCTCGGCCATAAACCCATCAGGAGAGCAAATGTGTTCCAGCCACTTGCTGAGCTCACAGGAGAATTGCTCCCCTCCCTCCCTGCGACAGAGCCAGGCTGCAGATCAAACCTGGCACCACCAGCCCTTGCATCCCAGCCTCCTGCTCAGGCCATGGGCACGTCCAAGGCAAAACAGGCATTTTGCACATCTCCTGCGAGCGTGGGCTTCTGCCCTCCTTCCACTTTATTTTCCCAGGTCCTCTCTCAGGCTGAGGAATTTCTAAAGTAAGCCCCATGCAGAACCACTTACTCAATAGGGCATAATTGACTCTTGTTGCAAAGAATTAAGTGCTCTCAGTAGAGATGTCCACTTTTAATGCTCTTTTATAATTCTTACTAATGAATTAAGCCAAGATAACACCAAATAGTTCCCAGATGAGACTGATTGTCAAGCAGATAAGGATTTTATCAATAGAATTTTTTTTAGAGTCAACTCAGAAAAATAATAATTAAAAAAAAAGATACAAGCAACCAGAAATGCCTCAAAAAAGCATAGAGTAATCTCTCCAGGAGATTCCTTTCCCAGTTATATTGGTTATTACTGCCTCAGCATGGTTTCTAGTTATGTGTGCATTTGAAGAAAAAGAGGAAAAAATGCCTGAGTTCACTAACCTCCTGTATCTGAACCTTAGAATGCTTTGGTGAAAATTTTGAACAAAATGACCCATAAAGCAATTAACAGTTTATTAACTTGAGCAGCAAGTCACAACAGCACCACAGAAAGACAATACGCTGTTTCTAGATGAGCGGGGGAATTTGTTCAGGGACACTAATGTTCTCAATGATGGGGTTTTCCCCTCCCTTCCTTTTTTAAATAAAGGCTTGCTTCCATTTTCTCCTACCTAGCTCACTTCCCCACAAGCCCACTACCCTTCCAATTCATGGACTAGTATCCAAACCTGCCACAGACACTGCTTCCTGAAAATTACTCCTCCAAGTTGCAGAAAACACATAGTGTCTATCTTGGCTTGCTCCAAAAATCTCTCCCATGCAGCCTGGAAATGTCAAGCACTGTGGCTCCCATCATCTGGTTTGCTACATCTCAAATGCTTTTCCAGATCTTCCTATGCCCTGCTACTCAGTCCCTGTTCTTGTCTCTTCACCTTGCTTAAGGTGCAGGAAGAGGTCCACCCCTCATCACCCCTTTTCCAAGCAGCTCAGGGCTCCCAGAAGGAGAAGACCACAGCTCCTACAGGGGTGACTAACCTGGTTATGCAGGACCTGTGACCTGCATCTGCAGTTGCAGTTCCCTGCATGAGATAGGGATAGGGACAGCTCTGATTTACAGAGCTGGTTTGCAGCCTGTGAGACTGTCTGACCAAGCTCATCTCATTTTCTGGAGAAGGAAAGAAGAGCAAGGCATGAGGATCACCCCTGAAACATCTCCTGTGCTGAAGTTTTGCAGCGTGTAGGTAGGAAAAGGACAGGATACAGCACAGCAGAAAAAACAATGCCTGGAAAGCAAGGCTGATCTGCTCAGGAATTCAGCACAGTCTGCATGGCCAGGGTGGACAGATGCTGGGGTTGAGCTGAGGAATTTCACACAGCAGATGGTCAAGGAGCTGTGATTTGCAGGTAATCTAATAATCAAGTAGTTGTATCAGTGAGGATATGAGCCACGGGGTCACAGGGGGTTGGCACACTTTCCCCCTTTCTGTAGAAGTCATTGGACAGTATAAAGCAAGGACATTAACTGTTTAGCTCTCAGCTACAGCCAGTAGCAGCTTCCTTCCCAAAAAATCCCTGTAGGGCACAACCAGGAGCCAAAGCTGCAATGACAGTTACCCCAGAATCCACAATTGGCCATGACAACCAAGGGGCTGCCACCTCCTCTCCTTCCCCCTTATGACAGCCCTGGTGCCAACACAAGCAACTCTGCAGCAAGGCTGCTCAGGTCACTGATCCAAATAAGCTAACCCTCTCAAAATTTCCAGCTGAGAATATCAAACTCTAAGCACATTATGCCAGCTTGAACCCCTTGGAATGCCAGGAGTGACTTCTTCACCCTGTGCCACTGCATCAGATACCTGTGACAGCAAGGGAGGAAGAAGCAGAAAAATCCCAGGACAAAACCCTCCAGTGAAAATAAAAGCCATGTTTCTAGAAGCAATGAAATGCCAGTACTCAATCTCTACAGCCCCCAACAAAAAACCCTGTTCAGATATTTTTTTTCATTAACTGTCACAAAATGATGCAATGCATATAGTGTAATTATGCTTAAGTGCTTTCCATGTTAAATGTCATTTCAGTTATCACTTTTTAAATGCAATTTTTATTGAGTGCACAATAATAATTTAGCAAGTAAACAGGCAAGTTACAAGAAAAGAGTGGAAGTGCAGGGGGAGGTGGGAAAGCCTCAAGTGTGACAATGAAATGCATTGGGGTACATGGAGCTGTTACTTCTGAAAGCTCGAAAAGAATTATAAAAAAGCCATAAATTACAAGGTTGCAAAATGCAATAAATTATAGCCTCTACAAAAGGCAGATAATGGAAATGAGAAAGGAGAGAGGGAAGGGGGAGGAATCTACATAATTTGTCACCACTGACCCCAGACATCTGCACAGCCTGCAAAGAGCGCTGGAAATATTTGGGTGTTTCAGTCTCCTCACAAACAACAGTGCTCAGAGGCCAGTTGGGAGTGGGTCAGCTTTAGGGGCACTTTCCCTCCATGAGCACAAACACAGGATTTCTCCCTCAGTCAGTCTTCCCCACAGCAGACATACCTTGGGGAAACCAGGGAGCTCCAGGCTGAAGACCGACAGCCCCATTTGTAGAAACTAAAACCCATCAGTCTACCAAGGCAAGAGGAATGGGGTGCAATCACGTGCTGGCACACTCAGAAAGGAGAGGTATGAATGTGCTTAATCCCACCAATAATCACAGAATGGCTTGGGTTAGAAGGGACCTTAAAGACTATCTCGTTCCACCCCTCTGCCATGGGCAGAGATACCTCCCACTAGACCAGGGATGCTCCAAGCCCCATCCAGCTCAGCCTCAAACACTTCCAGGGATGGGGCAGCCACAGCTTCTCTGGGTAACCTGTGCCAGTGCCTTAAACACAGACTTTCAAGGGTACAACCCTTACTCCTTTCCCTTTGCAGAGAAAGGTGCTGGAGGCCTTGGGGGACACCAAGTTGACCATGAGGCAGCAATGTGTCCATGCAGCAAAGACAGCCAGTGGTAGCCAGGTCTGCCTTAGGAGTGCCAGCAGGTCAAGGGAGATGATCCTTCCCCTTCACTCAGCACTGGTGAGGCCACTCCTGGTGTGCTGGGCCAGGTCTGGGATCCCAGCACAAGGGAGATATGGAACTCTGGAGAGTGTCCAGAAAAGAACCACTGAGATGGTTAAAGGACTGAAGTATCTCACATATAAGGGAAGGCTGACTGAGCTGGGACTGCTTAGTCTGGAGAACACAAAGCTGAGGGGGATCTTATCAGTGTCTATAAATATCTGAAGGGAGGGTGTAAAGAAGGCAGAGCCAGGCTCCTCTCAGTGCTGCCCAGTGGCAGGGCAAGAAGCAACAGACACACACTGAAACACAAGAGGGTCCATCAAACCATAAGGAAACAAATGATTATTTTTTCCCCCCATTCCCACTGTGAGGGAGACCAAGTACTGGTAAATGTTGTCCAGAGGGATTGTGGGACCTCTCTCCTGGAGATACTCAAAAGGACTGAGAAGAGCCCTGAGGGACCGGCTCTGGGGTCTTTAATACAAGAGGGTGATATTTTTACTGCCATTCAGGCTACATGGAGATGCTGAACTAAAGATGGCAGCAAAGACAGACAACCTTCTACAGAGCAGGAGGAGCTGGCAGCCAGGAGATAGCCCCTGCTATGGGAAAACACATTCCCAGCAGAAACATGCTTCAGCAGCAATGCCAAAGCCCTTTGGAGGAAGACAACAACCCACATTCCAGGCACAAAGGGCAGGAGCAGGCGAGATGCTGCCAGGTGTGGGAAGGCTCAGCTCCCTATCGATTTCACAGCCGGCTGGGTCCCCGGGAATCAGTGCCCTTGGGGTTTCAGGATTTTCAAAACAACGCCACCAACAGAAAGGAAAAACCCACTAGAGTAAAACCAACAAACAAAACAGAGGCAGCCAAGTTCTGAGAGTGGAGATGAGCAGGATCTTAATCTCTGGAAAATTAAATCAGAAGAAAATGAAACAGGCACAGATTTTGGCTGACAGAGAGCGTCCTCCTTTCAGGAGCATGTGTGCCAGGTTTATTTGATTAAAACTCTTCAGGATGGAGAGAGAAGGGAGTGTTTTCATTACTGAAGTGGGAGGGAGGAGGAGGAGGAGGTGGCCTGTAGTTGCTGTAGGACCATTTTTAGTACTAATGGTAGCAAATGGTCCCAGGGGATGGGAGTAAATGACTGTATAGGTGATTATTTAATTCCCTGGGGACAGAACTTTTTTTGCAGGGATGGGGTGCAGGCTTTTTGGTGTCCATCAGAGCTCTGAGCTTATACTGCAAGCTCTGAAATAATCTGGCAGTTGTTTTTACTGTTTTCAGACCCCAGGGAAGAGGAAACCAGCTCTGGTTGACTGGGAGCCTAAAATGAGGTTTTATTACTGCAGTGGCAAGTCCTGGACATTCTTCAGCCAGCACTGAAGGCATAGGGCAGGCTGGACACTGCCAATGGCACCTCGAGGGCCTTCTTGAAATGAGCTTGGCAGGGCTCAGCTTAACTCCCAATCTGTCCACTCTTTTCCCTCTGTCTAATCCAAGTCCCACCTACTGAATGCCACCAGAAAAAAGCCTGGGCAGCATCCTGAGCATCAGCTGGGGGAAGAAACCAGCTTCTCAGCCTGTGTGGGCAGAGAGGCAGTGGGAGGGGGAAGCCTATGCTCATGCCTCCATTATAGCAAGAGAGGCTGAAGAAACTCAGGCAGCAGAACAAGCTGGGAAAGGTAGGTCAGGCCACGGCAAGCCAGCAGGACACAGGCAGGCTGGCACACATGGCAGAGCCAGCAGCACATACTGCAGCCCCAGTGCCCTGCCAGCACTGCAAACCAGGCAGAAAGGCTCCTCAAAGAGAGGGCTGAGAGCTCCATAGTCCCCTCCTTCTCTCCACTGCTCCCTGAGCGGCCCAGCCTCCTGTGCTGATGTGCTCCAGCACAAGTTGCTAATCAGGGCACAGCACGAGCAGGGACCAGCAGGCGCTGGGCTCCAGCACTTTTTTCCCAGCAGGAGCTGAGTGCTAGCACTTCCCCTGAATTACAAAGAAAAAAAAAAAAAAAAAGCCAGCATTTCTGTTTCAGATGAACTGGGGAGAAAAGGCTTCAAAGATGTCCAAAAAAAAAAAAAAAAAAAGCGGAAGGTTAAAGGGAATGCAGTTCCCAAGTGAAGAAGTAAACCCCAGGGTCTGAGTGGTCCTGCCACTCTCTCCTCCGTGCTCCACTCTGGCCCCAACTTGCACTGCAGCATCACAACAGCGACCTGCCTGCACCAGCTCCTCTGCCCACAGGCCCCCAGTTCAGCCCCATCCCAGGAGCCCTCTGTCACCCACATCCCTCCACCTGCCATGCCATGGTGCTTTGCTCCTCTCACCCAGCTCTCCCTTGGCCCTGCTTTCAGAGGAGACCAGCTAACAAGGACAGTGCTTTTAGAGCCCCCAAGCTTGTTAAGTTATTCAGCTCTGTGATGCCAAGTGGAACAGAGTCATTGAACTTTACTAGAGACACCCAGAGGTGTTGCCAGCCCTGGCAGCTCACACTAGCTTCTCCTGCAGATAGCCCCTCTGTTCATGCTGGTAACCACCAGCTCAGGATGCTCCTCTGCTCACAAGTCACTGTGCCCCATGCACAGGGCAGAGGCAGAAGTAACCCACGCACCAGTGACTGCCAGAGGTAAGCAGAAACCAAAATACAAGTCAGTATCCTTCCAGCAAGATCACTGGCCAAACCCACAACAGTCCCTTTAAGCCCCCATATCTCCATGCTGTCCTTGCCTTCAACCTCATGTGCCAAAGAACACGAAATATTCTGCAATTCTCCTCATGGCAATCGATTCCAATGCTGCTGAAGATGCACTGGTTTCACCCATGTCTAATGGGTTAGAATAAAGCAAAGCCTGTCCTTACACTCCCTTTTCTCCTGCCCTGCTCTTTGCCACTGCAGCACAAAGATCCCTCTGCTCATGGCCAGAAGACTATAACCCTGTTGAAAAAGTCTGCTCTGTAACCTCTCAGCCTCCAATTTATATGGACAAGAGCTACAAAAGCAATTTGCCATCTCATTTCAGGATTCTGCCAGCAGCTACAACATGGAAATGAGGGAGGCTGCTCTCTGTTGCAGCCTTTAAATACTTTGACTCACTTTGGTCAGACTTACCCACTGGCATTGCTGCCAGCACCACACTGCACTTACCTGAAGCACTCTGACACCCACAAGGACAGGTTACTGAGGGTTTGGTACCTGGGATATGATTTTTACAAAGCTTCCAGATACATAATGAATGCTAAATAAGAGCTTGGGCACAGAAAGCTGAAAACCCATCACCTCCCCGATAATCTGAAGAGTCCCTACCTCATCATGCCTCTGACCATGACTCATTCCCACAGTGCTACACCAGCTAGAAACTGTGGCCTTCCGAGTTCTCCTCAGATGTGGTAAACTCCTCTCCTGTCTCTTTCCTTTCCTGCCCTTCTCTGGCTCTCCCTGAAACATCAAGGAGACAGAATCATTGTACCAGCTCTTGATTTTGGGAGACAGCGAGTGATGGCCCCAAAGCAATCAAAATGGAAGGCACAGTGCAGGAGAGCAGAGGAGCTGGAGTCAGGTTAAATAAGGGGATCCCCCTTCCAAACAGCCCCTCCTGGCACAGGCTGCCCCCCAGCAGTGGCTGTCTCCTCTTAGCACTCTGGAACCAGGAGGGATAGATCAGGGCTGCTGAATGTCCCCATGAAAGTGAGCAGAAATCAATGATGTGCCATTCAAGCCCTTGAGATAATCCTATCTAATCAAACAGACCCAGAGAAAACAGCATCTTACCGGCCATAAAACACCAGAGGCTTATTCCCCTCATAAATACTGAGCTGACACCACCACTGCTATAGCCCCTTTGGCTTTTCCTTCCTCCTCTCCCATCCTTCCACTTGAACGCTCGGCTGCTGACAGCTCCTAATAACTTGGACTCCGATGCGGTCCCTGACTGCCTAATCAGGGTTACATTAATGAAGGGGCTATCTCATCCAGCCTGACCCCAAAACATCCTCTGCAGAGCAGTGCCTGTGCCCAGCACACCAGGGAAACAGGTACTTTCAGCAGCAGCCCATGGCTGGTGGGGTCCAACTCTGCAGCAAGAAGCGAACCCTAGGCAGCCGGAGGGAAATCCTGGCTCTGCTCAAGCCCACAGCAGAGCTCCTTTCACAGCAGAGATGCTGATGTCTCACTCTCATTTCAACCTTCATGGTTGCAGCAGTGGCCTGTCCCCCATCCCTGTCCCTTCTCTCAGCCAACTTTTCCAGAGCTATCAGGAATTACCCAGGCACACAACCACAGCAAGGGAGTCTTCTGTTCAGGGTGAGGACAAAGCACACCTGAGCCTTGAACATGATGAGCATCAGGAGGAGCTTTAGCTGGACCCCTCCTACAACAGAGTATTTGGCACTTTTCCTCTGCTATCAGGGCTTTCCCAATTATTGCCTTAGAACTGTGGGCTAAGAAACTCCTAGCAAGCCCTGAACGCTTGGCTGCACACCCAAAGGAGACATGCATGTGTCACAGTGAAGTTCTGAGAGGGGAGATGGTCTGACACTTCCCTGTCTGCTGCCACCCAATGTAACTGAGGTCAGGTGCCACCAGCTGCAACACAAGTGATGCAAATCACAGGGAGCTGCTGAGTTCCAGGACATTTCTGCAGACAAGCTCACCGAGGTGACATGTGCTAGAGCTGAAGGAAATGCTGATCGTCCTCCCCAGAGACACAGCAGCTCAGGTGATGAGGGCCAGCTCAGGTGCTGCCTGAAATCCATCTTTCCCCTGTTTTGACTAAGGAGAGGACTGTCCCCATGAGAACTCCTCCGGAATGTTATCCTGCCTGCAATAGCCCTCCTGTAGGGTTTAGTCTTGCTCCTTGGCTTCACTAGTTTTGGCTTCCAAATTCCCAGGGGCCTCCCAGTGTGCCCAGTCTTTCTCATGAGGAAAGCTCTCCATACTAAGGAGAAATCCATCTGCTTCCCAGAAAATCAGGACACAGCATGCAGCTGGGAGAGGTTTGGGGGACCTTTCCCCACTTCCTGCAGGGTGATGGAGTTTTACCATTGCTCCCCCAGCTCTGCCAGCCTCCCTGGCACCCCTTGTGCCTCAGGAGGATGCAACAGAGACTTTTTTCCCTCTCTTCTCTCCCCTCAAACAGGGCAAGGAGGGTGGGAATAGCAAAGCCAAGGGGAAAAACAAAACAACAAAGCACCGTATAATCTGTATATTTCACCATTTGGCAGAGGGGATTTTTTAATCATTTAATAGTTTTAATCCTTTATCAGATGCTCATCTAAGAGGATTTTGCTGCACATACAAGATTTGGTACAAATTCATTTGCAGTAAATATACTCATTTAGCGAGTTTATTTCCTGCCTGGGCACTGAGTGAGGTAAGTTGGCTGCTACTTGACAAAGGTGGCAAGACCTTGCTGGAACTCCTCTGTGATGTATTTTTCCTGATTTTTGTGAGCCAGCATCTCAGCTACTGGAGAAAAATGACACTGAGCATCCTCACAGCTCAGTGTCCCCACAGACAGGGGGCACAACCTTGGACAGAACCAGCCCTGCACCTCAGCCACGAGGGCATCTTCTCCCAGAGGTGTGCAGACCCCCACCCTGCCCTACTAACTCCATACTACTGGAGGCTTACTGGCTGTTTCTACACCAGTGACTAAAGAGGAACACAGCACTGCCCCACCACCATCCACACCAGAGCAGATAGTCATGGCCCAGGCTCCCCAGGGCATTTTGGCAGAGACAGCCCAGGTGAGGTTAATTTCCTCTGGGGAGAAGAGGTCAGCCACAAGGACATGAACCATGCCATGCCACTTGTCTTCGGAGCCAGAGAATGGGGACAAGCTTTTTTTACTTATGAGAAAAGCTAAAATGCTGATGAAAGCCCCTAGGTTTGAGGCAGGAAACAGACTGGCAGAGCAGGCTGCTGCAGCTATAGAGAGGGTGCAACCCAGGGGAGATGGGTTTTGTTCACTGGTGCTGCATTACTGGCCTAGCCACGTCCTCTTGTGCCCCATGGCCGGTGGTCAATCAAGGCCAGCCCAGGAGAGCACTGCACACACTGGGTGACTGCAATGTGGTGTGAAGGACAGCAAGGGACACCTGAGAGCACAGCTGAGGCACAGCTGCCCCCCCCCGAAGTCCCTCTATGCAGCTGAAATCTCCAATTCTCAAGATACTTTGGGGAGAGGAAATAGGAATGAAAACTACAATGAATTTACACCTGAGGCTCTGTTAATTTAAAAGTGGCCAGAAGATATCATCTATATTATAAGAGCGATGTGCTCTGTATGCATGCAAGGCAACTGCTGAGGCACAGCAAAGGTTTTCCAACTGGAACACAATTCATAGGATATAACGATACTTCTTTAGATGGCTTAAAGCTACAACAGAGCCCGCTGCAGGGCTGATCATTTCTCATGTTTTTGTGCGCTTCAGTTTCTTTATGTATTTGCTTTCGGCTAAATACTTAGAAATACCCTGTAGGAACTGAAGCTGGATCTCCCAAATGCCAACAACGTGATTAACCTGTAGGTTGTTACACTGCCAGCCTCTCTCCTCTCATCTCACAACCTCTGATCTTCATCTAGAGAATGGAATGAAAAGTTCCCGCTTCCCCACAGCTGTCAGGGAATGCACGAATCCCTCTTACCTCTCTTTAAGGCCAGTACAAAGGCCCTATTTAAAAGAAAAGGGCACACAATATTTCCCTGACACTTTATACCCTCTTAGGGCAAAACCCAAGAGCCACATTTTTGTGTTCACAGAGCAGGGAAGCGTACAAGCAGCATCAGTGTCAGCACAATGCTGTTTTTTCTGTGTTGTAACACCTTGGCCAGACAAAGGGGAAGAGAAAAAGGGTGAAGGGGTTGTCCTCTGCCTCTGTGGAGCAGCCAGCAAACAGAGTCATGCTGATGCACAGCTTTTGGATGGAAGTTTTGATTAAAACGTAGGAGTGATCATGGTTGGATTTACACCATAAACTTCCAGCCAGCAAGCTACCTTCCTTTCTCTGGGACAGCACTGATGCAATCCCAGATGCATGGTCAGCTTTTTAGATAAACATCAAAGCAGCTTTTTGGCTCCCCAGTATGTAATTCCCACTGTAAGCATGGTGGGGCAGAGAGCACACCTCCCTGGGCCAGCAGAGCGCACCACGTCTGCTGCAACCAGGCATAAATTCTACTGGAGCATAAATAAGTCAGAAAAATATTGTGCCCAGTTCAGGCCATGGTTAATTCAAACAAGCCCACCAGTTTGACAGCTTGGTTTGAATGCTCTGGTGCTTGAAATGCAAAATACAACATAGACCATTAACCCGTGTCTGCAGAGAATTATATCTTATTTTTTGTAGTTTATTCAACAAATCCAATAGACTGATCCTATCCTATTCCCTCTGCCTTTAAGACAATCCAAGAATCTATTTACTTTCCTCTTTCCACATGGATGGCAGCAGTGATAGGTGCTTTGGGAGAGAGAGTGCCCACTAACATTTATTTATGGTCCAGCAGTGGCTGCAGCATGCAAGCACTGCTTGTGTGCACAGTGAGATACACTCCTTGCCCCACATCCTTACAGTGCATAACATTTCCTAAACCTTCATTTCTTGGGACAACAAAAGCCTAAGAAAAGACTTTCTGGTGTAAACTGCCTTCGGCACCTCTCCAGGGCACCTTGCACTGGCCCCTTCCGCAACCCAGGCTGGTGCAATCCAAGTTTGCTAATTCCCCATTTTCCAGATGGTCAATCTAGGGCATGAAAAGGTCAAGGGTCAGGCCTGACAAGCAAAATACGTCTTTAGAGTATGTTTTCTGATAGCAGAATATGGCCAACTACTTTCTGGGTCTCAAGACCTGTGTCTGGCAGCATCCAGGAACTCATTCAGAATCACAACCAAGACAATGTTCTGCTCTTTCACAAACCCAAGCGCTGAGCTGCTCAAAAGGCCAAACAACCCTCAGCTACTGGGATCACCTTAATCCATGACCAGATCCAGATCAAAATTCAGGAAACAGCTGCTGCTTGGTACAACAGACAGAGCAAGCCCCAGCCTGCTGGGATGCAGCCTTGCTCATATTTTTGCAGGTCCAGAAGAGTAATTCAAAAATCTGCAGTTTAGCACTTTTAGCTCCCTGCATGGATATATCTGATGCATTCAGGTACAAGTGTGTATGTGCCACCTCCAGGGAATTTATTTTCCCCCTCTTTGCCAAGATAAACAGCATACCAAGCATGAAGTGGGGGGAGGAGACAAGGCTGATTTAAGTGATTTCACTTTGCGATTTTCTGTGTTCTTTTTAAGTCGCTTATCCATTTCAGTGCTCAATATTCGGCTCTTTCCCTAATTAGAAAATCGCTAATCTGCTCTGAAAAATGTAAAAGTGAGCCTTGCTTACGTGCATTGCTTGGAATATGCAAGTGTGTTGGGTTTTGTGTTGCTTCCAAGCTCTTTTTAAAAGGCTTCTGGTGTCTCCAGCTGGCATCACTTGCTCCCGTTGATCCCTCCCCCAGTCCATGTTCAACCCTTGTGTGCAGAGCAGTGCTATGCATACCTAGTGCCTCCAAGAAATTACTCCTGTTCTATTCCCAGTACACACATGAAAACTTTGGCAACCCTATGAATAACATCTTCGACCCTTTCTTTGCCTGGGCAACCCCTCTCAACCAGAACAGGACAACCTTTCCACACCACCTCCCGGACACCAGCAGCCCTGAAACCCTGGGAAGGGACAAGGGAGAACTCTGAAGGTAGAAACTCGAGAAAAGTGAATTTTCAAATCAGACCAGAGAATTGCTTCAAGGTTCAAGAGCAGCACTGAATTAGCCTGTTATATCCACAAGACTCTACCAGGGAGCAGCAAGAGTGGGGCTGCTCTACACAGGGGACAATGCAGGAGCCATGCATGAGCACAGGGCAGCCCTCACCCACCGAGCACAGTCCCACCCACAGTCTGAGCAGGGCTAGGTAGAGACAAGCCCAGTGGACAGCCCCAGGCAAGCTGAGGTGACAAGTTAAAAGCCAACTCCACTCACAGAGCTCAGGCAGGAACAAGAAAGAGTCAGAGAGAGGTTACCTGCAGCATAGGTCCAAAGCCCAGTCAGGAGACAGGACTGGATGCCAGTCCTGCAGTGTCACTGCAAGGTTCATCCAGGAGACAAGGCAGCAGCAAGGACCACCAACTGCACCACGGATCCCATAGAGCCAGCAGCAGGGACAATGCTGGGGACAGGTGCAGCCCCAGCAGAGCTCAGCAAGGCACAAGGAGCTGAGCTCAAATGAAGCTCCTCAGGCTGAGGAGCTGAGCGTGGGTCCCAGGTGAAGCTGGTTAAGGCAATGAGGCTCATTAACACATTGGGGCCCTCTGGCTGGTCAACACCCACCACCTTCCTACCCTGTGTGCTATTGTGGAGATCCCAGCCTGGGTAAGAGCAGTGGTGGCAGTGACAGCTGCATCATTCAGCCTAGTGTAGGATGGACAGCAGACCAGACCGAGCAGTTCCCAGCTCAGCAGTGCTCTGTGCATCAGGAATTCAACACCTGCTTCGAGGTATAAATCCAACTGTCCTGAAGGCCAGCAGCTGGTGGCCTTAGACAGCAGTGTCTAGCCTGGGTGATTCATCACTACTCTTTTGTGGAAAAAATCCCATTAAGCAGACACCAGCATAAGACCAAAGGGTGAGGGGTTGGTCCTGAACAGGTCACCCCAAGAAGGCAGTGCAGAGATCAGGCTCCTCTGCAACAGGTGAGTGCACCTGCAGAACATGCCTGCTCCCCAGGAACACGCCTGATCCTGAGCAGAGCTGCTTGCACCCCCATCAGAACACATAACCCTTACACAAATCCCAGCATTGCTCAGCCAGCAGTTGACATTGTACTAAGAAAAAACAACCCACCCACACACTGCATAACCAGCAATCAGGGGAGAAAAGAAATCAGGAGCAGCTGGCCTGCAGTGCTCCAAGCCTCACCTCTAACAAGGCACCCACCAGCTTAGATGAACACTCCAGAAACCTCCTGGCCTGCTGTGTACTATGAATAGTACCTGTTTAAGCACCACTCCATCTTTACCCTAGACAAGAAGGATCTCTTGCCTAGGTATCTACACAGCACAGAAGCGAGATTAAAACCAGACAGGCACTGTCCTGGCCAGGATAGCCTATTCCATGGCCTCTGCAGCTCTCTCCCAAGTGTTATGGCTGTGGTCTGTCACACTTGGCTACCTGCACATTAAGTTGAGCAAGTGCTTGTGCTGCTCTAGCATCCTGCTGCGAGCCGCAGCTCTCATACTGCACATTTCAGGGTTTTTAAAATCAGCTTCTCAGTGCTCTTGTACCTAAACCTTGCCCCATGCTGGAAGAGCCATGATGGTGTCCTCATTCCTCCCTTCTCCCTTCTCTTTTGGGAAGAGCTCTGTCCCTGGCTAGGACGTGCCCATTGCTCCCTCTCTACAGGTCCCTGTGAGAGCCAGGCCGCGTGCCCAGCGCACCCAGCAGCTCGTGGCAGACACATCCCTGTCCTACAGGAACACAGCCAAAGCAGGAGGAAGAAACTGTGCAGCTACAACCAGCAACAGTGCAGCTAAAGAACTCAGAGCCCTCATATTACACCATTTTCCAGGGGTGCTATTTGCTCACAAGCTTTTCCCAAGCAAGCACTTTGCTAGGAAGAGTAGTACAACTTAAATGGTAATTAGTCACCCATCGTGCCCTTGCTCCCAAAGGATCTCCAGGAACATTTTGGGGAAATACTGTGAAAATTAATCCAAGGCTGACATACAGGCAACATTGCATTGCAGTAGCATGGACAGTTTGCCACGAATCCTCTCCTGCCCAGATTGCTCACAGGAGAGGAAGGGTACACAGCTGCTATCATAAACCTTTCCAGCCAAACCACCCCGCTTCATTATAGTTTGTCACCTGCTCAGGGAAATCACTTGTCACAAAAATTTTCTTTTCCACTTAATGACTTCAAACTCAATTTGAGGATTGGCTCAGCAGACTGCAGCTGAGGTACCTTTCAAACAGAGTGTGCACCTTCCCTGGGTATGAGCTGATACTGGAGGCATGGCAGTCGTATCTTCCATTCGGGATGCAGATCTGTCATAAGCTTGGGGCAATTAAAGGCCTGACTCAGCAAAGCATGACAACCCACTGATTGTAAGCCCACACTTACTGTTTAATAAGGATGGAATCTGTTAAACTGGGGCTGATGAGACCCTGACCTAAACAAGGGTTAGGTGAGGAATTGGGATCATGACAAGAGATCTGCAGAGCAAAGGAGTGAAAGAGGCAGAGGCCTCTCTGCATGGCCAGATTCAAGAGCATTTATACAATGAAGTGTGGTGCCAGGATCAGCCCTGAAATGCAGAATTTACTCAGCAGTAAGCAAAGGGAGCTGATTGTCACAGGCTGGTACTCTGAACTGCTCAGCACCTCCTCACCGATGAAGCACACACAGAGCTTGTGTTGCCACCACGTACTGAGGTTGGTACAAGACAGCATCAGTGGGCAAGGCAGGCCAACACTCCTAGTCACTGCAACTACATAAATAATGCAAATACCGCACGCAAGAAAAGTCACAAATAAAAAAAATATATTGTGCCATGAGGGAAGCCGGAAAGATAGAGGCTCTCATAAGTCAAGTGTCTTTCCTACAGTCACCAAGCAAGTTTCAGAGCCAAAACTAGAAGTTGGTGCACCCAGTGCCCTTCTCTGCACCCCAAACTGTCTTTTCAGCATTTTATGCTATAGCGACAAAGTTTCCCTACCACAGATCTAGTCTAAAATTACTCCTGCTTACTGGAATTGCAAAAAAGGACTAGCAACAACTATCTTGGTTGACCTAGAATGATCTGTTAAAATTCTGCACGTGAGTGCTGTTAAATGCAAGCATAAGGTAAGTGAATGCTGTGTCCCACATTCCCAGTGAAATTAATAGGCCCTGTGTTATGATGGAGCAGACACAAAATCATTGCTATGACTGAAGCAAGGCCATGATTTATTTATCTAGTTTGCACTGTTCCTAAGTAGCTGCGCACAGTATATTAGGTAAACTTAAACATATATCTTGTTACTTTAGCAGCCCAATGACAGCAATCACACCTCTTCTAAAAGCAGAATAAATTGAACAGGAAACCAATGAATCAGCTTAAGAATCTCCTCACCAAGGCACTTCCTCCCTTGCTGCTGGGACAGCCACCCAATTCCAGCCCTACAGGCCCTGGTCAGGATGGATGGAGCACAGGACTGCTCCTGAAATCCACACTCACAGCTCCAGGTAGCAAGCTGGGGTCAGCCCCCCGCTCCATTTGGCTCGGCATCCAGCAGACTGAGTGTGTTCTCAGGAGACAGCAGTTCAAATTAGCACATTAGCAGAACTGCCAAGAATTGAAAGCCCAATGCAACCAGCTAAACACTTGAGATTTGCTCCAGTGGCTGCTGGAGTAAGCCCTGCTCAAGGCACAGATAACAACATGCTCTCTCAGTGACACAGACACTCCCTACAGCCAGCAACCCTGCCCCACACCAGCACCAACCCAAACACAAAGGCAGTGCTATGCAAAAGCATCAGCCCAGCTCCTAAAAGCAGACCCATCCTGCAGACAAGCTAAAAAAGGTGCTGCATTAATGGAGAGTGCACCAAATCCTGCTCCAGGGTTAGCTGGGCCTCAGCGAACCCATCCCTTTACATGCACAGAGCATCCCACAGCACTGCCTCACCTCTCTTACCCAGCCTCAGAGGGGTTCTCACCCATTCAACCTCATCATCATCTCCATCTCTATGCAGAAACCCAGTGAAGATTTAAGAAAAAAGAGAACTTTAAAACATTTCATCATCAAGAGTTAAAAATACTTTCTTCAGCCAACTGCAAGGCAAGCAGAGGGGACAGTGTTTACTGCAATGTATGGCTACAAATTGAGAGTGCTGTTTTAGAGGAAGATCTGGTGCTCTGGTGGTTTCAATACATTCTTTAAAGCCCTGTAATAGAGACTTATTTCAGCTCCTTTCTCCACAAGGAGCCTTTAACTTACTAGCAACCCCACTCCATTAGTTACACAAGCAACCAGTTCCCATCTAATTGGTTTATAAGACAGCAGGTCTTCCTTTTTAATGGCTGATTAATTGCCACACTGCCCAATGCAAGGCTGTGATACACTTGTCTCTGTAGAGATTTAGCAAGGAAGCCTGAGGCTTCCATGTAAAGGAAGGGATTGACACCTAAAAAAAAAAGTTGTGATCCAGTCAGAACCAAACTGGCTGGCAGCCTCTCCCAGTAACCTTCCCACCACCTCCATCCTGTAAAAGTCAAGGGGAATAAAAATACTCCCATTTTTAAGGCGAAATTCGAAGTTCATCAGGGAGATAGGGCTCATTTAGTTTTTAATTTTTCATTTAGCTCCAGGTTAAATTCAGGCAGGGAGCCTGATGTTGAAATGGATTGAACAACTGTTTTAACACAATCCAGCTTCCTTTCCAAAGCTCTTCCATCTCCCCATTCACTGCCAAGAAAAGGACCAAAGTGGACAAGAATAGGGAGATTAAACAGAAACAAAAGTCAGAGTCAGCACCAGGCTGGCCTAATGCGGGCACGGCTTTGTTGTTGGCATTTTGCTGTTTGTTGTCTGCAATCCTTTTAAGGTGGCTGCAGCTTGCAGCCAGCATAATCCTGATTTTGTAAGGGTTTGGGGTTTTTTCCTCCCCCTTCCTTTTTCCACATTGCCAGCAATTGATTTCATTTAACATTTTCATTTCTCTGCCCGCTGTAAATAACCACTTGGCAGTTGAATTTCTCAAGTAGAACAGGCAGCGGCTGCTTACTCTCTTCCTGGCAGCTGGGGGGGAATCTGGCAAGCACTAAAGCAAGAAGCTGTTTCAAGTAGCTTTGAAATGTGCAAGAGATTACACGGGTAGCACTTGGAGTGGAAGAAGTCACAATACCGAAAGCCTGAGAACTTATTTTTGAAAAACCTGGTGAACTTGGTGGCTGAGAGACTAAATTCACCAGTGAGGGACGAGTATTTGACTCCCAGTTCACGGCTCTGCACAGCCACTGACGGATGCCAGCGGAGAAGGGGACGGGGCTGCTGCAGCTCGTGGCTGCCAGTAATCTGGCAGCACATAACTGCACCCAAACCAGCACACAAGGTACAACCCAAGGAGACAACAACCCTACTTGCCACCTCCTTGTGCTCTGCAAACAGCACTTGCTCACTGCCACGCTCTGCTGTGCACATCAGCAGGCTGAGATACTGCATCAGTGCTTGTCACACCAGCCCTGTCTTCCTCCCTGGGGCCCAGCTCTCAGTGTGTTGGTGCTGCATTCCCAAAATATTCAGCAGGACAAGATGCCTCTGACCTTCAAGATACCCGTGCCGTGTCCTCTCCCACTGCCCGGGCAACACATGGCCACCCTGCCAGGAAAGCTCAAGACCTGAGAGGAAAAGAACCCCTCTTTACCACCCAGTTTATTAGCCACAAATTTCTGTTCTTGTTTATAATCCCAAGAAATCCCAAGAAATCCCTGACCTCACTAGAGTTGGACAAATTTAGGGCCAGAGCAAACTTCACTGTAAGTCAGCCTTCACAGCAGAGTAATAAAAGAGTCACAGAATCAATGTCAACTGGCAGCAGATGAAATCCCTGGGTTCATCTTAGTCATCCTGGCATAGTATCCATGTAACTACTTTAGGCTTAAAGCATTTAACTTGTATTTTATGTGAGGAGGGAGAGGGAGAGAGGTTGTTGCCCCAGAATTGCCATGCTGCCCCCAAACGCAGGAGTTCCCAGTACGAGGCTTTGTTGCCCTCCAAGAGAGGTTGAGCCATGGAGATCAAGCACAAGAATGGGTATTTACCACCCTGAATGGCTGCATGCATAGCTAAGCGAGCACAAAGTATTAATAATGATTAATTTGTAAGGGTTGCTTTTTAGCTTTTGTTCAGAAAAAGTCAGCACATTCTGAGCAGAGCTATTAACAGTACCAACAAGCAGAGCTCGTACCACAGGCTACGTGGCCTAATTCCACCCTGCTTTTCTGATGCTGCAAAAAAGCTGCAGTAGAAGATATCGTCAGTGCCAGGATCCTACCACACACCGGCCCCCACCCCGCATCTCAGCCCTGAAAAGCTCCTCAGCAAGAGCTGCTCGCTCCTCCCCAGCTCCCTGCCCCTCAACCCATGCTGCGAACTACAGAGAATGTCTTTGAAAATGCCCCCGCTGAACTCGTAGAGGCAGAGCGGAGCAGGGATGACAAAATCGGAGCTGGCAGCTCCGCAGAGCGCAGCCCGACAGTCGGTTCACCTTTCCCTTCCCCTCTCCAGCCCAGCACGAGTGGGAGGGCTCGGGAGCGGGACGGCGCAGCCGAGGAGCGCCAGCGGCAGCGAAGGAGGGCAGGAGCGGCAGGCAGAGGTGGGCAGCCGCCGCCTTGTTAACACGGTGACGCAGCTGGGCTCCCTGCTCCGAAAAAGCGCTCGCGATGGGCACGGGCACACAGCGATGCGAGCACAGGCTGTTCGGGAGTCCCTCGAGAGGCAGAGTCGGTCTAATCCACAGCTACACAGCGGGATAATACACTTGCTCCCCCTCAAAAATACATCTGGGACGCCAAGGGGTGCGGAAGGAGCTCATATCCCGTTCTGGCCAGGCGCTGCCGCAGAGCAGGAGCGCTGCTGTCACCTCCTGCCGCCACCCACACCTGCGAGCAGCAGGGCGAGCATGGAAGAGGCAGCCGCCTCCCCACAATGCAGAGCACACTGCTCTTCAGGGGAGGACAGGCAGGGCTAATCCCCATCTCACAACTTGCAACGCTAAGTACATGAGAGGCTGTTTTTCTATTTATTTTATATATATTTATTTTAGTAACTTTGCTTCACCTCTTCTTTTTCCCCAGCAGACAAACAGTGGAGTAGAGCAAGCATGGATAATTCTCATCCCATTTTATTTTATTTCTCTGTGGCGTTTCTCTGTTTGCTTTTGAGAGGAGGGGGTTGTTGAAGCATGTGTATTGCTTTGCAATTACAAATTAGCTTTTTAAATGAAGTGTGCTGCAAGAGGCCTGATATGCCATGTGTGAGTGTGCTACTCAGCCTCTGATGAGAAACAAAAGTGGAAAAAAACCCACCCTACAAATAACTGCTGTGGTGCCACTCACAGAGCCTGGTCTGAGCCGGGAGCTCTGCACAAGTGCAAAGCGAGGAGTGGTCACAGTCACGGGCTCCTCCTGGGGGTTTGGTTCCCAGGGACAGCAGAAAGATTATTTTGCAGAGTAAATGGAAGCACTTGACAGCAGGAAGCAGGTCAAAGCACAGCTCTGCTCAGGCTTCAGGGAGGCTCTGAGCAGAGGGGAGGAGACAAGGAAAAGGCATCCTCCATCTCCCATGGAGGGGCTTCAGCTTTCCCTGGACCTCCAAATCCAGAGCCTGCCATGCTAACAGCACTCTGTGCAGGGGACCTCTGGAAGAGCTGAATTTTACATGCACCAGAGTACAAAGTTTGGATACTGTAGCAACTTGACATGTCCCATTTCTCTTCCATGAAAATCCTCAAGGGCTGTGGCAGTAAAGCCAGGGCCCGCACACTCTTCCCAAGGGTTTTGGCACTGTAGGTCATCACCACACTGAGAACTTGTAGGCCTGCTCTGGATCTGACACCCCTTAGGCAGCTGCTGATGGGAAACACACCTCCAAGAGCAGTCCTGGAAAGGCAATATGCTTTCAGCCCAATATGCTTTCAGCCTGCCCACAGATTTAGGGAACCAGTAATTGCCTGCAGAAGCCTGGAACCATCTCTTTCCCAATGTCTGTTATTAGCAAGTCGAGTGAGCACCTTGTTGTTGACAAACATTCAGCTGCAGATGTGCCTTAGCCATGTCCCAATCTCTCTTCTTCCATCACCTGCAATTTTTGCAGCAGCTGATCAAAGGAGCATACGCAGAGTGAGCACTCAGCAAACGTTATCAGATATTCAGCACAAAAGGAAAAGTTGACAAATGATCAAGTGCAGTTCCATCTCTAGTCTGCTGCTCACAGACAACTGACAAACAGAACACCAATGGTGACAGTCTTCCTCTAAATTCAAAGGCAGGCAGAGAGCAGCCATTTAGCAAAATAGCTGCAATAAAAAATAAATACCCCCAACCCCAGCAAAATTAAAAACCCCTTGTACTTTAGCTCCAGAGCTCAGAAAACCTCAGCCCCAAAGCCAGTCCTCAGAGCTGGGTGTACACCAAAAGCCTGCTCAGATTCCCTCTGTGAAACTTTTGATACCACTATGGGGTTTCCCTACATCCTTTTAGACACATGTGGGCTTTTATAGTTTATTTTGGCTTAGGACATAGGCACAAATCTGCTTGAAGCATCTTACGAGTGTTCCCAAGCCCGCATTCCCAGGTCCTGACCACTCTGCCCGGTCCTTTCCCCTTTCATTTCACTTGTCTGTGCCCAACTCACCCAACCATTAAGGAGCACATTCTATAGCACTAACCTGCCATCCGTGGCCCCGTGCTGCTGATGTGCTCTCCTCCATCCCTCACCTGTGAAGGACTTTGCTCAGACCAGCAGGAACTGGTATTTTCCACCGCACACTCATTTTCTGCCCAGCAGAGCTGAGTGCAATTTTAAGGTCTCTGTCAACCACCCCCTGTCCTTCTTACTACCTCCAAACCTTTCCTTAGAGCTGCTAAATCATAAGCCTCTAAACATCTAGACACTGTGATCTGCATTTAAGAAAATAAATCTCATGTTTTATAAAATACCGGCAGAGTTTTTCCCTCTGTTCCTCATTAAGCCTTTTTGGTTCACACGACATGTCCCCTGTGCAGACTGTAGCAGCAGCAGCATGCAAGTTCAATGTAGGAAGAATAAAGAGCTACCTCGAGATTCACAGCATATTAAAATTAACAGCCACTGCAGTCAAACACTGTATCTCTCTCCAATCTCATTACGAATCGCTTCTAACATAAAACAGGATCCACTTCACAATATTTCATAGAATGATCCACAAGGAAATACAGAAAAGACAAATAAATGTCAGAGTTTGTTTGAGCAAAGACCAAGAACATGGAGGGAAGGAGAGCCATGCACTGCTTTTGTGCCCTGAGCTGGCTGCACCCCAGTCACCACCTCTGCTGACCAAACACTGCTGGGTCACATGGGGCAGAGCGTGGGAGCTCAGGTCAGGGCTTTCTACTCTGAATCCAAGAACAAAATAGTGACAAATAAAGGCAAAATAAATGAAGACATTCTAAGCCTGGAGCAAACCAAGCAGGCCATGGGCTCTCATCTTCGCCAGTCATGCAATCGGTGTCCTAGTTCGTCCCGGTCATGTGTGGTTAATTGAGCTCCCAAGGGTTTCTTGACCTCATTTCCCAAGACACAACCCACAGCTCTGCCCTTCCTGGGCACCTCACTTCAGTGAGCCCCTGGCAATTCCTCTGCATGTGGAACGTGTGCCCGCCACCCCCAGCTTCCCACATTGCACAGCCAGCCACGCTCAGCCCATCAGCCAGGAGGACAACTTTCCATGAACTGCAATAAAAGGCAGAGCCAGGCTGGCCGCAGAGCGGGCCACCCTGGAGAAAAGCCACAGACATGGGGGGTACCCCACATGAGAGACCCCCACCCTGTGCCTACAAGCAGTTCCCTACTGTGCTCTCCACCCCACCCAAGCACAACCCTTCACCCCAGCAAGCTGCGGTCACCACCTTTTGTTTAAGCACAGGAAGGGTGGTTTCTGCCTCAAAGCACACCCACCTGGCTCATCCCATCCATCCAGGCCAATTGAGTTCGCTAGACATTCAGCAGCCCCATGTTTCTAGGAGAAAAAGTGGTGCTGTCAAGAATTGCAACAAGGGAAATTGCTCTGGTAGAAAAACCTGGCAGCACACATAGCCTGGGAACCTGCAGAGCCAAGCTGAGAGTAAGAGGGAGGAGAGAACTGAGAAACCAGTGAGCTCTGGGAAAAAGCTTTCACCCCCATTTTGCCACTGGGAATCCCTTCCGGCAAGAAACCTGTTAGCAAGAGCTCCCTGGGCTTTGTCTCACAGGAGGATGGAAACTGGGGGCACAGATACAGGAGGAAGCACATAGTACTTGGCTCAATCTATTACCAAAAAGCATTTGCAAAGCCAGTTACAACCGTGCACTAAGGGTAGAGATTTTATCCATGCAGAACTGGGCTGAGGACAGCAGATCCCTGGACAGTCCTGTTCCACCTGACCCTTGCAGGCAGGTACACCTAGAGGAACAGCCAGACATAATGTTATTTCCCAAAAAATCACAATCCCCTTTAATCCTCGGCAGCCATGTCTCCTCCCTGCAGCCAGTTTCCTTGAGAAATAGACAGCTTAAAATCTCTAGTGCAGCCTCCAGCATCATCAAGTGCTCCCTGCACAGAAAGGGCACAGACAGGAGCGGCATTCATCAGGCTGGTAGACACAGCATCATTTCGCTGGGTAGCTGGATGTGGTTGACTTGGATTCGCTCTCTCCCAGGAAATGATTGTGATTGTCAGAGGAGATTGGTATATGATTATTAATAACAACACCACAAGGAAAAATAGAAGGCAATCAGCTGAGCGGGGCTGGGAGAGGAAGCGGGGAGGGTTTGCAGCGTTAGCGCTGGATCCTGCTCAAGGCCCGGCAGGCTGAGAGTACCTTGGTACATGTGTTAGGCAGAAATGCAACTGCATTTTGCTTTTCCAATGAACAAATTCCCCAGATGCCATGCAGAGCAAGTTAATAAACAACAGCAGAAGCAGTGAGGAATAAAGAAGCACAGGCATTAGGGATGGTGTTTGAATAGGTGATTTGCAGAGAGCAAGTCGCAGAGTGAAAACTGGAGCAAGGTGCTCAAAAGAAGCATCTTGTTCTTGCACCAAAATTGGGCATAAGAGAGCACAAGAAATTGTCAAAAGGAGCTCAACATTAGATTTCAGGGCATCATCTATTGTTCTGCTCTCTCAGGCACCCAGGCAGAGGACCCTGGGTGACGGCAGTCACCAGGCTCAAAGCCACTCATCGCCTGCTTATCGCCAAAAGGCACAGACAGGTCTCTCCCTGCAGGGATATCACAGCACCACACCAGCCTGGAACCTCTGCACCTTCCTTTTGCTCCAAAACCATCCCTATCCTGCATATGGATGCTCCAGATTAAATTGCTTGCCAAAATCAGAGGGCTTGCAGCACAAGGAAGCAATGCACAGCATGTGCCAAGTCTCAGCTTGGTTTCACCCAAAAAATATCCTGCCATGTGCCCTCTTTTCCCAGCTAATCATCCCCACGATGTGACACCAGCACTGGAATTTCAATTTTATGCTGTATTTGAGAACACATTTCAATAACAGGAGACAAGACCAAGATAACGCAAGTTAAACCCTTGTCTGAATGAATGCCAATTCTCCCCTCTGCTCCTCTTGCAGTGGAAGGATGGTGGCAAGGGAGGAGGAGGAGGATGACGAGGAAGAACAGGAGGAAGAGAAGGAGGAAGGCAGCTCACTCTGTGCTGGCCTCCCCAGGGAAGGGAGGCAGGCTGCCAGGCAGGGGGAGTGCAGGGCTTCAGCCTGTAACTGTGCAAACACTAATGCTGCAAAAGCTAATTTTACAGAGTTCCACTCTGTGGACTCCTCTTTGTCCCAGGATTCCTCAGCCTGAGAGATTAGCAGTTTAGAGATGGAGAAAAAGAAGGTATTTTAAAATTCAGCATAAACTCACTCAGACTCAATGAGCAAGTCAGTTTGGAAGGGTGGGGATGGGCGCATGAGGGAGGGCACAAATAAATAGGAAATAATTGAACGACTAGGACGAAGAAAGAGCGTATGTGCCACCCTAGAAAGCTCAATATTCGCTTTCATTTTTATTCTCATCTTCATGCCTCTTTGCAGCTTACTTTCTATCCTTTCCAAGCTTTCCCTGATCTTCAAACAATATTCTTGTCTCTGGCTGCCTTTAACTCCCTATCCACCAACCTCCAATCACACTGGCTATTTGCTAGTATGCCACAGGCTCTCCAATAGCTTTTTTGAGCCCATAGCTGGGATGAGGCTATCCAACCTGCAATAGAAATCCCTGCAGTGAACATGGCATAGAATCACAGAATGGTTTGAGTTGGAAGGGACCTTAAAGATCGTCTCGTTTCACCCCCCTTGCCATGGGCAGGGACACCTTCCACTAGACCAGGTTTCTCAGAGCCCCATCCCACCTGGCCTTGACCTCTTCCAAGGATGAGGCATCCACAACTTCTCTGGGCAGCCTGTACCAGTGCCTCACCACTGTCACAGTAATCTTTTTCTAACACTCAATCTAAACCTACTTCCTTTCAGTTTGAAGCCATTCCCCCTTTTCTTGTCACTCCATGTCCTTGTAAACAATCCCTCTCCATCTTTCTTGCAGGCTCCCTTCAGGTACTGGAAGGCCACAACTAGGTCACACAGAAGCCTGCCCTTCTCCAAGTTGAACAATCCCAATTCTCTCAGTCTTTCCCCATAGGACAGGTGCTCCATCCCTCTAATGAACTTGGACTTGCTCCAACAGGTTGATGTCATTCCTGTGCTGGGGACCCTAGAGCTGGATGCAGTACATAAGTGTCATCCCCTACATGATCCTCCAATCCCCACCAACAACCACAGCAGTACCTGCTTGGACCTCACAGACATTCTGTCCTCACATTTCCATCTCCAGTGTATTTATCCTTGTAACACATTGGAGAGGGATGGAGGAAACTGCTGTGGGGGCAACATCACAAATTAAACCCCACAGCTTCCCAAGAGAAGCTACAGGTGATGGCCTAGGCCTGAGCTCTCCAGACACGACATCAAAACTTGAGGAGTACAGCACTCTCAGAGCTTGAATCCTTCTCCCCAGCTGGATCCTCCTCGCAGATGAAGAATGGAAGCACTGAGAGCAGCTGCCCCCATCCAGCCGGCACGAGGAGGCTGTTCCTGCACACACACACACACACACACACACACACACACACACACACATTTGCAGCAAGGGAAAGACAACAGAGAAATGGCTTCAGCGGGAGTTCATTACACTTGTTTATCTTCATTTTGTCTCTAACAGATGAACAGCGTAATGGCTTTGGCTTTCCTGGATGCCACAAACCCAGAAACATCCTAATGAAAAATAAATGTATTTACAGGGAGACGTCAAAACAGCCCGAGACAAGTCAAAGTAATGTGCCTGTGTTGGGAAAGAGTGCTTTTATTTCATTGCCCCTCCATGGCCTTCGAGCAGATCACGCAGCGGAGAGAGATAAATATTTTAAATAGTGACACTTCAGCAATGCACAGTTGGGCAAGACAGAGAATAATTAGAAAATAAATTACTTTTTTTTGCACCGTAATTCCAAATGTTGAATGAATTGGATTACTTGACAGACTCCAGACCTGTTTCAATATCAAGGGTCCTATCCAAAGAGATACAGGGAACCTGGCCTCCAAAAAGAAGCCAAAATATAAATAAATGCAGCTTAGAGAAAGTGTTTAAGATCTGCCTGGCAACCTCCATAAATCTAAAAGATAGAAGGCTTCTCCTGGCCTCACACCAACAGTTTGGTCTAAAAATAGGTTAATCTTCCCGAGAGCAAAGGAGCCATCATCAACACAACACTGCCTGCAACACGTACCCTGCCCCCGCAGGCACACACCGCTGCCCGGGGCAGGCACAGTCACACGGTGCACAAAGGCCACTGAACTTACTCGTTAATAGCCAAATTCCCTTCCTTAATCCACCCCGGGGAAGCTCACGTGCCGTCCCCGACCTGCTGCACTGAGCAAGGGGACTTGCTGTCACCTGGAATGGTCTCTCCTTGCTTCATTTCTTGGAAGACCATTTGCATAGATGCAAATGTGTTTTCCCCCCAACCCTGATTAACTACACAAATGTATGGCTATATAGATTGGGATGAATATGCACACGCATGCTTTACTGTTGTGCTGACAGAGCATATTGCTTATTTGGGGAAAACAGTAAGATTTCAACTTGTTCAAGTAAAGAGGATTGTATAATCTCTCCTCCCTTGTCCCCTCTCTCTTTGTCTGATTTTTGATTTAACTTGTCAGTTGGTTTAATACCAGGCTTATGCAGACATATGGAAATGGTCACTTACAAACTTTGGAAAACCACAGTTAGGATGCTTTTAGAGAAAAGCCAATTGTTAAATGACCTGCTAAACCAGATATAAAGCTGGGGCAATTTTTCGCACCAGAAGATTTCAGTTATAATAAATATATCTTAAGACAGAGCTAAGTGAGAAGAGTAATTACCAATTTAAACATGAGAAAACCTCTACAAATCCCAAAGAGTTGTCATTAGTTCCCTAAAAAGCATTATAAAGTAGAGCAGGCATATCAGTAATTTTGGATGAAATATTTAAAAGCAATTGTGAAAGAACACGCATGATGGAATCAGGAAATCCGATGTTTTAACACTAGACTGGACTGCAAAACTAGCAATATCTGCAACCTGAAATGCACAGTGAAACCATCCAAAATTAAATTGTGTGGTAGTTAAATAATGTGGGACTGTATTTTTAAATATATTATGTTTTGAAATGTGCTGCTTAACTAGAATTCGTAAACCTTAATAGTGATTCTTGTGGTTTTGCTTAAAACTATTAAAAGAAGTGAGAATAAGTACTTTCAGTATGAAGTTCACAATAAAATAACCATTTCAATTTTTTAAAATAAAATTTATTTTATTAAAATAAAATAATTTTAATTTTTAAAACCTTAAAAATATCAAACTCTCACACAATTCAATGAATTCTGACAAGAGCAGAGAAATGGTACTAGTTTTTGAACTGAGATTTCTTTTGGCTTTACCTAAGAGCTCCTTTGCCTAGCAGAATTATGCATCATAATGGATGTTCTTAATTGTGCAAATCCCGAGTTTAGATGCAATCACTGGCACTGCAATGCTCTGTTCACATTGCACTGATGTGCACACTCAGAAACATCATCCACCTTAGCACAGCTTTCCCCTGAAGAATATCCTTTGTTTTCAAAATTATTAAAAAAAAAAAAAAAAGAAATGGAGTTGCCCAAGGAAGAATTTGCTATGCAATATTTGTTAGCACTTTGAAGTTAAGCATCAATCTCAAGCCATTTAAAAACTGCTTTTAAAAGCAAAGCTGCTAACACATAAAAGCTGGGGAAAGTAGCAACAGCATAAAAGCTGAATTTGCAGCTGATTTGTACCACTAGAGCAGCTGAAGTGAACTCATGAATCTGGCCTTTAATTTCTAATTGATTTTATGACTTGGCAGTGAGCACAGGAACACAGGTCTGTCTGTAAGAGGAGACCAGGGGGACATCAGTCCTCTGGGCATGACACCTTTGTGTCTCCAGAGCTGCCCAGGCAGCCCTGCAGCCCCCACCACTGGCACGGGGGGCACGGCAGCTCTGCTGGGAAAGCCCTTGGCTGTGGGGTGTTCCACTGCACAAGGCATCAATAATCAATGAGTTGATAACACAGGGAACAAGGACAGAGATCAAGGACCCCCATCAGCCAGGGATCAGTGGATCACACACAAGTCACCTGCACAGGAGTTCTAAGGTCACATTAGCCCCCACCTTGCAGGTGATGTGCTGCTGACTTCACTTGGTTGTACCCGAGTAATGAGATGCAGGAATATTTAATAATTTAACCAAAGGATGACCCAGTTGCCTCAAGAACAACCTGTACCAAGCTTTCAGTTACAGCTATGGAAAATTTGTCTTCATTATCTTGTTATTGTAATTTGAAACATAAAAAAACTAAGACAAATTCCTGAAAGGACTTGATAATTACTAATCAATCTTCTTCAGCTTTGCTTATAGACTTTCAGAAGATTCCTCCACCCATAGTCCTAAGTACTGTGCTATGCTATATTTTCATATTAAAAAGGCTATGGACTTTGACTTTAAATTAAATACTTCTGATTTCCCATAGTTTTGGTACAAGGGATCACCACCTGTTGTACAAGCTATGTACTGAGTGGGTAAAGTCAATGCTATACAGCTGGGAACTATAGTGCCAAGAAGGCTTTTATTATTTATTACACATTTATTAGTTTTGTAAGTCACCACCAGCCTTCAGTCCCTGGAAGTAGAGGCAGAGCATACCAGTAAACACAGTAAAAGACATGGTCCTGCTGACACCCATCAAGAAGTTTGTCTGAGCTGGCAATGTTATTTGCCTGGGACATGGGAAAGACTGGCAAAAGCTGGTCTGCCTCCTTCTGCTTTAAATGAGTAAGATATAAATATAGAAGCTTTGGAAAGTTGTCTCAAGTTTGCTGCATTGCAATTGCCATAACAATTGGATTATGATCCTTATTTATCCTCATTGACAAAGTGATTGAGTTTGGTCAGCTGGATCCCTTCCCTTCCTAGGGGACAACAGACAGGTGATGCAGCCCCAGGTCTCCCTGGAAAGCAGCAGAGGTCTGGCACTGGCTGACACCCAGCGATCTCCAGGGCCCTCGCTGGGACAGTTTGGACAATCCTGTCAATCCACCACTTGCCAAGTCCCTCTGACTGCAGAAATTACAGCTGTGAGCTGCTCTTCAGAAGAGACAGCAGCAGAGATGCAAGAATGATTTCCTTGCACACCATGGATGACACAGACCCAGCCTGAATGCTGCACCCCTCTGTTGAGCTGGAGCAAACAAAAGGTCAGAGATTATGACAGCTCCCCACAGCTAAGTCAGTGGTGTGGAATTCCTCTGACCCGTCTGAAAGCTATCTAGATTTTCTAGACAAATGGCCAGACAGGCAGGCCAGCTGAAAATGACAAACAGAAGAAATCATCTGCAGAGACACTGCAGTGGGGCATAGCGAGGATGATGAATTCTGGGGTGCAGAGGCAGGGGAAAATTTGAACAAGAGTTCTGATATTACTCCTAAAGAACACTTGTTCTGTCATGGTTTAGGATGCCTTGATTTTTGACCAAAAAATCCAAAGCTTGGACAAAAAAAAAAAACCAAAAACCAGGAAAAAACAATGACAAATGCAATCAAGCAGTAATAGTCAAAACAAAATCCAACAGACTCCTCCGTGAAGTGTTATTCTATTATGGTATCATCTATATAGCAAAAGTGATGCAAAGAAAGAGAAGTAGGAGTAAGAACATTCCTAAACCACCTCCAGACATCACAAAGCATCAAGATGCCACTTGTTAACAGCTGGTGTCAGGACTGGAGATATGAACAGCAAACAGGAAGGATTCGCTGGCTGGGAAAATGGGCCAGAACCAAATGCAACAGCCTTGAGACTACCCCAGCTGAACCCCTGAATATCTGCTGGACAACAGGCATATGTGAACAGGAGCCACCTGTGAGAATCAGAAGATACTGAAGCAACCATTGCTGTTCTGCCCCTCTCACTCCTGTTCCCAATGCTGCAAACAGAATCACAGAATGGTTTGGGTTGGAAAGGACTTGAAAGATCACCCCATTTCAACCCCCTTGCTATGGCCAGTAACACCTTCCACTAGACCAGGTTTCTCAGAGCACCATCCCACCTGGCCTCAAACACTTCCAGGGATGGGGCAGCCAGAGCTTCTCTGGGCAACCTGCGCCAGAGCCTCACCATCCTCACAGGGAAGATATTTTAATATCTAATATAAGCCTGCTCTCAGTTTGAAGCCATTCCCTCTTGTCCTATCACTCCATGCTCTTGTGAATAGTCTCTCCCTACTTTTTTTTGGAAGCTCCCTTCCATGAGCAGGATCTGCAACTGCAGTTTGATGTGCCCTCAGCTCAGAGGTGCAGTGCTCAGAGAAGAACATTTGAGGAAAAGACAAACCTACTACAAGGAGTAAGGGAGAAACTAGGAAGTACACTACGTGTTTAGAAGAGAACAGATGTGCAACAGACATGTATTACAAGACCACAGCACAATAGATGGAAAGAAAGAAATATGGTAAATATTCTACAGCACATACAAGCAGCCCTAGAGATATACCAGAACAAATACAGAGGAAGAAATTACTACATATAGCTAACAGAGATCCACATTAGGAACGGTATTACAAGAAAGATTACCTCCGTCAAAGCCAACCCCTGGAGACCTTCTTAGGCTAATATTTGTCCTCAGCATCTGCTTTTAAGGTCCTTATGAAATAGGGACACCATTTATTACAGCACCAATTGCACTTCTGCTCAGTTTTTCATGAGCAAAATAACTTAAACTGAGGCAGACCACAACAACTAGAAGCAGCTTGAGCCTTAGAACCCCATTTAGAAGCCTGGCACTGGGAAGTTTTAAGTGGGTTCACATGTGTGATTTCTCCAGGGTTTGCTGGATCCCCATGAAGAGGGCTATAATAGCACATGAGAAGCTGCAACTAGAAATCTGCCAAAATGTACTTCTCGAATTCTCAAAAAGTACTGCAAAGCCCTGTTGTGCCCAAAGTTTTTCTTTGCTTTCAGTTCATGCTAATTTCTACCTATTAAGTGCCAATTTCAAAACATGAATTACAAAACACTCTCAGTGTGCTCATTTTTCTTTTGGTTTCCTCTTAAAAATAACCAACAATGTGCAGTTTGTCCCTAGATTTTTCTGTGGCAGGCATCACTAACATGCAGTGAATGTGAATTCAGAAGTCCTCACTGTGGGAGGGAAATAGATTGCTACACCAGGAAGATACAGAAATCCTGCCCAGGCTCCCAGAGCAGGCTGAGCAGAGACAGGATCCAACCACGGATGTCCAAGCAGCTACTTTCTACCTGAGTCACAAAAGTCTTTTCTTCCTTTTGCCAGCAAACCTGCTCAAGTTCGTGCCCTATCTGGACTAGCTGAAACTTCACAGACCTACTGATCCAGAAATAAACTTTGTATTTAGGATTTATTAAATCCTAAGCCAAATGCCATGGAAGGAAAAAAGGTCAAAAGTCAAGTGGGATGTGATTCCTCCAGATGTGAGTGAGTTGGATAACAAACAGCCCAGAAAACGCCACGACATTCTCATGCCATAGAAATGCTCTGATAAACGTCTCTGTCTACTTCATTACAGCAATAATAGGAAGGTTTAAGTGATTCCCCTCATCAGTCTATTGCAAGGGTTAAAGCTAGCCACAAAGTTTAGACTGGGATGTTGAGGGCTGTTCAGATGACCCATTTTTTGTTCCTCTAAGATTCAGGCTTGAGCACAAGTATTATACACTGTAATAGCAATAGCTTATTATTAAATAAATTTTTTTCTGTATAATAATTTCCCCTGGAAAACAGTTTTTGATTTCTGGTGAAATATGCAGATATGTACAGTATAACTATCACTGGTTCTCCCATAAAACAATCATCCAGCATGGAATATAGAATTTGCAATTTAACAGGGACCTACATTTCTTTAAGGTTTTTGGTTTGGTTTTCCTTTTTTAAACTATTTAATGAGCCACTTCTAAATGAAATGAGTCTGGTTAATGAGAAACTTATGAAAAAAAAAATGAATTTACCCTTCTGGATTTTAGTATGAACATGCTTCTCTTTAGTACACATTCCCCTAGTTTTCCCTTGTCCATTTTCAAAAGGAGTCGTGCCCTCTGGAAATGCCAAGGGCACATTTAGATGTAGGATGGACAGCTATTATCCCCACTGATATCTATACAACCAACAGTTTTGGTAAACCAAACCTCCAGCCCCAAAGAATGGCTTTTTCTTATCACAAGGACCACCAAGACTTACCTTGAAACAGAGCGTGTAAAGCAAACCAGTGGAGAGAGGACTTAATGGATTATCAGGCCTAACTGCCTAAATTCTTGCTTGAGTTTTTCCTCCCGATTTGTTTTGGACTTGGTAAAGCAATTGCAGGAGATCCTGGATGCAGAGGGCTGCAACTGAGGCACCAGAAAGAGTTCCTGTGTAGATGACACTCTGGTTTGCATGGAGCAAACCAGCTGCTGGGGTGAAGAATTCAGCTTGCCGCATCACACATTTGAAAGTTATTTGCAGAAGGATTTTTTACAGGTTTATTACTCCAAATAATATAGTGAGCTGCTTTTGCCAATACTTCAACTTAGCCATATTGCAGAGTATGGTTCCTGGAAACTCATGAGCTGAGTGAGAAGGCTTTGGAGATGCCCTCTGCAGTGTCATGAAAGACCATCTCTACCACTTGGCTGAAGAAATCCAGTAACCAGAAGCTGACACAGTGGTGTTGCAAAAAACCCCCACCAAAATCAACCAACACTAAGAAAACAAAACAACCCCACCTTACTTCACATGGAGCAACTACAAATGGATTTTGATAAGATCAACCTGTAGCTTTATTCAGACAAGTGAAGTTTGTTCAAATAAGTGCACAAATACATTCAATGTTAACAATGTGAAAATGTTGGGGCACCCAAAATTCAAGCATTTTACTTTCTCTACTTCCAGCACAGCAGAGCCACTTAGGAGAAAGCTCATAGTCAAACAGAAATACAGTATCTGCGGTAAAATACATACAAAATTACCACAAAAGTAATTGCTTTTGGTATAAATGGTTGTCTTCAAAGTTTTCTCTAGCATACAGGTCCCTTCAGAAAGAGCGAGAATAAATTTACTGCATGTGAATTTATTCAAAGCTAGTAGATTCAGTATAATGAAATCCTCCTAAGTAAATATATGATAAAGAAGCAAATGCTTAGCACTTGACCTCAAGAGCTGGGATTTCTTGACACACTGCTGTAATGCAAAGCAGCAGGAACCTCAGGACTGCTGGCACAGAGGAGTCAAGCAAGGAAAATCTCAGGGGGCTCAACTCCTGTGAGGAGATGGAGTCTACAGGGACTGAAACAACCAGTGCCACCAGAGGGTCATCTCTGGGGGGGACTCTAAAAGCCCCCAAATCACAATCCATGCTGTACCTTCCCTTTGCCAAGGGCCATGAAACACTCTGCATACATCTAAAAATGGTGATTTTTGCTGAGTTTTCCCCCAGACTTTATTGTCATGTTGCCCAGTATGTGAACAGCAGCACACTTTGGTTTCCCCTACAGAGACAGGTGCTTCTTGTGAGAATAACTTTATTAGTCTGTTATAGTAAGAGAGAAAAAGAAGTTGCCATTCAGTTGCATGAAAATCTTCACTCCCATGACACCTACTCCTTGTCCAGAGTGTTGTCTCTCTGTTACCAGACATCCCACTGGCTCAGGAGCTGAAAGGCCTTGGTGCCCACTGTGCCATTCAGTGGATGAATGTAGGATGGCATTTCCTCTGCCACAGATCTTCCCATGTCCCAGCTTCACAGTGTGTCAACCATTTATATAACAAACACCACAGGAGTCCTGTTGGTTATGGGTGACAGCAGGGGTGGGAAACTCTGCTCCTGCAGAAGCAACTGAGACCAAGGGCCAAACCCATGGTGACCACTGACATGCCATGTATGGTGTGTCACAGAAGATGAAGTGCAAAAGCTCTCTGAATTCATGTTATCTCTGCATACAGCATGTCACTTAATTGCCCAGAAAAGCCTCTTGGAGAAGCATATGGGAAGTTTTCCCATGAAAAATGACACCGCTCAAAGTCTTTTCTAGCTAGAAACCACTCGACAGAATCTATCACTGCTGACATCTGGGACATAAGCTTCAAAGCAGTTAATTTACCATTTTAGCTTGAGCCACTTTCCCATAGACATTGATATCCAAAGTAGGTAATTGTTATGCCAGAAAGCAGAATCATTAGAGGAGAAAAAAAGGTGAAGAAGAAACCTATGCAGTAATTCTCCTGCAGTATCCAGACCTGCCAAAGCTTCATTTAGGATTGCTGGTGACCCCTCTTTGGCCTCCCACATTGCTGAACTTTTAAGTCAATGCTTCTACAGCTATTCTACAAGATCACGAATAGCCTGTAGAAGTATTGCAGTAACAACCACCAAGACAAGCCCCCAGCAAGGTCCCAGGCCAGACAATAAAGCCTTTGTGCATCTCTGCTGGTACAACTGCAGCTCACCTTTAGCACCGAGCTCAGGCTCTCAGCTGTGCTAATTAATTGCTTAAGGAGTTGTCACCGTCGCGGTGACGCAGAGCCAGCAGCCATTGCCACCCCTCCCTCTCTGCCGCAGTCACATTACCTGCTCTTCTCAAGGACCTCCTAGGGCTGGCTCCCCCTCTGTCCCCTCCACAGCCTCCACACAGCCCTGCTCCGCCTCTGCGAGCGGGAGCGGAGAGGAGCCAAACCACAGCAACTCTTCAGAAGCAAATGCTTCCTCTGTCCATCGCTTCCCCATCTCTGTCACTGGACATTAGCAGGAGCTTTGGTCCACTTGCAGAGCTTCTAACCACGCTGACAAAGCTGGTGTCCCACCTCTGACTGGCACTTGCAGCTACAGAGGACACACAAGGACATGAAGACCTTCTGCCTAACACACCCCATATTGTTTACTGCATTCAGTGTGCACCTGTACCATACCCATATCAATCCTGTGGTGATGGACAACACTAAAAGAACCTGCTAAAGCCCCAGAAATCTATTGCAATAAGGTCCTGCAGGAGCTGAGTAACTCCCATTACATCATTTGTCTGTGAATCCTTTCCAATCAGCCTTTCCAGTGACTCCAGTGGTCTTTCCAGTCCGTGAGGCTAGGATCTATGATAAACCTGATCCTATAGACTGAAAGTATATGGCTTTCCTCTACTGACAGCACTCCTGGGGATGCCCATGGACACCAAAAGACCTGTGAAAAGATTGCCTCATCAAGCAGGGCACGGTCCAGAAATCAATCACATGCCACTTTACAGGCTGGCAAGTGGACACCCCCTGTAAAACTAACCCCAACCCTATTCTGTGACTGCACCTGGGCAGTAACCAGCTTTTGTTTAAAAATGACTCCCCTCATTTCCCAGCCCTGCCTCCAGAGCTGTGTGAAGAACACTGCTGGTTATTTTTTAGAGGTGAATCAACACTAATTCAAACTTGATGGCAACTTAATGACTCCCATCAGCAGCTCTGCACAGAGCAGAGCAGTGACCTCAAGCCAGTGGCTGACTGAAGGGCACCCACACCCACATAACACACAGGTCACGTATAAAGGGATCTTCTTTTCTTTGCACTGGGTATCAGCATATGTTTTAGAAATGAATCAGATTGTAACCAATATGTTAGGAAGACAGGCCAAGCTTCTGGAATAGTGGGGCTAGGAGATGGTTTCTGCTAGCAGAGTGCTTTCATTCTGAGGTTTGCACTGAAGTTGTTACACCTGCAGCTGTGATGAAAAATCCTTCCTTAATACTGCACTGCAATAGCAGGAGAAGCCTGATTCCTCATTAAGTTGTGTAAGCAGAGAGGTCAAGTCTAGAAGTGCTGAAAACCTGTAATTCCCTACCCTCCTTTGGGATGCTGCAGGTCAAGGTGGAAGTACAATGGCAAGCACGTTTGCCCTGATGCTGCATTTGCTCTGTGGGTAAACAGAGACCATCTACTCCCTGGGCTGTCATTCCGGCGTTTTTCATGACCACTAACCTCTCTTCTAAAAGAAAGAGAAGGTTTTATTAGAAAGTCAGTGGACGATCCAAATGTCAGAGTGAAAAATCCAGAGGAAGGTTAAGGATTTTTTCCTTTTTATTTTTTTTAATACAGCTGCACTGGAGGTGAGTGAACACCAGAGCATTTTGATTTCCTGCCTGGTTTCAATAAATGTTGCACTCCCAGGCACCCAAGGGACTGCTGTGGTTTGTCAAAACCAATTAATTTTCTTCCACAGAATGCTTCAGGCACCTCAAAATGTCGTTCGAGAGCTAGCACACATCTAAGGAGGAGGGAAAGCTGGCAATCAACTGCTGCTCGGGCTCTGCATCAGGAGCACAGCCCTAAAAACTCACACCAACAGCAGAGGCAAGGAGAGAACGAGGGTTTATCACTTCAGTCACGGCAGGGAGCTGAGGGCAGAGCCAACGAGAAAAAGCCATGTGTTGTAGGCCCTACGAATATAAACAAGAAGCTGCCACTTGTGAAACTTGCCAGAAATAAGTTTCCTAAGGGAGAATTAAAAGCTGAAAGTTTCTCTTTCTCACTTGCATTTCCTAGGATTCACTGCTCAGTGCTAATAGATGTAGTAATGAGCCAGAAGAGACAAACTGAACAGTTGTTATTAAGGAAGACATTTGGTAGATATGCCCTGGAGTCAGGATTCATAGGTTGCCTCCCCAGCTCTCCATCAGACTCGCTGTGCAGAATAAGGGCTTTCCTCATCCAAGCCTCAATTTCCTATTTAGAGAGCCAAACCTGGATGTTTTCCTTCTTTCCAGTTTTGAGATGTGGAAGTAAACTTGTTTGCATGTAATTTTAATAATCAGCCATGAAATGCACTAGAGGTAAGCATGGTATTACCATGCTAGGATTTATTTTTCAGTGAACACCAAGTCACTGGGCACTTCAGAACATATTGGAGGTACCGTTTCTACTCAGAATTGGACATACTCAGGAGTGATGCCACGAATATTCCATGTCTATACCTCACAGCAAATTATTATCACTGAATGTTAGGTTGCTTTCTACAAAAGGCAGGGATGGGGACGGATGTTATTCTTGCATGCCAGCACTCTGAAAAAGGGGCAGAAGACAAAAGGTAAGTTGAATTTTAAACTATTTGAGTTGACTGCGGAGTCACATGCAAATCCTGCTAGAGCAGGAAACAGAACAACAGCTGATGTTCCCAGCAAGCACTATAGTAAGGCCCAGCCTACTCATAATGCCCAAGAAAACTGGGAACCAAGACTTCTTTGAAGATCCCAGGCCCCTAATCAGGTCTAGTGTCATCCTTGCTGGACCACTGACAGAAACAAAGAACTTCCAAAATTAAAAATGACAGCATGCTGAGCAGTGATGTGAGCTTTGTAGTGTAACAAATCTTAGAAGAACAAGGAATAAATCCACCTTTTTTTTCTTTTTCTGTTCAGCAACCATGGTATCTTCAATGACCCACTTGTTTTTAAAAGTAATCCAACATTTACCATTACAATCTTCCTTGCTCCTCAAGTCACATAAACCCCCTGCTGTCTCCTTCTTCTCTATTTACCTGGCCTTACAGTCACAGCAGGGAATTGAAAATCTGCTCCCTGCCTCCTAGCTACAAGCAAAGGCTTTGCTTAGGCATCCAACAGATGATAACTAATGCTACTGCTTAAACAATCCCTACAGTGGCTCCTGACACATGCAGATATTTAGATCCTGCCACCAGTCCAAGCCACATCAGGCAGGCATTTAGGAAACAGCCTTATAGAAATAGCTGGGCCTCTCATTCACAGCATCTCTTCGCATCAGTAAATCTCATGTTTCATTCAGCCAGGAATTTTCTCAGTACTCTAACTTTCTATTTAATATTTATACTATGGTCAGTGTCCAAAAAGCATGACACTGTTGGTTATAGTAGGTGCTGAACAAACACATACTAAATCTGTCTTGGATGCTTCCAGGTGTGAAAGGTCAGTTAGAAAAGGGAGAAAAGTCAATAAAATCTAAAGCCCAGTGAATAACTGAATCACATAATGAGCAAGCCCAAATATAAACCTAAAACAATGAAACACAGAAATCCTCCAAATTATATCAAAATAAAGAGGGAATGCCCCACATATATCAGTTGGCATTGATCAGCCCAAGAGCAACAGAAGAGGAAGGAGAATCCATAGCCATTCGCATCACCTTCCTGCTACATTTCTTCCTTAGCCTGTTCACCTTCCTTCCCTCTGCTCTGGATATGACCTCCCAAATCATGAGAGAACCTGGTTTATCCCTAAGACATAAAAGAGTGTGGAGTTTTTCAAGCTCACTCTATGCAGAATTGCCAAAGGTGCAAAGGATACCATTGTTGGAAAGCTACAGATCCCTGATCTGGAGTCTCCCAAGAGGCAGTTCCTCCAAAAGCAAGGCCACCTCTTTCAATAAAGCAGCAGCAAACTACAGCTTTAACCAGAGCACAGATTCTCAGTCTTTAAGCAAAGCTCTCCAGTACTAAAGTCCAGTTGATCTGCTTACGAGGAAGGCAAGACTGATCTAATAACAGACTCCACTCTCTCTCCCTCCCTTATGATAATATCTTAACTCTAAATAATTAAAAGGAAATAAGTACCTATAAAACTGGCAGCATCACTGCAGGCCAATAGGTTGGCATGGGTGGGTGTCTGAAATAAGGGGCCCATTCAAGTTATTCACTTCAGATGTCAGAGGTGATCTGCTCCTCTGAGACACGATACAAATGAGACACGATGAACATGCTCACTTAACATGCAAAGTGCCCTCTGCCATTTACCAGGCTGGAGCCACACTGGAACACAACAACCACAACTGTGCCCTTGAGAGGTCACCTCCTCCCTGGCCTCCCCAAGTTCCCAAGCCCTGCTGCATTTCTAAATACTGAACAAAGGAGATGTGACACATCTTACTGCTTCCTCCACACAATAACCTCAAGTATCTAATGACAATTTCCTTCTTTAAACCTTTCACTATAACTGCATATTTCACTCCTCTGCAGTCCAGTGATGGATGGAAGTGATGGATCATCCACAAGAATGCCAGGATCCAGTAGTGTTAAATACCTAGTGCTTGCTTGACAAACCTATCAGGAAGAGAAATGCAAACTCCCCAAACTGCAGCATTTCAAGTCAAAGGGGGACTTAAAGCCCATAAATAATATTTAAAAACATAGAATGGGAAAAATCTGAAACTATGATGAAATACAGATATATATTTTCTCTGTTTTGTATCTTGATCAGTGATAGAGTTGCATTTTTGGTTATCAGCTCTGCTCACAGGAGACTGAATTCCAGGCTATATAAATTCCCCTGTGAATGTAAAGGAAAAGAACCATCTGGAGAGAATAATAAAACAATTAACTTTCCATTAAAGAATAATCTATGTATGTTTTTAAGAAGGGAAACTTTAATGATCTCCACCTAATTATTCATACTGCATTCTGGCAGAGTTGGTATGGATTTTGCCTTGCTTTATTTTTAAAAACAGCCTGAAGTTAACAACTTCAGCTGGAACGAATGTGGGGACCACACAGGCTCCTTCAGTCAAGGGCAGGACAGCCTGGATGAGGGAGGCTTCCAGAAACATCAGCCAAGGTCTCATGGATTCATATGGCTGTGTAATGGCAAAAGCATCAATTCAAAGAGTTTCACTGAATATTCATGAGGATTTTACAAACATGGTTGTTGACTGGCTGGGTACATCAGCTACATTTTTGGATGTGAAACGCAAAGCAGCGCACTCAGGAGATGCACACACCTGAACATCACTCTGTTGAATGCTGGGCTCATTTAACTTGTCACTGACAGCAATATAAATCAGAAATTACTCCATAAAACTCAACAGCAATCCCCTCTGATTGTGCAAACTTACCAACTGGCTGCAAGTGTATTATCTTTACCAAGTAATTCTGTAAAGTGGAAAGGTTCAAAGCAAGGGCTTTAAGGACTATTACTCTGCTTGTTACCCTTCTAAACACACCCTCCTCTATGGAGCTGCTGGCTGTACCCACGATGGAGAACAGTCCAGGCTGCACCACACCTTGGTTCTGCAGACCTGCTCCGCTTAACCACCTGCCTCAGTTTCCCAGTGGATAATACTAATGAGTCAGTAACTCTGCATGCCTGCACTTCATTCCAGTTTACACAGCGCGTTCCAGCCAAGGCTCTCAAACATTTGGAAAGGACCAAATATAGTTTAAGCTAAAATTAACTAGAACATAAATTCCAGGATTCAGCCACTCGGATCACTCCTTTAGAACACCTACCTGGGCACTCTGGGCTTTCCAGCATGAGAACACACACATTAAAGAGCTGGTAAATAGTGAGACAGTGTCCAGGCAATTCTTTGCTACTATTTATTGACCGACTGATTGAGATCAGGCTCTGTGACACAGTGCAGGCATGTTTACCCCTCTCCCCTGCAAGGTGCTAAGTTTTATGATCTGGAAAAGTAATTAAAAAAAAAAAAAAAACAAAAAAAAACACATAATCCTGGCACTCAAACTAGTCACACCTGAGTCCTGCTGAAAAAATCCCTGCCGCAGCTTTCAAATGTTGCAGAACATTTTAATTCGCAGCTTCTGCATAAATGGAGCAAGTATTGAGCCTAAGAGTCTAAGGCATTTTAGCCTCTGAGACTTCCAGTCTGCTCCTCCCCTAGAACTGTAAAAGCCCATCTTTCTGCACTAAATATATATAAATATAGACACAGATACAACCACATACACAGATATATGTACACCCTGATGTCTCAAAGCAGGGCCCTTGCATCTGCCAACAGGCTGCACACTGATCGGCACAATGGCTCTGGTGCAGGATCTGCACCACCCACTGGAAAGGATTTAGTGAGGGGTGCTAACGTCACACACTGAGCAGCCACATACAGCTATAAATTATTCATACACATTACTCTAATTATGCAAATGTACTAAAAGCTGGAGCATATGTTTCCCTGACATCTCACAGTACGGATGCAATATGGTTCTAGTAGAGAGAAAGAGTGAGAAGTGAGATTATGGGTGTAAGGGGGCTAACAATGGCACACATTGGCCCAAGCAAGGGGTGCCAGAGGATCCCTCTTTCCCAACCAAGCTGCTGCAAGCCTAAGGACATTTAAATGCTCCTCCTTGGTAATATAGTGTTGTCTTTGCACTCAGTGCTGAACAGAGTGCTGAGGCTGCTGAACGGCCCAGGCAGATTAAAATAAACCCAAGCAGTTTGGAACAGGAATGTGTTTATCTGGCATCACACACTTCCTCTTATCAAACATGAGGAGCAGGGGAGGGCACAGTGATGGTGTGCGGAAGCAGGCTGTGTGCACACTGGAAGGAGAGGGGGAGGGAAAAGAGGAGAGGAAAGCAAGGATCAGACAGATTATGCATGAGCTTGGGAACCAAGGGCTTGGAGCTAGGCATCATCTCACTGGGGTACAGAGCCCATCCTCCTGGGCAGTCCCCAGATGGGCACTAGCTGCTGGAAAACTCCTTTCTCCCTGGCAGCACCTGGAAGAGGGCAGGAATTCAGTGCTGCTGTAGCATAATTGTGTTGCCCAAGCTTTGGGTTCAAACTCCTCTCAACTCTGTTGAGCACAGTGCAGCCACTGGGCATCACTCGTCTCCCGTTCTGGGGCCTGGGGCTGACACCTCAGAAGGAAAAGGCCAGATGAATTCTGCTATGGTGTTTTGAAGATAATACTGGATTGAATATCAGAAGGTTAGGATCTTATTCCCAACTCTACCATGCTGGGAATAAGGACCACATCAGTGTGTTTCAGTGAATGCCCAGTCCATGTGACAGAGCCCTTTGGAAGCAGACAGGCTTCTCAGACACTGTGTCCAGAGCATTGTGCTGGGCGACTCTGATGCTCTTGCATCCTTCATTTAAAATTCTATTAACACTTCTCAGATTCTCCAGCCCTATGAATGACCAGCTGAGTGTTTCTATACCCAGAGAAAATAAAAGAACAAATTAAACATCATGTAATACCACAGTTACTTGGGAGATTTAGGCTAACTTATTATTATTCCAGTAGTTACCTATGATCAAAAAAGTTGAACAGAAAACCTTGACAGCTCCTTTGATAAGAGCATGCCTCACCTCCTGGTGCTGGCATTAAAGAGGCTCTAGCTCTGTACCAGCAGTTTTGTAAGGGATGCACTCACAGAACCACGTGAAACACTCGGTACTGCAGAGACCCCATCACAGGAGGAGTGCTAGTGACTGCAGCACTACACAAGGCAGATGCCACTTCAGCTCTTCAGACCCAAGGCAAAATTCTGCCAGTATACTAGGTTTTTAAAATTCAAGTTCTTGTTTGTGCACAGCTCAATCACAGTTCCTCACCTGCAGCTGCCTCAACTAAAGCATGGCCATCTGAAAACAAGAGGGGATATATCAGAGAAGCAGCACTGAGCAGAAGGGACAGGCAGGCTGAGGCAGACAAAGGTGGGGACACCTGCACACATCCTGGTCACTCTGCCCCAAGCCCTGGCCAGCAGGGTCCTTCCCTGTCAGAAAAAGCCAGAGGAATGAACAGCAGCACTTCTGCCAGGCAGAGATGCCAAAGTAGCAAAACCAAGTACAAGATAACAAGAAAGAAGAGAAGACAGACATGAAAATCCACTGAAGTAAAACCAGATATTGATTACAAGGACCAAGCTGAGCCACTTCTGCTGTGCCACAATCAGCAAACTCCTTGTGGGGCTGCATCCCAAAGGGATGCACGAGTCTCCCTTTCCCCTGGGCCCAGCCTCCTTTCCATGCAGTCACACATGTTGAGGACCAAGCACAGCTCAGGCAGAGGTTCCCTGCCTGCCCAGCTCAGCCAGCAGGCTGCTCCCCACATCCCACCCTGGGCTCAGCTTTGGGGCCATCTCATCCTTTACAGACTGAGTGGTTCCTCATCACCAAGGCCAGCAGAATGCTTATCTCCCAGTCATACACCATACACCAGCAAGGCAGACCCAGACACTCTTTCTTGACTTCCCTTGAACCAGCTTGACAGGCTGGAGAGGAGAAGAAGGTGCAGCTCAGGTCCAGCTCTGCTGCCCACCCTGCCCCTGCTAAAGCCTGTCTGTGGCAGGGTACAGCACCTCCAAGAGAGTTCTATCCTGCTATGGAAACAGTCCTCAGGAAAGACAACCAGAGGGAAGAGAGAAAGGAAGACAGAGCAGGAAAGGGGGCTCAGCATTTACATCTCTTAGCTCTTCCCCCTCTCATTTGAAAGGCTTTGACTTCCTCAGGAACTGCCAGCAAGGAAACAAGGCCATTGGAGGCAGCCAGGGATAACAGGTACTAGAGGAGGGGGACGGGATGTTCTGACCAGCTCGCTGTTCACCTCAGGAGACACAGGATCAAACACAATTTAGGTAACAAGCCAGGGCAGATTTGAGCCTCAGCCGAGCTATCCAGCAAAGGAGTTTTAACACAACATCCAGGGGAGCTCAGTGAGGCACAAAACCCAGCAGCACACACAGCTCTGCTGTCATCGGTCCTGCCAGGAGTGCCAGCACAGCAGGGCACTGGGAGGCTGGGACAGGGCTGCACCAGCATGGGAAATCTCTTGAGTACAGCCTACCCTAGAGCAGGTTTTGCAGCATCTAGGCTGGAAACACAAAATATTAATTCATTTTTTACTGAAATCAGTAACTTTTACTTGTGCCAAAAAGCTAGAAGAAAGAGAAATGTAGTGTGGTGTAGCAAGAAATGTCAAAACAAAATATTTTTTTGTTCTGCAAAGTGAAGAGTCCACTGTAGCCACAAAGAAGTAGCTAACAGAAAAAAACCCCGGAAATCAGAGAGTTCTATTTTTAGTATAATATTCCTTATTCTAGAAATAATTATTTTAAGAATGTCAATCTATTCAGCCCACATTATAGGGTCCCACATATCATCGTGCCAGTCAGAGCTAAATTAGCAATGATTTGTGCTCTCAATTATCTCTGGTGAGCTGTGAGGGAGGCAAGAATAGGGAGGCAAAGCAACATGCCCTTATCCAAGTGCTGGGATTTGTTTTGAGGCATGCCTGCAGGAACCAGCCAGCCAACAGGATGCTGCACCACAGGCATGCCGAGGGCTGAACACTGACTTCACCAGGCAGAGAATCATCTCAGCAAGGCCATGGTCCTCCATACAGCTCCAAGAGCACAGTGTTCAGTCATATGGGTGGCCTACCACAGCCAGTTTGTCTGTCTAATGGGGACATTTGCACTTCAGTGTTTTCAAGGTCTGGACGTCAGGAGAGAAGCAAGGTGGTACCTCACAGCTGAAAGAAGAGCCCTTGGCGTGACTCCCCTTTACATCTCAGAGCTTCTCACCCTCTTGTAATTGCTCCAGAAAAATGGTCCCCTTGTGCAAAGGAGCATCTGCATGGTACAAGCTTGGAAAATCTTCCCAGGGGATTGCCTGTCCAACTGGCAGGATAGGAGGGAAGCAGGGGAATTGAACATTTAGTACCTCAACTCAAGGAAATGACTGAAGAGTTAAAACAAAAATCTTTCTGGGATGGGCAGCACTCCAGCAAGATAAAATATTCAGCACCATTATGTTCCTGGACACCATATTTCTGACAATAAATTTCATGCCTCATATGCCATAACAGTTATGATTTCAGGCAATAACCAAGGAACAGGTCTTCATCCTCTCCCAGCAACCCAAGAAAAAAAATATTTGTAAGTAAACCTGGCAAATCTCAGAGGAGGGTATTTTTTATTATTATTTGGTCTGTCACTTCGGTAGTCAGGCCTGGAAAGGGAAGATTCATTTCTAGCATGGACCCACCTCCAGAGCTTACTGCCAGCTCTCATAGTCCCATGAGAGCTGGCAGTGGAATCCACCACCTCACAAGAGACCCCCACCAAGTTCAGAAGGACCAGTTCTGTCTTTGGTGACACTGGAGCACTCTCCCCCCGCACTGGAGCACTTTTCTAATATCACTATGCACAATGAACCAGAAGTCCCCTCTGCAGACATGGGGCCAACATGGGGCCCAAAGAACATCAGCAACTTTTAGCAAAAAACAGGCTCTACTTGCCTCATTTTTCTTTATTCTTCCTACCCCACATGGGTCTACTCTTGCTTGATGATGAACCTTCCAGTGAAATCCCAGTGGGTGGAATTAGCTTCTAGCTATACCATGTTTCAGCTCCCACAGCTCCTCAGGGGCTCTTCCTTCCCCCTGTACCTGCTCACCTTCTAAACTGTGAGTGTGGTTGCAAGAGAATGTGGACTTTCTATTTAACTTTTTAAATCCATGTCTCCAAGTAGGTTCTGTAACCCCGATGAACCTGGGTGCAACTGGTGGGTAAGGACTCCCTGCAGGTACAGCTCTGAGTTCTTCAGGGTGAAGCACTCCATGCCATTTTCCATCAGTGAAGCTGTGCTAGTGTGCACTAGCAAGCAATGTGGTTCTTAAGTATCATCCACTTGATATTGCATCTACGAATCAAACCTGAACTCCACATCCCCAGTTCTCCCCTAGAGATGGGCAGACAGCCTCCACCAGTCTTTTCTGGTGTTCAAACAGCTGCACAGTGGAATTTTCAGTAGCTCATTTCTTGGCTTCAGCTAGTTTATGCATTTACTAAATACAATAATTAGCTTCCTCCCTTCACAAGAAGATTCGAAAACAGATTCAAAAAAACCCTTTCAATCCCTCTGTAGTCAGTGTATCCAGTATTAATCCATTGAAGTACTGCACTGTGCTCTACCAGAAGAATTAAACAGTAAAAGTGGGAAGCTCTCTTACCTGTAATTGACTGACTGGCCAATAGGAGTCAAGTGCTGGCAAATTGGAGGTGTAATTTCTCTTTAATTATGGCATTAAAAAAATTACATGAGATACCTATTTAACATGCAAAGGAGTAAAATCAAAGCTAATAAGAATAAATTGTAAGAGAGGACATGTACAAAAATGTAGTAGCAATCCTTTTGTTTTTTATGACTGTGCTCTGCTGAAGAGAATGCTGGCTGCTGCACCATTGTATTGCCTGGAAAACATCCCCAGCTCTAAGACCCTGCCAACATGCAAAACTGCATTGCACAAATGCATGGCTACATTCAGAAATATCTGTTGAAATCCAAGTGGTTGTATATGCTTTTCATGCTGCACGTGAAGTTTATATCAATCCACTTGAAGTTCAGTTGAAATGAATGCACACAAAGCCCAGATACACCATTCTAGAGCTCAAATATGAACACGAATGGATGAACCATGAAGAGTTTTGCAAGCCTTCAGGTAAACTCATTTCAAAATGCATTTAAAAGAAAATAGTGTGACCTCTGTGTTTAGACAATGGGTTACAACCAACAGTGTAAAATATCAGTGGGTCTGTTTAAGCCAATATAGCTACTAGTGCAAGACAGACAGTAGGAGTCCCATAAAGTATTGGCATCTGAGAAGAACATGTCACTGTCAGCAGAAAACACAAATACACCCATGCTTTTTTTTTCTGGAGTAACATATTTATCACTCTAGAGAAGCCTATTTTCTTTAGATTAACACCGTAACTGTTATTCCAAATTGCTCAATTTCAAATCAGCTAGTCAGCTCAAGAGTGTGGGCAAGGGGAAAGAGGGTTTTACAGGGAAAGGCAAACAGGGAAGGTTTCAAAGGCTGTTAGATCCCAAACCTACTGAAGATCCGAAACCCCAATGAAGCTGTTCTGTAACTTCCCTAACCCAACCCAGAGCACTGCTGCCAGGAGAAGAGCAGGTCTGGCTTCTGCAGCCTCTGCATCCTGGTGCTAACTCAGGGAGCAGGAGGCAGATGCCAGCATCAGTAACTGAATTTTGTTTCTGGCACTTGGAAACAGTAGCCAAACAACAACTACCATTTTACCTGCAATGTACATTTGAAAACAAGGAGCTTCCAATGGCTAGCAAAATTATTCTTTCAGCATTTCCTGCTTTGCCAACACAAGTTTAAATTGAAAACACAAATTAAACTACCTTCAGTCCCTGGAGGAAACGTTAGTTGAATTTATTATTTTTTTAGTGTGTCATATAGGAAAAACCTGAGAGGTACGTGCTCAGATAGCAGTGACATGCAGCCCCAGAGACAGACAGATACAAACCACACTCACTCCCACACACTTGATAAATGCATCTGACTGCCCAGGAACCAGAAGCACAGCCAGCCATGACCCTGCACATGGAGTGAGCTGAGAGGGTGACTGAGTGCAAGTGTTCACACAGGGGATTTCTGCAGATGAGAACATTCATTGCCACAAGAAAGGCAGCACAGGTAAAAGAAAGACAGCTTACCTTTCTGAGCTGCTGGACCCCACCAAATATCCTCATCACTCCATCAATCTCCTGCTCCAGCCTCCTGGCCCAGTACTGCATACTGCAAGAGATGGAGAAAAAGAGAGAAAGAGAAAGGGAGAGAAAGAGAGAGAAAGAGTCAGAGCCCTGACACTGAGTAGATAAGCAAGGGACTGAAGGGAGAGGGAGGAAATTGGTGCCTCAGCTGAGTTCACTGCTCTCTCTCTGCAGCACCAAGTGCAGGGCAGAGTACCAGGAACACACTGGTTTGAGAATTACAGCTGGGGCAGGTTATAAACTTCGAGACTTCAAAATTTATGCACAAGGCACCACAGAGAGAAGAGGGGAGAAAAAGGTACAACAAAAACCGCAAGGCTTGGGGCTTTATTTTCGCCTTATATAAACATTTGCAGTAGATAATTATTTAAGCCCAAAGTGATTAACAAGGTCGAAGTGCTGTGGAGTACAGAAAACAGCTTATTGCTTCAGCAGGGCTCTGTGGCAGAGAGCAAACCCCGAGCCATGGCAGGGCCAAAGGTGTCTTGTCCTGCTGCAGCAATGGATTATCACTGTGCACCACGGGAGAGACCTGGGCACAGCCAGGAGCCAAGCACAGAGCAGCGAGTGCCCAAGGGCTCTGCTGCTTTGCACCTTCAGCACAGCCCAGCCTGTGCCAGGCACTGGCTCTGCCAGGCCCACTGTGGGCAGAGCTGCCTCCTGAGGCAGCGGGAAGGGCTGGGAGCTGCCACAGGCACGTCCTTCATCCTGAGCCCTGCACGGGGAGGGAGCTGGCTGCCAGGCCTCCCAACAGGCACAACACCCATCCATACACTCAGCCACATGGATTTCTGCTTACAGCAATAACACCAAGTTAAAACAACAACAAATAAACCTCTTCTAAATCCATAGAACTTGATAATTCTCTTTCTTTTAATGAGATTTCCTGGCTTCAGCTACTGCCCAGGCAAATGTCAAATCTCCTGTCTGACCTCGAAAAGCAACACTCAGTTGCCTGTGCACCACTTGGCACTGCCTTCAGTGCTTTTTCCACAGCAACATTTCTCTCTCAATGCATGCCACAAGAAGGAGGGAAGGAGCAGAAGGAGTAGAAAGTAAGGCCAGCAGCAGGGCAAAGTGCTGGTGGGAGGGAGCAGACCAGCTTGGGGAGGTTGCACTTTCATTAGGTTCACCTAATGATTTCATTCTTCATGCCAAGAGACATCCCCCAGGCAGCCCACACACACTCCCCCACAACCCCCAAACCATGGAGGGGCTCTCCCAGAGATCAAGGAGCGAAGAAACCCAACTATTTTTCAATTGGGCACCAGAGGACTCTGAATTACACAGCACAGGCCAAAAGCTGGGCAGAATTATCAAAGCAGAAAGATGCCCTGAGCTGAGGGGCAGAGCAGAGACGAAGCATCATTTTTGAGGGGCGAGGGACTAGCAGGACAGAGAGAGGGGCTGGCAGACAGACGTGTGTTACTGAGGCAAAATTCATGCCAGTTAATAAAGTACAAGGCTGTGGATGAAAACAAGATTTAATTGTGCATGCCAAGCCTTCTCAGTTTTCCAATGTAACTTATGCCATTTCCCATCTTCCCTCAGAGGCAACCTTGTCCCCTGGAAGGGTGGCTGGGGAGGGGAAATCTAGGAAATGAGATGAATGAAGATACCAGCAAACCCCCTATTCTGCCAGAGGAGGGAGAGCAAAGCCTTCACTGGGGCTGCCAGTGTGAAGGTACCAGGTCACAGACGGAGCTGAGGGGGGGTTGGGTTTGGCAGTTTTTGTTTCTTTTCCTTTTCCTGTCAAACATTTTATCAAAGGTATATTCAGGTTACCCTGAGACCAAAGTTACCCAAAAATCTTCTGAAGCATTTTCACCAAAAATTATCTATTTTTACACAAGGCATTCACTTAAAAAAAAGCCTTGAAAAACCAAAACTGAATTTATTTTTCCCCTCCTCCAGTTTGTCCAGTGAACTGAAAAAAATCAATTATATGCTCATACTCAGCCACAGGTCTGAGAAACCCCACCGAGCGCTTATGGAGCTGACACTTTTCCTTAACTTCCAGCTCTGTATAAGATCCTTGATTTCAGTGACACCTGCCTGTGTCAGCTCTCACCAGGAACACCTACACCACCACAGCAAGGGAAAATTACCTCCCATCTTGAGCTGTATCCATCAACATTAACAACTGCTCCTATCCGCTTAAATGTCACGTATGGCCAAGCCTTCAGAAAGGATTAGTTAGAGAGGAAGACAGAGGCATCAATATTACTCTGTTGGCATATGCTAAAGAGACACTGAGTGCTCAGTTGAGCTGGGATTTACAATTAATTTAAATTTAGTCAGCAGATTCGTTTTAAAAAAATTGTTTTAACTTATTCCACCCCCTGCCTCCACCCCAAGAAGTACTACTATTTTAGAGAAAAGCCACTGGGTTTTTCATTCATGAGAAAAGCTACAATTCCCTTTAATTGTGCAGTCTTATGATACCTGACTCTCAATCTTACAGACCAGCAGTTTCCCAAAGAGTCCAGATAAGCCTTGTGACATCAATATTAAGAATAAATAAATACACGTATTACACTATCAAATAAAAAGGACAGCATTTTGACATAGCTGACACCAGGTTTCTAGATTTAAAAAAAAAAAAAGAATAGCAGAAGCAGTTTCTTTTTTTTGGCGTAGTATGGCTATCCAATAACTTTTGCCAGTGGTAGTAAAAAATCTTTTTTCTACCCAGCAGATCCCTCACCCACATCAAAGCACTGTCAGAACTCTTGTCTGATCCATTACTATGTCCCTCTACCATGGTAATGTCCAAGACAGAAGTCTGCAGAGTGGGCCACAGCCCAAAATTTGGAAGTTTCATCTCAGTTGTCCTATACTGGGTTGAAAGTTACCATTAAAAAAAAACCTCATGAAACTAATGCACTTAAAATTTTATGTAAGATGACTGTAGCAAGGCCGCAGAGGGTAAAGAAACTGCTAGCCCATGATGAACATGGAGATTTCTGTGTGCAGCGTGTCTCCCACGGAAGCTGTAAGCAATAAGACACGACAGTCATTGCATTCCTGGGCCATTACTGCACGCCTCAGGTGCGTTACAGGGCTTGAGGAGCGATAACTCCTTCAAACCCGCTGCCAGGAGTGCCCTGCTGCTCTTGTGAAATGTCATTTACAAATAAAGCATAGAGAACACAGCTGATGCACTGGCGGGGAAGCCACTGGCTGTGGTGGTGCTCACAGACAGGCACCAGGCTCCTTTACGAGCTGTGTGCACAGTCCCCTCCTAAAACCAAGCACCACTTTGGTGTCTGCTGTAGTGAGAAAAAGCGGGCCAGGAGAAAACCTTGGAGCTCAGGAATTTGTGATGGCACTTAATAGCTCTGTGCCTGCAGGAGCTGCATGGAAGGGGCCTGGCACTATCCCCTGGCCTCTCTTTGGCAGTGACATGCCCAGCACATCTCGCTCATCCCCATTGTCTCAGCTGGCTCTCCTGTTGCTGAGGAGTCTCCATAGGACTCTCCCAACCCAACAACTCTACAACTGTCATATACACATCCAGGATATCCACAAAAAAACTTTAGTATTGAAAAAATGGTTGTTTCCTTCACCTGTATGTATTACAGCCTCGAGTGCAACATTTGCAAGGGAGGTAAATGATTTTTGAAAACACAACACCATTTATCACTGCCTCTCCAAGGAAAACTACAAAAATGTTAATTGATTACATAATTTGCTTATTTGATTTTTCTTACAGATTATATAAAGTAGGCTTTAAAAAAGAAGCAGATATTCAAAACTATTTACTGTGTCAAGCAGAACAGCAGGAGGCAAATCACTGCTGTTGCAGCTGGGGCCAAGAAGCAAAGCATCCCACGTGTCCCACTCCTGCTCAGTGGGCACTTGTGCCTTGCCAGTGGTCACAGCAGCCCTTTTCTAGGATTAGGGCATGTTCCATGCTTCAGGTCACCAAGCAGTTGCAGAGACTTCCGTGCACGTCCATGTTGGCGCCTGAGGCTACACTACTGCTCCAGCTGTGTAGCTTCAGAAGAAAATTATAATTGCCTGGAAAGACAAGAGACAGGCTGTGCTTGGCCCGCATCCTCCCACACTTGTGCACACATCAGATGGCAGCCTGAGAGTCCTGGTCTTCTGTACAGAAACTGGAGACACTCACAGAGAAGCCACCAGTGCGAGCCATGCGCTGCCAGCCTGTGGCCAGCACCAGGGATGTACCACAGCAGCTCAGCCCAGGGTCACTCTGTCCCTTTGTGGCTCTGGGTACATGGGACAGACCCCTCACGGGATGCAGTGACACTTCCTCATGGCTAACCTAGGGGTGGGCAAGGCAGTTACACAAACCACTAATGAATATAAGCCTCATTGCAGGGCACCTCTCACAAAAGCACTGGGAAAGGAGAAGCATGAGGAAAGAAAATTAGTTTTCTGCTTGAGGACATTTTTTCCTTAAAAGAAGCCTTAGGAGAGTGCTTGTTTGGCTGTGAACAGAAGAGGATGTTAGAAAAAAAATAAAACAGGAGAATTGGTCCTTTTCTTTTGCTGCCTTCCTGGCCCCCAAAAATAAGAGAGAGTCACAGAAACATAAAAGCACAAGAGGAGAAACTACTTGCTAAGTGGATCTACTGCCCCAAAGCTTATTGGGTTCTACACAGAGTGTGTTCTGAACAAGTGTCTACACTTCACGCAGGGTGTTCAGCCAAGAATGCTTCACCCTGATTCATATGCTTTGGTTCAGTGCCCAAATATTGCTATTTAATACTGTTATTAATTACTGTGTTGTCTAATTTTTGCTGTGCAGGAACTTCTTATAATTGGCTTATTCCTTCAAGATGCTTAATCCTTTAACTATAACAGTGTATGTCAGTGCACACACGTGCACATGTGTGTGTGCACGATATTCCCCCTCTGAGCTCTCTCACATACCTAGGCTGTAAAAAACCCACGTGAGCCAATATTTACCCATGAAGGAAAAACAAGTTGCCTTTTTATTTTCCCCTGAAGATACAACTTAGAGAGAACACCTGTTTCCTTCCAAATAACTTACTGACCGTGCTTCCAGACGTATCAAGCCTCCCACATTGTCATTTTATGACTGTGTTTTAATTTAAAGTACATGCCCAGGTGTTTATATAAAGGAAGGGTGGGAAAAAATTGCCTGCTGGACTAGTCTTTTCTTAATATTTATCAAGACATTATTCACCTCTACCATCTGGTCTTCCCTGTAATAGGAAAGCATCTTTGACATTATTATAGGGGGGAAGGACAGGACAAATGAATATTAGAACTATATCCTAAGGAAAAATCTTTTAAGAGACAGGAAGGGGATAGTCTGTCTACATTCACCTCTTTCACAATATTATTTTGTTCTCCTCAATTCAAACTCTAAATTTCTGGGTCTGTTTCTGTGTCCTATCTTCTGCTTATCTTTTCAATTTTTTTGCAGCAGGGTATGTCTCGCAGAAAAACTGCACCGAAAAAAAACCCCAAGTGCCAAACCCCCTACCAGATCCATCTTGATCCCAGTTTGACACCCCAATGAGCATTAAAGTATATAAAAAGGGTAACTGTGGAGTTTTCTCAACCTGTGGCAGGTTGAGGAAAAAACAAAAAAAGCTAGGTGAGGAGAAAATAAGTCTGAGGGGAAAACTACACCCAAAAAAATTGTGTTTCATTAACAGCTCTTGAGCACAAATATTTCTGTAGGTATCTGTGAGAAAACCAACAGTAACCACCAACTTGTCACCAGTGACATTTAGGACAATAGGAAAATTGTTCCTTAAATATGATTTCTCTATCAAAAAACAGAAGCATTACCCATTCAAGGTCCAACTCCACCTGAGAACAGAACAGGCAGTAGCTGTTCAGTCAGTCACAGATACGCAGGATGGCAGGGGTTTCAGGAACTCCTCTACCACCATTACTTGCACTAAGACATCTAAATACCCGAACCCTCTGCATGAAGTATTTTCTAATCTGTTCTTTAAATTCTCTGCTGAAGGTGAATCCAAGTTCCCCACAGTACCTCTTCCCAGTTCAATTTTTCAGCATGTGGTAAAATAGCTCCTTTCTTATTCACCCTAAATCTCAATTTCCTCTTTCCACATATCCCACCTACAGCTGACACTGAAAAAATCTTACAACAAGCTCCTAAGAACTGGAAGATCATTATTCTGTTGCATCCTTTTGAGTAGTAAAATAAATAGGCAAACTCAGCTTTTCACAGATTTCTCTATTTTGCACTGTTTTCTAAATATTTCATTCTTTTTGTTGCCCTGCTCTGGATTCTCTACAGTGTGCCTATATCTCCAAAGGCTCATGCCAAAAAGTGAGGTCAGGTACTCCAACAGGAGCCAAACTCAGTGCTGTATGAGCAAGAAGACATCACCTCCCCAGTCTTGTCCAAGAACCTACTGAACACTGAAGAATAAATTTGCCCTTCTGCTATGACAGCACTTGGCTGACTCAAAGTGATCCACAATAACTCTCGAGATCTTTTTTGCCACACTGCTACCCAGACGGATGTTCTTTATTCTGTATTTGTACATTTCATTTCTTCCTCCTAAGTGCAGTACTTTGCATTTGTTTTCACTGAATTTCATTTTTTTGATATCCAGCTTGCCGTTCAATTTTTCTAGATCATTTTGAATTCTGGTAATGCCTTTCAAAGTACATCCAACCCCTCCTAGCTCAGTGTCGCCTGCAAATTTTATAACCATATTTCCCATTCCATTGCTTAAGTTATTAATGAAACTATTGAATAAAAGCAGGTCCAGGGCAGATCCCTGCAGGACCCCACTTGAAATGCCCTCCCAGTATGACAAAGAGCCATGATAACTATTCTTTGAGAGCTGCGTGTCCAATCAAAATAACTTGAATTTCAAACTTTACAAAAAGCTGATTTGGAGTATTTGATATGCAAAGGAGCTGGAGGCCAAAGGATAACGCAGTGAATAATTTAAAGCCTAGGAGTAGATTTGAGGAAAATCTCAGTCTGTTGGTGGATGATTTGCCCACAGACAGAGGAAGAAGCCACTGAATGTGGGAGCTGGTACATTTGCTTGGCACTGCTGTGAAAGGTCCTGCACAGGCACCAATTTCTTCTGACCAAGCACGTGCACAACCTCTCACCGATACAGCAATGAAATGAACAAATGGCAAAGCAGGCACAGCAGGTATTTTTTGCAGACCACAGGGCAGGGGATAGCCCTTTGCCAAAAGGCTCCTCCAGCCTTGAACCCAGTACCCATCTCCAGGACCCCAACAAACAAAAAAAGCCAAAGGCAATGGCTATCAGCACTGAAGCAACACTGGTGATACCAGCAGTATCCTACACAAAACAATTAACTGTTTTTTTCAGAGAGCAAGCTAACATAATGCCTTAGCCTCCCTGCTTTTTTGAAAACTCTGCTCTCAGTTTACATCTGGGAACTCTGTTTCCATGGACTCGCTTGCTGATGCGCATCAGGAGCAAGAGAAGCCCATGGCTTCTTTGCACCATCTTCGCACTCTCGTCGTGCAGGATTAGAACTGGGCTCCTTATCTCAAAGCCTGTCACAAATCTAGACTTGAAACACAATGAATTAATAAATAAGTGAATAGGTGTCAGTTTTATGGAGCACACTACCTGCATAAATTTCACCCAATGCAGCCACTTGTCATTTTCAGCACCCCTTGAGACCCCAATGGCTGATAACTCTTGCACGTCACTTTGCAACCCATTATACAGATGAAGTTTTATGATAAAACCTCCCTCCTCTCTGACTCCTGTTTTACAGATGCAATCTAAGTGAAGGCTGAAGAGATCCCATCCCCCATGGCAAAGATAAGGTTACGGAGGGTAGGTCTTAGTAAGGATTTTGCAAGCTGCATGAATTATTAAAGTCCTTTATGATATAATGACAGACATATCAGGTTATTTGTTTATTCTGTGTATAATTCATGACTCTCTTGGGAACTCGACAGAAGTAAGATCGCTTGTTGCATCTTCTTGTTCATTCCAGTAAATGCTCATCACCAGATGGAAGGCTGAACCACTCCTGAAGACAAAACAGCCACAACTTACAGGACCTGTACTTGGGGTTGGAGATGGGAGAGCTTTTTACACAGCCTGGAGAAACAGTGAAGCTGTCATTTGAGTACGTCGGGCTGGATGGCTGAAAGATGACAGTCTGGGTAGTGCTTCTGTATCATGCCATCAGAACACTGTCCACTAAGCATATGCAAACAACTTTATGATTACGTGCTATGAGTTGCCCTGTGCTCCTCTATCACTGCTGAGCAACAGTAGGACCATCCAAGCTGATGCAGGCTTTTATAAGACTTCAGGATAGTTCACAACCACCACCTCCTGGCTACTCAAAGCAAACAGTTGCTCTTGTTTGGGTCATTTTTGTAGAGTCTGGTCAAGATATTGGGCAAAGCATGATAAAGAAGTGCCACATCTTGATGGCTGGAACTAAGTTTTGAATACATACATTGTAGTCATCTCTCGTTTCTTAAGCATGCTACTCAAAGGGTGAGGGAGATGTGATGCTACAGCAGGAAAACAGGAAATCAAGGATTGACTGGAGCTCCTGGCAAGAAAGAGTTTCCCAACGTGCTCTTGTTCACTCAAGACTCTCCACCCTGTGATGCTCCTACTGCCAGGAAGAGTCACGCTACTATAGAGAGCTGCAGCAAAACAAAGGTGCTGCAAAGCAAACAGCACAATGTAAACTCTTACCACTTGACACCAGAGGACTGCTTTCAACATCCACCCTGCCCATGGCAGATTTCAGCTGATCAGAAACAAACTCGGCACAAATGATCGATCTGATCACTTAAAGACAAGCCAGGAGTTTGGTGGAGGACTACTGACTAGTCAGAACTCTGCTGAATTTGTGTCAGCATCTTCACTCCTTACCAAGAAAAGATGTCATTAAACTCTGCCACAAAGACCTCCTGCCACAAGAAGCTATTTAGGGGCATCCATTGTCATTGCTTCAGCCTCAAACCATGTCAGTCCAAGTCTCCTGGGGTTTCTGGAGTAGCCTCTCACAGCACCATATGTAACATTCTGCAGGGGTTTCTGGGCATCGCTGTCACTCGATGTCTATCTAGTTAAACCCCCCACCTTAAACAAGCCCTCTCCACACCATCCCCCTACCTGAGAGTTCCTGGCTCCTAAGAGAGCATTGTAATCATTGTTATTATAAAGCACTTAGCGATGCTCGTTTATTGCATCTCTCACCAGCCAAACACCCAGAACCCTATTATTTCAAATGCAGTTGCCTTCATTTGCAGAAGCTCTTCATTGTATTAGTCCCTTTCAAGAATAAAAGAAAAAAGGGGTGGGGGTGGAGAGCATTAAAAAAAAATAAATAGCAGTTTACTGCATTTTATGCCATTACCTCACTACTTTGTGATACACATCTAAAAGCTGTTTTTAAGACCTTTCCTGCTCTAAGGTGGCATCCAGACAAGCTCTGAAGCAGTCAGAGTGGAAGCATGAAGCCCAGTTCAGTTTTGTCCCAGTACTGCTGCATCACCCAGAGCACAACAGCAACAGGGATGAAGCTGCCAGCTTTCACAGGTCACCTCCTCTCTCCTTTCTCCCTGTCCAACTGGGACAAAGACTGCTCCCTCCACAGGGAAAAATCATCTATATATCACTCTGAAAAGTAATACAAGTCTGTTCTCTGAAAAGGATACAAATCTGTATAAATGGAGGTGCCTGAACCACACTGGGAATACTCAGAAGGTGCTACAGGATTTACTGTACATGGAAAGGATGCTGATCTGTCAGGCTCAGTTTCCCCATCTCCAGCCCCAGCCAGCTTTACACACTGAAAAGAATTCACCTCCTGTCCTGGAGGACCCCATGAAAGGAAGATCAACAGTAAACTGTCAAATGCTCCTAATATGTCCAACAATAACATTTTCCATCTTTTTCAGGAGGGGAGAATGGAGCTACAAAGGTGAAGCAGTAGTCTCAAACCCAGAGAGACTTTTGGGAGCAGAGTCAAAACTGCAACTCAACCCCCTGATGCCAACTTTGATGTCTGCTGCCTGAAGACAGCACTGGAATAACAAAGCAGGAAACTCACACACCTATGGGTACCCAGAGCAGGTTTGCTCCCAGGCTTCACACACAATATGCTCACATGTAACTGGAATTGAGGATTATGTCATAATTCTCTTTTCTGCTTTTCTACATGAGCATCAATATTAAACTCAAAAACACCTGACATCCCAACACCCCATGAATAGAATGCTTTGGACGCTTTCCTGTAAGAGGGAAAAATCCCAGTCCCTAATATGGTCTTCTCAATGGGGCCCGTGACATCACCAGCCCCTTTCTGTTCAGAATAATGACTTCTTCCACACGCCAAGAGATTTGAAATTACCTGTGAAGTATATTTCCCTAGGCACAGGCTCAAGAAGCATGTAAATTACCCAGCTTAATGGCCTCCAGAATTTCTCTCCAAGACACACACAGAGAGCAGGAAATGTTCAGATGGTATCTCAGGTACTGTCCAAGGGGTTAAATGTCCAAGGGATGGTCAGGAGGTACAGCCCTACAGCTTGCCCAGTAACTGGTTCCACTGGAGAGCACTTGCCACAAGGAGGCAATAAGCACAAGATCCAATTCTAAATGAGTGCCTCATCAGCACAAAACCACAATTTTAAAGAGAGCATTTCTTGGGAAAGGTGCCTATCCATAATTTACATGGTACAAAGAGCCAACATAGGGCTTATGCAGCAGAGGGCACCCATTTAATTTGGAGAAGTCCAGTGCTGAGTACTCAGCAGCAAGGCCTCTTGCCCTCTGACTGCACACAAAACAGCACTGCCCAAGCTTTGATGTTGAGGCATTTGCCAGAGAACAGTGTCCTTCAGAGAAGCTTTTCATCCACAAGGACAGTTCCCATCCTCCCAACACCAAAGAAAGGGACAGACACTTTCCCTGGAGTCCAAATCCTCCTGCCCCTGTTTTCTGTTCTTGCATCTGAATCTGATGCCTTGTTAGTACACAGTAGAACAAACATTTATCCCACAACTAAGAGCATGGATTTAAAGGAACAGAGGAGGAGGAAGTCTGTGATCTGGCTGCACTTCCTGCTCCACCACTGACTTACTGGAGTCTCTGAAGCCTTAGTTTCAGCAGCAAGAGGAGCAATAGGGAAATGCAAGTGCTTTTACAAAGCATGTGTACAAAACCACAACAAGGAGTGGAAGATGGAGAGCAGGACAAGATGCTCACAGTGCAATGGGGAGGGGGCGGGAGGGGGGACAGTCCCAAGGGCATCATGAAAGAATTAGCTGTCTCCCCAGGGAACAAGCCTGAGGCACACACTCTGCTCCTGATGCTCGCCAAGAATGACAGGTTGGTCACCTTTTAACACACAGTGGACAGAAAGTAGGCCAGAAGGTCAATTGGGGATAAGAAAACACCTGGAAGATAGGCCTGGCAATTGAAAAATGGGTCACATTCCTCAGTGTAAACCTCCTCAGAGCAAAGGTGTAAGACAAGGTCTTTGCTGAGACTCTTTTAAAGTGAGAACCTGCCCTCATTCTCAGCCACAACCATCTTGCTAACCCACATACTGCCAGAAGCTGTGGTATCACAGCAAGATTAACACAGAAGCAATTTTAACAAACAGCAATTTCCAAGCTAATTTCCTCACTCACAAGCGTGCCACTGAGGGCTGAAGTCCGTCTGGACCTCTCACAGCTATCTGTGCTCAGGATTAACTATACATCACTGCCAGTAATGCAAGCACTCTGCTACTCAGAAACTATTAGAAGATAAATATTAAACCTCAATATCATAGCTGTAGGAAAAAAATGAGAAGGAGGAATGTCATTGTAATAAATACTGTAACCAAGCCAAATGAGGAAGCAAGGTTAGTTTCATGTGGAAAATTAGACACAAAAATTACAATATACTTGGAATGGTCCTCGCTTTGGTCATGGGATCTGGACTTTTGTGCAATGAACATCACAAACTTCAGAGCAGTTCAACAAACTGCAATTCAGTACTGCAGGCTGGCAATTGCAGGATGAAACAGGGCTCTGGCCACTAATTCCACCCAGCCCTGAAGCACCAGGCCTTGCACATGAATCCTACATCTAACATAGATTGTTACACAGAAAAACTGCAGGTCCACACATTACTTGTGGCCGCAACACAGGCCTCAGGTAATGCAGCTGAAGCATCTCACCTGCAGCCCAAGTAGGTTCCATTTCATCACACTGCAATCATTCTGATATTCCTCCATAAGAAGGACATGTACATTTACTACACCTCTCCTTTCTGCAGCTGTTTGGTGTTCTCTGAAAGCAACTTCACATACAAGAGCCCTCATGTTATCCAGTGAGATCTGAGAACAACAGGACTGGTACAAATACAGCAATACGTAGATTTAACCAAGAATGAAAGTCAAGTATTATGCTAGCTACCATAAAAACACCCTCTTTCTTTTCCTGGCAACCTGCTCTTCCACCAGCCAGCTGTGACTCCAGAGAACAGGGTGGGGTCTGGCAGCCACACCCCAATGGAAAGGTAACTGGCCATGCACTCAGCTGTCTGAGTCTCCAGATAACTGACATTTATTAAGAGGCCCTTATGAAATAGAAAAGGCAAGGCTGCTTTCAGCACACATCATCACATTCATAAACAGCACAAACCAACAGTGCTTTCAGCATGAGGATTCACTTGGAATGGCATCAAGAGGAGAAGGGCAGAAAAAGGAAGTTCCCACCCAGCAGTGTTGCCACAGGCAGTGCTCCATGCAGAGCACCAGCCTCGGGATGCCTCCTCACCTCTGGCTTGGTAGCACTGCCTGCTCGAGGAAACACGGCCCCAGTGAGGCTGGCACAACCAGGCTGCAAGAGGAAAAAAGGCAAGGGCAAGCTCAGCAGTGACAGTGCTGAAGTGAGACCTCATGTCAAAATGTGGCTGTCAGAGCCCTTGCATACCCAGCTGCTCTGTCCTCATGTCTGGGCAGGGAGCACAGGGAAGCAGGAGGAAAGTGAGGGTGTAAATTCACCTGTGGAAGGAGTCACTTCACATGAAAAAGACCCCCAAGCACCTAGCAGACAGCTGAGGTGAGACAGAGCTGGTTAGATTTTTCTCTACAGTAAAGACTAGATCAAAACAAATAAACATAGCAAGGAGCAAGTGACACAGAAGGGTTCAATTTAGCCTTAAGATGACGGGTAAAAAGGCAGTATTGATGTCAGAAATGCCAACACAACATTTTTGCTGCTGGGTCAAACAGGCGGGCAGGTGCTAAATGGGGTTACTTAGAAACTGAGACCAAAGCATCAGCAGACAGTAGATGTGTTAGCTGCATTTCTTTTCTCCACCTCACCATAAAAATCCCACCAGAAGCGAACACAAGCATCATCATATTTAGAAGTTAAAAGACAAAGGCCTGAAAGTTACCCCAGGCATAATCCCACAAGCATCATTACATCAGGGATGAATTTGTCCCAGCATCTTGAAAATTTTCTTGACAATTCTCAGCTTTTAAACCTACATAGCACAGTGCAGCATGCAAGACTTGACAACAGCAATTTTTTCTGCATTGTAACAAGTCTAACATCAGGAATGGCTCAATCAGAAATCCCACAGCACGCAGCCAAGGGGGGGCATGAGAGCATCCCTATGCATAGAGAGGGTCCCTTTTGGTCTATGCTCTTGGAAGTGCTGTTATTCTGTAGGAGGCAAAATAATGTCATCAATTTGGTCACTGATCAACAATTATTAAGACTTTCCAGCCAACAAAAACAGAATAAATAAAAAATAAGAGCTGCATGAAGAGAAAAATATTGATTTTTTTTCATACTCATGTAATCTACCCTCCTTCCCAGAGCAGGCAGGGGAGGAGGGAAAGTAGAGGAGCGCCCACGAAGCTTTGACGCATGCCCAGCTCACTGTCCTGAAACCCTTTTCAGCTTGCAGGCCTTGAATAATTAAATGCTTTTTCTTCCACCCTTTTCTTCCCCTGGTGTGCATGACACACTGCAGCAGAAAGTTAACTTTCACCTGGGCAAGGGGCATCCCTCTCCCTGCAGAGGTACTGAAAAGCACATGAGCCCACACAATACTTCCCACACACACTGATCCCAAGAATGTAACACTACAGTGAACACTTAGCAGAGACCTCTAATTTACAAGACTACCTCAGACATGAGGAAATGGCACTTCGGCTCCTTCTGGGTCTACTGAGTTTGTTATGGAGCAATAAAAAGATGTTCAACCACTCACAGCCCAGAATCTGACTCAATCTGCAACACCTGATAAAGTTGAACATTAGGTGCTTTGCTTGGCTTAAGTCTGTCTCTATTTTGGTGTTCATGTTACAGTTGCCAAAAATCTGTCTGTAAACTCCACTATATGTTAGAAATGCAAACAAAGCACTGCATTCATGACCCTCTCTGTTTCATACTGTACAGAAAGTGTTTATTAGCCACAATAGAGAGATATTACATGAAAATTACTAGATGTGAGAATTCAAATACAAGAATATCTCTGGTTCAACAGAAATTACATCACTGAGAGCTTTATATATTTCTGAAGGGTAAGTAGCTTATTCAAGGTTAGCTCTAAAAATTATTTAGATATATGCCCCTTGTTTTGCTTTCCTGTTTGGAGCGTGATTGTGAACTCATCAGACTTTAGATATGAGATTCTTCTGGACTGCAGAATATTAAGTGCCCACTGGAGAAGAAACAGCAGCAAACTGGCAGCTTGTGAAAAAAGTTTCAGGACCCAGCTCTGTTATGAGTTGAGAGGCATTGGTATTTATAAGGAGAATCATATCCTCGTTGGTCACTTCAGTGGAGATGGATACAATACTTTCCCAATTCTTTCCACCGATTTGACTGTTCAAGGGCTAACTTTGTGCTTGCAAGGCCAAGAGGTTCAGAAGCCCAAAGGCACGGGGCAGGCTCTATTTACCAACAAATCAGGTGCACAGTGGCAGCCACACCGTGAACCTGTGCTGTGCCTGCTGCAGCACTAACTTTTAGCACCGAAATGGTGTTGCAGCAGGCATTGAAGCAAGCCCACGCACTGCCGCCAGGACTCCGACTCTTACTGCCCTCGCTCTCCGTGTTAGACAACACTGACTGAATGCTCCTGTGGACACACATGTTCCAGGTTATCCTGAGCAAACCTCTCTGGTCAACAGCCACGTGCTCTGCACACTTACAAGCCTCTCAGTTGCTGAATACCACACAGAAAAGCCTGGCCAGCTCTGGCTTGAGCCTTCTTTTACTGGAACTCGGATAAGAAAACCTCACCAAAATGAGTATGTACTTTACTAAAACTACCCCTGCAAACAGCATTTCTACAGACGGGAAGCAGTCAGTATTTTGGTCATGAGATTTTCACCCTGCTCTGTCCTTGTGTCTGTACTCTCCATCCTTTCCACCCCCCACCCTTCCCTGAACATAGGCTGCTTTCTAACACTACACGGATTTTTGCTCCAATGCACAGCATGATCTAACTAATTCGCACTTCATTGCTCTGCACACCTCATCATTTGCACATGAAAACAGCAGTCTCTCTCTATCCCTCCACTTGCTGCCTGTTTCTTTCTCCTCCTCCACCCCCCATCTCCTGTACCTCCTTAGAACAACTCCACTACGGAAGCTCCAGTGAAGAGGCTCACATTACCAGGACTCCATTGCTTTTACAAAATTTACAAGTGTGCTGTGAAACCTCATAAATAATTCAAGACAGACAACCTTTGTCAGGTAAATGAACGTGCCTTTTGTAATGCATCACTCTTCGGGTTTTCTATCACAGTGATACTTACTGTAGGCACAACCCATATTGATTCAGGAATTCCCCAAGTGTCACGGTGGGAAAGGGTAGAACAGTTTTCACACCAGCAGAAGCCAAGGATACCCAAAATCTACCCAGGGCTTCGGGGGACTCATATCAGAAACCCACTGGTGCAGACGTAGCTCCAGCCTAGTCCATGGAAAGCACAGCTCCATCCCCACTCTTCAAGGACAATGAAAAAAGGGACAAGGTCGAAGGAGGCAAGAGACATTCTTATTATAGAACTCCTTTTCATTGCAAGAACTTCAGGGATTTTGACATACACCAGAGCTAAAAATCATGTAGCGTCCTGTATTTATTGCGTTTAACTCTACGCACAATCAGTGGTGTTGCCACACAAAGAGATAGGCAAACTCAACTGCTGTTTTGACAACTGTGCCCAAGGCTTTACCATCATTATTGACCTAGATGGTTTATATGGCATTTAGCACCCGATCTGATTGCTGTCAGCAATTATCTCCTCTGGAGTTCTCAGTCCCAACTAGACGTGCGGGAGGGGAATTGATCCTGGTTCTCCTGAAAGGCAGTCTCACACAGCCTTGGGAGAAGCTGTGCTGTACAACAGCTCTTGCACCGTCGTCCCCCACCAGACTGAGAAGCAGCTTCCGAGGAGGTGGCAGGGTAGCCTAATCACAAGCAAGGATAACGACCTTGTGATGAGTTAATTAATAGATACAGAAACCACAGACCGTGCACCCTTTGTCTGGCCTGACTGCATTCAGATCCTTGTGTCTCACACCCTCCAGCCCTTTCACCCATCACAAGCTCATCTGGTTAAATATTCCCATCACTCACACATCAGTCAATGCGAGAAACACTTTGCTTTACAGAGGAAGAATGAATCCTTTGGTCTGCGTAAACACCTTTTATTTCTCATTATATTTATGACCAAAAGATAATGGCTGAGATAGAATAGGAAGGGTTGTAGGAAAACTGTCAAAGTAATTAAGAAAATCTACATGCATCCTGCAAAAGATCAAATAATTCAGCCTGAAGAAAACCATGCCAATAGCTTGTTGACAGAAACTGACTCTCCAGTAACAACAATTTGTACAACCCCATTCCCCATGCAACCCAGCAATAACAAACCGAGGATGAAGGCTAGATTACAGGAACTGCTCTAAAACAACAAACTACTACCAACACCCCAGAGAGGAAAAATAATTTTGCTAACAAAACACATTTTGCTTTCAAGAGGTTCCTAGAAAAGTAAATATTGAAGCATTCAGATACCATCCTTTCTTACTGAATATTTCACTCAAGTATGTTGCTTGGTAATGACTTTGGCTTTTATTTCATCTCACTTGAGTATTTCATTGGCTGAAAAAGCATTGTCTGACTCGTACAGCGTGTGCACGTGTTCCATGTTGCAGATGCCTCAGCACGCAAGCCCTCGAGAGCCGTTCTGATGGCTTTTGAAGCAAAACACCAGGAAGCTCATTCAAGGATAAACGTTCAGGTTTCCACTCAGACCCTCCGTAACCACCTTCAGCTTTTCAGGGGCTGTTGCACACACGCACACAACACACACAAAGCTTCTTTACAACAAAGCTGCTGAACTCCACCTGTCAAACACCAAGCCAGAGCCCATTTCTACCCTCAGGTCTATGTGCAGGAGCCTTATCGATTTCAGTGGGAACCCACACGCTTTCTCATGAGAATTTCAATTAACAATTTCTCAATGTATACAGCTGAAAAACTCAAACTCCTGAAACCACATTCTTGAAGGGGATGAATGCAGGCAGGTTACAGTGTTGAGGTGTCACAGGCAAGAAAGCAGCAATGCTCTGCTCTTTCCCTGTGTGAGAACTGAGCAGGTAGCACTCAGGAATGGTAACAGGAATGGAGAAATTTGTTTTTAAATAGCAAGAAATGTTGCAAATGGCTTTTAAAAACCCATTTGTTCCTCTTTGTGAGGATCTTCTTTTACCTCTGGAAAGTTCAGGGTGCCTCTGCACACCTCAAAGTGGTTTCTGCCACCAAGCACAACCTGCACAGCGCTGTCGCAGGGACACTGGTATTTGTGCCTCCACTGAGTACAAACTGTCACAGAAGCTGCTCAGCCCTCATAGGGACGGAGGGCCAGTATCTGTCAGTCACTCCTGGTGGTAGATTGCCCTCCAAGGGAGCTGTCTCTCTGCTTAGCAGAGCACAGTAGAAGACAAGCAGGGCCATCTCCCAGCTTCTCTGCTCCTTTCCAGATGAGTTCCAATGCCAAGCATCAAAACCATAATTGGAAGAGATTTTCTGACTGCACAGCAGGTGGTCACTAAAATAAGAGAAGGAGCTTCCTCTACATGGCATTCTGCAAACCCTAAAGCATCCAGTCCTAATAGAGTTATTTATTTCAAGCCCTGCTAGCCCAGATGTGCTATCACTACCAGCATCATTAACCTCATTTGGGGTGAAATGACAAGTACAAATCAAAATCTGCTACAAAGAAGCAACTAATTTGGAAGAGGCAGCCTCAGGCCCACCTTCCAGTGGTGATGGGAAGATATTAATCCTTACTGCTCTGAGCAGGAGTCTTCACTGCTCACTATCTGACAGGAACAGGGGTAACACCTCTAGCTTGCTGCCCAAAACAACTGTCTACATCTGACAAGTGCTAAACCTGTTGGAAAAGCAGGACTGGACCCTGGACACCACACTGGCACTTCCCCCTGCAGACATCCCTTTCTCCTCTGCTGCCTGGTCAAAGATGCCCTGCAGAGCAGCGACGAAGCCAAGCAGACACGCAGCAATTCTGCACACACCTGCTTCTTCACAAGAAGCAAATGGCTCGCCACCCTCTAGCAGATGGCAATTTTCTTTCAAGTCCAAGTGACAAAAAGCCTTGCTGGAAAGTGAGGAGGGGGTTTGTTCTGCTCCCCAGTGGCAGCACTTGCAGCCACATTCCCCAGCACTCACGTGCACGATCTCCACTAACATGAGGCAATGACAATCCAGGTACAGGACTGCCCTGACCAACCAGCCTTTCAATTATCTCATACCAAACCGCTCAGAAATTCAAGCAGAGGTTATTACCATGCTGCCACAGGAATCCCTCTGTGTACTATTTAAAAGAAAAATTAACTGCAACCAACAGCCTTCCTTTCCACAGCCATTAATCCCATTGCCCACATAGATGCACATTCTTGTACGTGATGATTCCTAAACGGAGCTTGTCAGTCAGTGGCCATCACCTAACATGCCTGCCCCAATGGGTTTGTTCCAATCTGGGATTTTGCTTTTTAAATCTCAATGAGAAATTCCCCTTTGGACAACTGGCTGAGCTGAGCTTTCCTTAGCTCAGCATAAGATGATTAAAACCATGCTACCCGGGAAGAGAGAGATAATGTAGAACACCAGCGATTTATCAGGGACAGAACCAAGAATCAACACACTGACAATAATTAATACAATTGTAAACAAAAATAAAAACCAAAAATGTTCTTTATTTTCTTCCTTCCCCACCTTAGGCAAAATATTTTAATCGTTCAGTCTGCTGCTTGCCAGAATGAAACAGTTCTAGGGCTGCTTAAAAAAGCAGCCTCTTTTTGAAAGTCCTGTAGTAAAAGATGACTTCAGTGATTTACAGAGAAAATCTCTAAAGACAAACATGTTTCTAATCAATGCTCTGAATCATTCACAAGGATGCATTGTCCAAAGTAGGAGAAAATTAGCTGGTAATGGGAAGAATTCAGCAGCACAACTCGGCTCCCAGTAAATCTGCCCAAAAAATTTAAGTTATATCCAGCCTCTTTAAAAACAAGAAGGGTGCAAACAGGTAACTACTACTCGGGGGGAACAGTCAATTACAGGGGATTGTTCAAGCCTTGGTGCCAGTTACCATTGCACTCTTTACTCCCATTAAGTATTTCCTTCCCAAGAAACAAACAATCACGGCAGCCCTAGGGCAGAGCTCACCAGGCATTTCAGCTTACAGGTTACAGCATTAACCTACTGCCCAGCAATTGTGCATCATCATCAAATATCCATTCGTGACTCTTCTCTGGCTTCACAGAACAGGTCATGAGGGGAACCAAACAAGGAAGAAGGTATCAGGTCAGGTTGAGGTCTTCTGTGTCTCTTCTCCAGACGCAGCCAGACAGCACTGATTCCCACCACAGGCACACACACAGAATTAGTGGCCTATTCAGGACCATTCCTCTATATTTGCAAGAAATTATGGATCTTTGCCAGTAGCTTCAGTTTTTGCTTATCGTGCCTCACTCAGTGCAGGATCAGGCCCACTCTGATAAAACCTCAGATAAGAGAGCACAGAGCTAACAGAATCTATTCTAGCAAACCCCTCCAAATTAATTGGAATAAAACTGCTTTGGTTAAAAAGCTGACATGGTTTATTAGAACAACATAGATAATAGGGTGAAGGAATGCAAGTACGTTATTTACAAGTTATAAGCCTTTTTATGTCTCTCTCAGTAGAAGAACCTCCGTATAAAACTTTCTGCAGCTAGAAAGAAAACACAGCTTTGACTCACAAACTGGTACCCAAAAGAAATTTATTCTATAAATTGATACTGTGTTCTGAACTTAATAAGAGAATGCAACAACTTGCAATCCACGAAAAGCTGCTGGAATACCAAAAACATCCCACAAACTTTAGCTGTGCTTCATCACGTACAGAATGCCCTTTGCTTCTTTAGGCATTCTCACAGAAGCAGAGATCGTTCATGGGAGAGCAAGGCCGTAATGCTGTGGTACTTGGACGAAAACTGGCATGTTCCCTTTCCTCTCCTCCCCCTGTAGGTAGACATTTCTCAGGGTCTTATTCTGAATAATTTCTGTATTTATTTGACAGCAAGAAAAGGGAACCCATCAGCTCCCAAAGCTCGAAGATATTTAAAAATATGAATACGTGCCCCAAAAGAATCCAGAAGGAATCTGTTTGAACGGGAAGGATTTCGGAATAAACAAGCATGCCTTTGGTGAAGGCAGATATTAAGACAGTAAGCTACAGCTCTCCCAAATAAACAACACTGTTTCTTCTGCCGATAAGCCTTCTTTTCAGAAGGCCTGACTACATGCTTGCAAAAACGTTCTTTGAGATCAAAGACACTAATCTAAAAAGCTTTCAAAACTACTTTCTATCACATAAATATATATATGAAATGTATTTCTATTCTTAAGCAAATCACAAATGACAAGACAACTGTGACATAAAGCAGTGCATATCCACTGGGGCAGCACGAAGTTAAGGGCAACACTGCTATTATTAACTCTATGTCATTGAAATCTTTCCCCCACCTTCAAAAATGCAGACTGTAAGGACACAGTGTCAGCCTTTACTTTGAATCGTCTGGATTTTTTTCAGTTTTGTGTCAACAAACCTCAGCAATTCATAACGGAGATGACAGCCTCTTAAAATACATCTCAGCAAGGTTTCCCGTGGATGTGTGGAGAGGGACAGGTTTAGGGTTACCACAGTAGGCAAGAGAGCCATCGCTGTTAGCAAATATTCCCAAACATTAACTTCTAAAGCAATTTCTTCTTCTTAAAAAAAATCTATTTATATCCTCCTGCAGCGACTCTCCAGTCCCCCACCCCCTCACCCAAACGAGCTGCTTTCCGACTCTGTTTCAGTAAATTACAGTCAATTTTAGTCGCTCCAGAGGGAGGGAGAGGAAGACCCGCCAGCTCGGATAGCCTGTGGAACTATCCAGCTATTATTAGTTTATGCTCAAACTCCGGTGGGCACGGCCCGTTGTGGGTACCATATTGTGTGCTTGAAACGAGGATGGGGGGGTTGGAAGATAAGTCCTTTTTGGTCTTTCCCCCCTCTCGCCACATTAAGGCTCCGACAGCCGCCCTGAGGACCGGCACCCGCCGGGGAAGTTTGTGCTTTCCAGCAACTTTGGGTCCGTTCCTCGCCCCGCCGCTCCGGCGGGGAGCGGGCAGAGACCCCCGCGCCCGCCCGCATCC